>CM040926.1:14626634-15099134 GCA_023029165.1 Gobiocypris rarus
AATAATAACCATTATTAATAATTAAGCAATAATAATTTATTTTAAAAAATTGAGCAGATAATCATATTAGAATGATTTCTGAAGGATCATGTGACACTGAAGCCTGGAGTAAAGAGGCTGAAAATTCCTTCTTTGCATCACAGGAATAAATTACATTTTAAAATATATTAAAATAGAAAACAATTCTAATAATCTAATAAATTCAAATAATCTTAATTATAATAATATTTCACTATAAAAAGGAGAGATTGTATAAGAAACTCAAAATTATTAATAACTTTTGACCTATATATATAGTATATTTGACCCTGGACCACAAAACCAGTCATAATTTTAAAAATGTATAAAATTGAGATTTATACATCATCTGAATAAATAAGATTTCCATTTTTAGAATAGGACAATATTTGGCCAAGATAAAACTATATGAAAATCTGGAATCTGAGGGTGCAAAAAAGTATAATATTAAGAAAATTGCCTTTAAAGTTGTCCAAATTAAGTCCTTAGCAATGCATATTACTACTAATAATAATTTATATATATATTTACGGTAGGAAATTTCCAAAATATCTTCATGGAACATGATCTTTACTTTATATCCTAATGAGTTTTGGCATAAAAGATAAATCAATCATTTTGACCCATACAGGCTATTGTTGGCCATTGCCACAAATATACCCGTGCGACTTATGACTGGTTTTGTGGTCCAGGGTCACATATATCTTTCCAAATTTCAGGAACGGACAGTGATAGGACAGCAACCACACCTGCTGTTGGGGAAAAGCTCATTTCAGGCTAAACTAATGTGTAACTGAAATTGCGTTAAAGAAAAGTGCACTCGGTGCATGTGGATGTGGAGTTGGTGTGGCCCGAGGGGATTCGTGTCAGAGAAACGTCGTCCGTCGGCCCGGGATGATAAATGAAACCTTCTGTTCATGAATCAACTGTATTAAGTTAGAAGATGCATTCTGTCCAATAACAGTAGACTTCAATTCGTCACGTCTTCAAATGAAACAATATCAGAGCAACACTCAAAAGATATTTATTGCCCAACATATGCTTTTACATCTGAATGGAATTTGTCTTTGTGAAGCCTGATTTATTATATTATATTATATTATATTATATTACAATTTCTAGTGATAAAAAAATTAAAAATAATTAATGATATTGACTTTTTTTCTCCCCTAAATTTTGGGAATTGACAGTGATGACAGCACTGATCTATACTTTGTGCTGTTTTATGGGTTGCCCGGGCTGCTTAATTTGGCACCTAATTCAGATGTTAATTTGTTCCAGTTGAGAGGTCACTTTAAAAAGGTTTTTTCATTGACTCAGGATTGTTGGCCAGATGGGCAGCCCATTAGAACATGGTTGTTTGTGTGTTTGGGATTCCCGTGATATGACCAGCGATGGCAATAACAACAACATTCCTCACCGTAGTAACCGGAGGTTGTCATGGACAGAACTCTCGGTGCGGTTCTTTTTACCCCAGTATCAGGGGGTGTCATTTCAGCAAACCAGCGAGGAATGTTTCAACAACAACAACAACAACAATAACAAAAGACAAAGTTCTCAGAATCATTTGTAGATTATGCAGAAACAACAGGGATGCTATAATAAAATATAATTTGTGACAGTAAATCAGGCATTTATCATAACTTCAGTGCATGTTATGATCTGAAAATACCCCCGTGGCAACATTATTTTGTAAACTTTTGAGAAATATTCTCTTCACATCACACAGTTTTTGTAAGTTTCGAAACTTCATTCAATGAATTCAGCCAACGCTTGTAAATTAAGTCATTTTATGAGTGCTCATGAATAAAGAAAGTAACAATTTGGCTCCTTTTATATCTCACACTTAATTAAGATGGACACAATCTGAATTATGTAAATGTTTACTTGACTTGGTAATTTTTGTGGAAGCTCCTGCCACATTACATTTATTTTAAGCCTGAATTTATGATCTTTACTTCATCTTTACACAAATGTATGACAAGAACAAATTACAAAAACACTAGCAGCTATTAATCAGTATTAAAAAAATGACAAATTATTGTAATATATATACAACCCACTAATATTTCAAGTTTGAGGTTTGGTCATAAAACTATAAATAGTTGAAAGAAGCCACACGCTCATCAATGCTGCATTAACATGATTGAAAATACAATAAAACAGTGATATTTTGAAATAGTATTACAATATAAAATAACTGTATACTGTTTAAATATATTGTTAAATGTAATTTCTTCCTGTAATGCAAAGCAAATTTTCAGCCTCATTACTCCAGTCTTCAGTGTCACGTGATTCTTCAGAAATCATTGTAGCCTAATATACTGATTTGGTGCAATAATAATCTGAAATAATAGAAAATATATTATCTGAAATCTGATAATAGAAAAATCTGATATATTACTATTTCAGATCTATTATCTGAAGAAAATCTGAAATATTACTCAATCCTTAAAAAAAAAAAAAAACAGTGCATTCAACTGAATCATTTAAATACACAAAACAATCACTGTATCTGTAATATTTTTTTTTGTGTAAACACAGTGATCTTGCATTTTGCTCAGAGGACAAACAAATAGAGGGCACGATGGTTCAGTAGATCCCATAATCCTTTCTTTATTAAAGCAGGAAAAGATGTGGCAGAGGTGCCAGCTGTTCTGCTCTCATCTTGGCCTGGCTTGGCAGGGTGGCATGGTGACAGTCTCCACTGCACTCCAGTGCTATCACAGGCTATATCTGAAGGCAGGAGGACATTGGCGGTCTCCAAGGCTCCTATCGGCCACCACATTATCTCCACTGGAGTGAGGGTAGATGGGCTGCCACATAAACCATCCCGTCTCTCTATCTGTCTGTCTGTTTGTATCGTTCTCTTCCCCTCTCTCTAGCTCATTAGTATTAAGGAAATGAAAGATCCCCAAAGCTGGCAGCAGCTGGAATGAAAAATGAGGCCCACTCAGCCACCAATCTCTCATTTAGCATTTTAATGTGCTCGTACAGTGAAGAAAATGCCAAGCTTTAGATCCTCACAGAAGTTGACTATATATGTTCTTCATTAGCTTCTTGTCAGGGTTTTTTTTTTACCCTGTAGCGCCCTATTTTAACGATCTGAGCGCATGGTCTGAAACGCACGGCGAAGGTGCACTTAGGGCGTGTGCAATGCGCCTGAACACACCTTGTTTGCAGACCTGCACTCCCGTGGGCGAACAGATGGGCACAAATGCATTTGCTATTTAAACAATGTGGTGGGATGAAACTAGCAAAAAACACTTGCACAGAGTGTTTGAGAGGGCCCATTATGTTTAAGGACTATTTTTCAATGGCAAGTTGTTGTTGTGTTTTTTTTTTTGTTTGTTTTTTTCAAAAAAATGAATTCTTAATAAATCAAAGAAATAAATAAAAATAAAATAATACAATGAGAATCAACCTTTCATGCCTTAACTTGCCTACTAAATTTTGTATTTTAAATACTGAACTCTCTGGGCCCTATATTTAACGATCTGAGCGCATGGTGTAAAGCGCACGGCACGAGTGCACTAAGGGTGTGTACGAATCCACGACGAGAAAAGCAGTTGATGCGCCCAGAGCATGGTCTAAAAGGGTTGTACCTAGTCTCTTAATGAGTCATGGGTGTGTTTTGGGCATAACGTGTAATAAACCGAGTCTCATCTCCTATTTCATTTAAAAGCCAGTTGTGCACACACCATGGCGGATTCGCTATTTACATGGTGGACATTGCAAGCAGAAAGACTGATGCTTCTCCAGAGAGAAATCCTTTTATTTTTCAAATTTAAAAATGTGTGTGTGCTGCTGCGCATCCCTGTGTGTGTAATGAGCAGAGTGTACGCGTGTTGTGCACCCGCCTATAGACGCATATAACTAACGCAATAACAAAATAATTATTGCGCCATTGACTTTAGACCAGGTTTCAGTTGGTCAATGGTGCAGTCATTTTCAGTTGCCTCAAAAGAAACGCGCCAACAATGCGCTTGAACACACATCGTTTTCAGACCAGCAAGCCCATGGGCCAATGCATTTGCTAAAAAAAACATGGTGCAGGACGTGAAAATGATAACTGCGCCAGGCTGAAACTAGCAAAAAACAACACTGGGTGTATGATAGGGCCCTCTATGTGAGGCACTTTCTCATCAAATATACACAACTGGTCAAAAGTGTGCTATAGCGACTTTCAATGAATAAAGACTTCAATATTGATCTCTTCAACACACAGCTATATCATGTGGAATATAGTAGGACATAGTGGATTATAAGTTAAATGGTTAATTTTAATTATTATCTAGTGCTTTTGCATCCTTTTTGAAGTTTGAAATTAATAGCCCCTCTTCATTGTAACTTCAAGGAAAACAGAGGGCAGTAAATTCTTCAAAATTGGCTCCTCTTGTGTTCCACAGAAGAAAGAAAGCCATTAGGCCATGATGACAGAATTTTTAATCTTGGCTGCACTATTCCTTCAAGACATTTTTAATTACTCTTTGAAAACATCTCTATTTTAAAAATCAATTAGCATGCTAAAGATTAGCATACTCGATTAACACGCATACAAAAAGAGCGTCACTGTACAAACCAGGACTGTCCATTCAAATGAGTGGAGAAAGTGGTTTGTCATTTGCAAGTATAAGGTGTTGACAGAATATCAGGCCGCTTCCAATTATCAGCCAAGCTCTTCAGTGACCGGCGCCAAGTCCAGACATAAAGAGACACTGCTGGACCAGGCTTGTCCGACATAACACAGCTGTGTGTCTGAAAAGCTGACAACTGTGTGTGGATTTATATGTGTGTCTGTGTGTGTGTGTGTGTGTGTGTGTGTGTGTGTGTGTGTGTGTGTGTGTGTGTGTGTTCCTTGAACCACAGTTCTTTATAAGTCACATCATCCATTAGCATTGGCAGAAAAATATGTATGAGTGTGTGTGCAACAATATTTATAAAATAAAAGATTTTATGTGGTGGTAAATGCTTACTTCTTAAATTATCTGACCAAATAAGGCGATAATAATCTCTGCTGTGGCTCTAAATGTCTCATTTATGTTTATAAAAAAATGTGCGGTGTACTGCAGGGACCAGCCGAGCGGGATAGGGATAATTGGCTAAACTGATGCCTGCATTTTGCCCGTTTTCAATGGACCCAAGAGGGGTCATGGATTCCTCTGGGCCTCCACCCAGCAACCGCATTTGGATCACTTGTGCAGCTGTGGCATATTAGCAAGGTGCCATCAATGCTAATTTATGCTGATTCAACTAAAAGCCCCTATGCCACAGCACCCTGTGCTTCAGAACCCCCATAATACATAATCCTGATTATTAAACCTCACATATGCTTTCACTGTGTAAGACTAGCAAAAGGTTTCTTTAACCCCTTTGTTTATTAGAGGAGTGGCTGTTCGTACACTTGCACCGCTGTCACGCTCTCATGCAGTCAAGCATGCAGCCGTCAGCACAACAATCTGACTTATTTATTTATTTCACAGTGCAGATATTTATTAATTTGTTTTCATTTGCACTGTGGTTAGATTAAGTCTAATACAGCCCCCTCAGTAAGGCACTGCTCTATTTGCCCCATGTAAATTTCATCAGCTATTCAGGCCCATCCCTAATATGCTTAGACAGCTGAGAAACATGTATTATTCATAACTCTGGAATTTTTTCATATAACCATGGTGCTGCTCCCCAGGATGAGGTAGCGTTGTGGTAATATCCGAGGTTCATCCATATTCTGGAAATAATGAGATGGCTTGTATGGTTTATGAAATGTGATCCATCATGATTACAAAAACATCAAATCTTCCACATTACTTTTATTATTCAATAGATTTGAGGGTATTTGCTTGTTATATGAAATTAAGATTATAGTTTGCTTGGTAAAATGACATCTTTTAGCTGCACTGTTTATTTTGTTGTTGCTTAAATTGATCATAAAACAGCAGGTATAGTGAATGATACTGTGTGAATGGTGTTATATATATAGTGTATTATTATAGTCATAAGGACATCATATGATCAATCATATGATGTCAATCATATGTTATTTTTATAGTAGAAATGGGGTTTATACTTGGAGAGATTTAGTTTTAATGGTGTAGACATTGTGTAATGCTGCTCTGCTTCTAGAAATATTCGGCAACATGATTGTGAAAGTATATGATTTTTTGTGGGTTTCTGTGAGTTTTGTGTCAGGGTTTTGTTTTTAAGACCCATGCTTTTTGTGTGGTATGAGAGCCTGAAGTTGTCAGGTTTCATCGTCTGAACGGATTTAAAGGAGGAGGAATCATGGCAGTCAGAGATGATTCTTCACTGATGAGTGGAATGCATTCATCTCAGGCAATGCACTAATTGTTTGATTATACAGGGCTTCTCTTTAATGAAGCTCCTCTTTGGCATTTGGGAACATGGAGCGCCATCGAATTACCCACGCGACACTCACGCTGGGAAAGTTGATCACTCATTAGCAGTGACTGAGAGGTAAACAAGCTGAGAGTACAGTAGCAACACACACACACACAGTGTTTATTACTGAGACTCCCTGATCAGATCTAAATTCAACGCAGTCAAAATCACCCAGAGCTTATAAATCAGTACTCGCCTCTCTCAATGAAAACAGACGAAGATGAAAAGACATATCCAAGTACTTCTATATATTTGCTTTACTTGCAATCCACATTTTAACTGTAACAACTTTTATGAACAATATTTTAAATGTGAAATATATTGGCAACGCTGATGTCTTCATTGTCACACTATCCTTCAGAAATCATTGTAATATTTTGATTTGGTGCTCGAGAAACATTTCTTTCTATCACAGTCGAAAATGGTTGTGCTGCTAAATCATACCTTCATGGCTTTGAAGGAAGAAAGAAAGAAAGAAAGAAAAAGAAAGAAAGTGTGGCAAGCAGTGCGGGGCCGAGAGATGTGGGAATGGAGTGAGGCCGGTGGCACGAGTGTTAACGAGCATCACCTGCGCACCACTCCGGTCTCCAGTCCCACGGAGGAGCACCAGAAGGAAAAAAGTAGGAGTGATGACAGTGGAACTCGAGAGAGGACCAGGCATGGACTTTGTGATGTTGTGTTTTATTTTGTTTTATGCAGTCGTCCATGAGGGGCTGTTACTTTCGTTTTGTTTGTTTATTTTGGTCATTTAAATTATGTTGAACATCCCGCCTCCTTCTTCCCTGAACTTGAACGTTGTTACATTGGTGCCGAAACCCGGGAGGAAAGAGGGACACGCTGTCGGAGAGACCTCGCTGCTGAGGGAGATTGTGGTACTGAGGAGGTCGGGCAGCACAAAGTAAAGGTGACTGCCAGTGGCAGTGGTGCTGGAGCAATTTAGCAACAGGCGTGACGGAGAGCTCGCTGCCTTGCTAGTGGGTCAAGAAGAAGTGGCTGTCGTCTGTGAGGGGACAGAGGAGTTGCCGGCGTTCAACGGAGGCCAAACCTTCTGTCGTTCACCATGATAGGGAGGATCAGGCAGAGTGAAGGAATGAGAAGCTCGCTGCCAGGCGCCTATAATCGGAAGAGCCACTGTCGTCCGCCATGAGGCAGAAGAGTACGGAGCCATCCACCAAGGAGCGTCCAGTACCATTGCATGGCACTGCGAGTGAGGGCCTCTTGGCTGATTGAGGACTGAGCAGCAGTGTGCCCTGGAACCTCTCTCTCGTGTCTGTCTCGGTGCATACAGATAAATATCTAGTCATGAAACTTTAGAGAGTGCAGGTCCTTTTCCTGTAATCTGCAAGCAATCACATCATGATACCACATGGCACAAGCTGATTGGCCTCTGCTGATCCTGCAGCCGATGAGATTGCTTGCTTAACATTTAAGTAGTCTGGCTCAGTGTTTGCTGTAGGGTACATGCTCACAGCAGTGTGTCTGTGTATCTATTAGCAGTAGCAACGCCATATTTGCTCTGAATGAAATATATTTTTAGTAATTACAACATTTTTAAAATGGAAGGATCTGGGACCGGACAAATGTTCAATGTCATTTTAGTAACCAAAATAAACAAAAAACAAAACTTAAGTATAGTATAGTGACAGCCCCTCTAGGACAACCTGGTCTCACAGAATTCCGTGAAATTAACACGGACCCTTAACTCAAAATCCGTGGTAGTTTCACGGAATCGCCGAAAAATCCGTGATGGGTCCACAGAAGTGATGGCAATGTATGTCAATGACAGGCAGCATCCGTGGTCCACACACGGATTCCCTGTTCCAACACCTTATTCGTCAGTTTGATTCAGTCGGCATAATTTTATTTACATTTATTTTCTTTTTATTCAGACACTTTTTGAACGCGTAACTCAAACACTTCTCTAAACCTACCCATTTGTGTATTATAAAAAACAGGATATAATAAGAAGATATGTCATAAGGCAGAATTTATTCAAAGTACAAATATTCCAAGTATTCTGAGCCAAACGATTGATTTGTGTGAAGAAAATCCCCAAAAGCGATCAGCAGCGTCGAGTCGTTCCACCGAAGATTATTACATTCAAATATTGCCGCCGGAAGAAACGTCACGTCAGCTTTGACAGCATTGGCTGTCGTGTGTCTCGTGACCAATTGCGTCATTACGTCAGCTTTGATTGTAAAATGCCATTGGCTCTCGTGTGTCTCATGACCGATGGCGTCATGCTAAAGAGTCTTGTGTATCATTTGAATGAGAAATATGAATGAGTGCGTGTGTTCTGTTCACAAAGGGGCGCGATCTTCATTTCCATGACTAAAACATTAAGATCAACTCTGTTCTTCACTTGAAGATATCGTATGACTTCAGAAGACTTGGAATGCAATATGAGTTAATACTTTTATACTGTTTTTGCAATAAATAGTGTACATTTATTTGTCTGTTACGTGTTTTATATTGTTGGGAGTGGGTAGGTTTAGGGTAGGAGTGGAGTTAGTTGCTCCAAAATATAAACGTAGGCTATAAATATTCATAAAATCATGTCTCCTTTTACAAATGCAAAGAATTAAATGTGCATTTGGAATCCGTGTGTGGACCATGGATGCTGCGTGTCATTGACTTACATAGGCATCACTTCCGTGGACCCATCACAGATTTTTCGGCGATTCCGTGAAACTACCACGGATTTTGAGTTAAGGGTCCGTGTTCATTTCACGGAATTCTGTGAGACCAGGTTGTCTAGGATGACTGCCGCATATAAAACAAATTAAAACACTACATAAAGTCCAGGCCTGGTCTTCTCTAGTGTTCCACTGTCTTCACTCCTCCTTTTATCCTTCCAGAGCTTCTCTGTGGGACTCGAGACCGGTGTGGTGCGCAGGTGACGCTCATTTACACTCGCTCTACCGGCCTCACTCTGTTCCGATGCCTCTCGGCAACGCACTGCTTGCCACATACCCCCATCACCCTTCGCAGGCCAGGGGGGCACCCACGAGACTGTGCTGTACTCCCACCCCCTCCTCCAGGTGGCCCGTCACGGTGGCCACAGCACCTGGGGGTAAGAAGAGACGAGAAAAAAGGGAGACGTCTGAAGGGCTAAGTGCTTTCAGGTAATATTTAGCCGTATAACACATTTTGCATGGAAACCTTACCATGAATCATCAGATTTAACTCTATAAACTACTGTATAGAGGGTATGCATGTGACGTCACGTCAACTGGAGTGACTGCGGTTACGCCACACTGGGTGGCAAAAAGCCTGAGAGGCAGCATTGGTTTTCAGTGTGAATGCCGCGAAAAACACACAAAACCAGGCCCGGCGCCAGAGAGGGGGTCGGGGGAAGGCTTGGCCACGGACCCCATGGGACATCCCTGTGCCCTTCCCTGGACCGAGGGAGTAATTTTCTCACTAAGCCACTGCCACCTGCTTCTGCTACTGTTTGCTTTTAGAGGGAAAAGCTCCCCATTACTGCTGGTATACACTCTCAGAAAAAAAAGTCACTGGGGCGGTACCCTAAGGTACAAAAGTGAAAAGGTACATCTTTGTACCTTACTCACCCCTAAATGGTACATATTTGTACCTTAAAAGGTACATATCAGTACTTTAAGAGTGCATATTAGTACCTTAAAGGTACATATTAGTACCTTAAAGGTACATATTAGTACCTTAAAGGTATTAGTACCTTTTCGGTTTTGTACCTTAGGGTACCGCCCCAGTGACAGCAATGTACCTTTTTTCTGACAGTGTAGGGTCTGTTTTCTTTGAAATAATCGCATATTATTTATTGAAAAAGAGTAGACAAAAGATCCACTGCGTGTCTGTCTTTGCGCTCGTCAAATGATTCAATTTCCAACGTGTTTTTCCTCTGGTGATTAATGTAGCCAATCACAGACATGTTTGTTGATTTCTAAAACGCAATCACATTGTCTCTAAGTGTAGACATTATGTATAGAAGAGATTCGCTGTTTAGTCAGCTTTACTGAATTATATAACAGAACTCAACTCATCACATTCATTGAATGAGTGACAGCTTTTAGTGATTATAAAGGGAGCGCTCTTTGTGCGCTGTCAAGACAATACTTTTTTTAAAAAGAATACGCCTATAATGTATTCAGAATTTGAATAAAACTTCTTTTTTTTTCTATTTTTACAAACGGCCACATACACACTTCAATACATACACCCATCAGCATACATGCGGGATTCATCTCGAAACTGATGACTGATGACAGTGATAAATATTTATGCATGTATTGAAATCACACTCATATAAATGTCAGGAAAACACGATTTCTGGCTGCATGTCAGACAGTATCCATGGATCACTGGATCTTTGGTAAGTTGCAAGGAACACTATAATTGAGCCCAACCTTTAGTTTAAACTGATAATCATTTGTTTTACTTGCGTTTTACCCTATTAACTCCAGTCATGCAGCAGCTCTTCTGCCACTCAGGCCCTGCTGAGGGGGCGTTCCGGCGGGAAAGTGGCGTCAATGCATAAACATCAATAACTAAAAACAGCATTTGACTCCAAGCTAGTTATCTTCTAAAAGAACAAGTGACAGAAAGAAAAGAAGAGCGAGTATAGAGAACCAGCTGGTTAATCAGTAGTCATGACTGTTGCAATGAGACAAAAGCTAAAGGCTGACTCTGTTTTGTGAGGATCACAGAACTTCCTCCAAGCTTTGCCACCTCTTAGATTCCTACTACAATACAGAGGTTACAGATAGAATGAGAAAGAGACAGGCAAATAAAGAAGCAAAAACTAGTAAGTTGCCTACATTTAACCATTTAAAGAAACACGCTCACTCCTGAAATGAAAACTGTTTAACACATAGACAAAAATATTATGCTGCCTTGTAAGAAATTTTGCTTTGGACAAATTATAAGGCAACATTACATAGCACTGTCCATAGAGGATAGTCATGGCAAAATGGCAACACTTTATAATAAGGTCCCCTTAAGTTAATGTGTTAATTAATATTAACTAAAAATGAGACATACATTTGTTACAGTATTTATTAATCTTTGTTAACATTAGTTAATTTTATTATTAAATTATATATTCATATTAATATAAACAAATAAAACTCTTCATTGTTAATGCATTTTTAGCTGAGGCCCATTAATGTCAACCTTTGATTTAATAATGTATTAGGAATGTTGGTATGAACATTAACTAAAGTTAATAGAAGTATTTTTGTTATCTAGTTCTCTTAACTAATATATTTAACTAATGTTAAAATGTTACAGAAAAAAAACTCATTTAAGAGAAATGCTTATGAAATGTATGATAATCAATGCGCTATCTATTTTTACACTTAATAGAGTATCATGGTGTTCGCTACAACAATAAAATCTCTCGTTCGCTTCATATGAGTTTCACTATTTGTGTGTGCTGCCTATGAAGAAATTCCAAATTAGTCATTTATGAGGCATAAAAAGATATTACATATGCAGAACTCCTTTTTGCATCTTCCTTTTCCTAACAGCGGTTGCTCAGAATGCAGGCCGTTATACGCTTATTATCCACATATGGGTGGCTCTAATTAGAGCATTCTTCTGTGAGACACACCATGAGATCCTGGAGCATCTACTGTCCCCAGGCTTGTGGAGCAGCCTAGTGTTCTATCATAGCTATTGAACACAGTCACATTCCCGATGACAGTTCAGGGTCATAATTAATCATAGTGGACAGACATATGGCTGGAGTTTTGCTTCCCTGCATTTCATTCTGGATTTTACATTGCTGCGGAAGAAAGGCTGAATTTATTAGTGCTGCATGCTAAGGCATGCTATTATTCCTCAACTTAGTAACTCATTTGTAACTGGATATTAATGATACATGTTTGCTAACACCTTTCTAAGAGACCAATGTAAAAACCTTAGAGTTGATTGGTAAGATGCTTTGGATGCCAACAAAATGGTGTTGATTAAAGCACAAGGAAATAATATCTAATATATTTTGGTTGTATGAACTTTCTTTAATCAAACTATGTACATTCGGATGATTTTAGTTTATAAATTAAGCAAAAAAATCCCATATAATTACATTGAAGGAGCTACCCAAGTCATACCTTGTGAACAGATTTATAGAGACTTGGAGTTGGCTCAGTTGTGGTCAGAAATATTGGCACCCCTGGTAATGTCCAAAGATGGCTGTATACATAAATCGGCATTGTTTGTCCTTATGATCTTTCATTCCAAAATTTAGCAAAAATCTATCGTTTCATTGAAGTAAAATAATTGAAAGTGAAGGGGAAAAAATCACATTATTATGAAGTAAATGTTTTTCTCCAAACCCAGACAGCAAAATAGTGTCGGCCCAGATCCGGGCCACATCTGGTAGATGTGGATTCCATGTCCAGGCCGTATTTGGGCCGACACTATATTGCTGTCTGGGAAACATGTTAGCCACAATTATTGGCACCTCTAGAATTTTTATGAGTAAAGCATCTCTGAAGTATATTCCCATTAATATTTATGTTTTTAGCACACTAGGTTGACTAGAAACATGAAATTAACCAGCCATGACTTCCTGTTTCACAGGAGTATAAATATGAGGAAACACAAAGGCCAAATTCCCTTAATCATTCATCACAATGAGTAAAACCAAAGAATAGCTCTGATGTGCAGCAAAAGATTGTTGAGCTTCAGAAAGCCTAAAAAAAATTAAACAACCCCTACATTACCACATTACTCAGCCTCCCCGGGAAAGTCTATGCCAGGGTACTGGAGAGGAGAATTCGGCCGATAGTGGAACCTCGGATTCAGGAGGAACAGTGTGGTTTTCGTCCCGGGTGTGGAACACTGGACCAGCTCTATACCCTTTTCAGGGTGCTGGAGGGTTCATGGGAGTTTGCCCAACCAGTCCACATGTGTTTTGTGGATTTGGAGAAGGCATTCGACCGTGTTCCTCGTGGCATCCTGTGGAGGGTGCTTTGGGAGTATGGGGTTGGCGGCCCCCTGCTTAGGGCTGTTCGTTCCCTGTATGACCGGAGCAAGAGCTTGGTTCGCATTGCCGGCAGTAAGTCAGACCTGTTCCCGGTGCATGTTGGACTCCGGCAGGGCTGCCCTTTGTCACCGGTTTTGTTCATAATTTTTATGGACAGAATTTCTAGACGCAGCCAAGGGCCGGAGAGTGTCCGGTTTGGGGACCATACGATTTCGCCGCTGCTTTTATGCGGATGATGTTGTCGTGTTGGCCTCCTCAAACCAGGACCTTCAGCGTGCACTGGGGCGGTTTGCAGCCGAGTGTGAAGCGGCTGGGATGAGAATCAGCACCTCCAAGTCCGAGGCCATGGTTCTCAGTCGGAAAAGGGTGGATTGCCCACTTCAGGTTGGTGGAGAGTTCCTGCCCCAAGTGGAGGAGTTCAGGTATCTTGGGTTCACGAGTGAGGGAAGGATGGAACGAGAGATCGACAGGCGGATCGGTGCAGCTTCTGCAGTAATGCAGTCGATGTAGCGGTCTGTCGTGGTAAAGAAGGAGCTGAGCTGTAAGGCAAAGCTCTCGATTTACCGGTCGATCTGCGTTCCTACTCTCACCTATGGTCATGAGCTGTGGGTCATGACCGAAAGGACAAGATCCCGGATACAGGCCAAAATGAGCTTTCTCCGTAGGGTGGCTAGGCGCTCCCTTAGAGATAGGGTGAGAAGCTCGGTCTCTCGGGAGGAGCTCAGAGTAGAGCCATTGCTCCTCCACATCGAGAGGAGCCAGCTGAGGTGGCTAGGGCATCTATTTCGGATGCCTCCTGGACGCCTTCCCAGGGAGGTGTTCCAGGCACGTCCCACCGGGAGGAGGCCCCGGGAAGACCTAGGACACGCTGGAGGGATTATGTCTCCCGGCTGGTCTGGGAACGCCTCGGGGTTCCCCCGGAAGAGCTGGAGGAAGTGGCTAGGGAGAGGGAAGTCTGGGCATCTCTGCTTAGACTGTTGCCCCTGCGACCCGGCCCCGGATAAGCGGAAGATAATGGATGGATGGATGAATACATTACCACAAGAAAAGTCCTCCTCACTCATCCAGGGATAAAAAAGTACCCCATGCCCACAGTTAAATATACCGCTGCATCTTTAATGTTGTGGGCCTATTTTTATTTTTTTATTTTTTTTTGCTGGAGGTCCTGGACATCTTGTTTCAATGCATGGTATCATGGATTTCACCAAAAACCAACAGATAAAAACACTTCTCCTAGAAAATTAACACAAACATGTGTCACTGAGCACAAAATGAAGCTTCTGCCATGGCCATCCCAGCCCCCTGACCTGAACCCTATAGAAAATGAGTGGCTGAACTGAAGAGAAGAACATGAATCTGGGAATCTGAAGGATCTGGAGAGATTCTGTATGGAGGGATGGTCTATGATCTCTTCTCATTATAGAAGAAGAATCTGTTATCTTGGCAAAAAGGAGGTTGCAAAAATATTTAATTAATAAAAGGGTGCCAATAATTATGGCCAGCGTGTTTTGGAGAAAAGCATTTATTTCATAATGTGATTTACCCCCCACTTTCAATTCTTTTACTTCAATGAAGGTTTGATTTTTGCTTTTTTTTAAATGACAGATCAAAGGGATAAACAATCCAGATTTATTTTTACAGCCATCTTTGATCATATTTAACAAGGGTGCCAATAATTCTGACCACAACTTTATTTGGCCAGAAACAAATGCCCTAGCAATAGCATAGCAATGTGCTAAAAAACAAAACAATGTGCTTTTACATTTGAAGACTTCTAATTCAAAAGCCTCTAAAAGCCACCTCGGTCAAAAATGAGATAACGATACTGAGTGAATGCTCTCTGCACATAGTATACGTTCATCAAACACTTTCACTTCCAAACCCCAGCCTCAGCCCAATCAGAAGTATCGGTATTGGGTAGAAACCTATACACAGGAGCCTGACAAAAAAGCTAATTTTAAAGAAAAACATCAGATGGACTTAGAGGCTTTTGCATCTGAAGTCTTCATTTACTTTTATTTATGACCTAAATAACTAATTTTAGGTCTTAAAACCCCCACATTGGATTATGGGACCTACTGTTTTTGAGAAGCGGTTAAGGCTGTAAAAATAAACAGTGAGTAAAGATGCTTAGTTAATGTCCTTTCACTGTTTCATTTTCTCTTCCTCGCTTTCTTCTTTCATCCATCTGTGTTGGTTCCAGGTGTAGTGGCCTGATTCCGTGGGGTGTCATCGCACAGTAAATGCTCGCTTTGGACCTCCTAGTGACTGAATTAGCCCTGTGTATATGGCCCATTGGTGTCAGGTGTGAGGTCATTATCCCGCCACACATGGATGGGACAGGTGTCTGAGAGGCTTTACACCACAGTTAGGTAGCAATAATGAGCCCTATTCTCTCTTTACCAAAGCCTCCTGTGTGTGCGCGTGTGTGTGTGTATGTGCGTGTGTGAATGTGAGGACATGTAGAGAACTCCAGCTGGGACCCACAAACACACATACACACGCACCAGCTCAGGGAGAGCACACAAACACCTGACAGATGCATGCTGGGAGCTTCATTACCCCTCAAACAAAGGACACAAGACAATTATAGGAGCATGGGTGCGTCCCATACAGACGAACCATCCGGATGATGGTAACAGCTCTGGGGCCAATGAGGAAATTATGCCAAGAAACCGAGCAAGCAAAAGATTCCAGGTGCAATTAGCTCCATTTTGTTCCTATTACAGACAATTTTAAGGCTGTTAAGAAGGGTTTGGTTTATCATCATGGACAGAGTTAATATGTCCTAGATCACCAGCAACTATAAAACATCATTTATTTAATACCTTTCAAAATAAATTGACGAGAGGCCCAGATGTCATCTTCAGGAATAATGTGTCCCACATTCTAGACATGACATATGAACAAAACAGTGGGATGCCAGAAATACTGGTACCATGAAGAAGGCAGGAAACCTATTTTAAGAGCCAAGTTTTTAACTTGCTTATACTAGTTATGTGTCCATCACGATAGAAAATATTCACAATTTTATTCCAAATTTTAAGCATAAAATATAATTCAACGGTGCCTCCTTACCCCTAGCCTAAAGCCCAAAGTATCCGTGGTTTTTACACTATGCAGGTATTTGTGAGATGTTCATTTCTTCATCAGCACAGTACGCAGCTAGATTATTCTATGGATGCTCAGTTCGCACATGTGCCTTTTATTAAATAATTAGTTTGTCCACAAGTTGACAACACTGGTGTAACAAAGCGAGCACCACCGGCTCGCTTGGGGACATAGTGAGCGTCTGTAAAAGATGTAAAGAATTTTATGAAGTGGTTGTGGCGTAGCTATCAGTGGAGGGACAGCGATCTCTCAGATTTCATTAAAATATCTTCATTTGTGTTTCGAAGACGAACGAAAGTCGTACAGGTTTGGAATGACATGAGGGTGAGTAATTAATGCAAATCATTAAACCAACCCTTTAAATACATTTCAGATCTCCAATGAAACCTCATTCAGCTCATTTGAAGAGAAGTGTGATATACATTTCTAAACAACGAGTTCACACTTACAAATAATTAGATAGAGTAAAACAGTATGCCTATTTGGTGTGCTGTCTGGGGGAGGGCTCCGAGCTTGGAATGTGGCCCAAACCCAGAGTACTTCCCCGTATCCCTGGCTGGGATAGGAATTAGCCGAGAGCGAGGAGTCAGATGTGGCAGAGGTGAGTCGGCTGTATATATATAGGACTCCTATATTGATTGGGTAGATCATTTGAACGTGCTCCTCCCGAACTTTGTTAATAAAACATCACGTAATCGTACGATTTTTGTTAATTAAGGGTGTGGCAATATACCGCTATAACCATAATATTTTTTTAAAAAAGCTCGTCTGAATGGATATAGATTTTGAATTTAGAGAAAATGACTCGTTAGACACCCCAGTCTGCAGGACTTGCTGATCAACAGTGAGCAAAAGGGGCAAACTTAACCTGTTAACGGCTGACCCCTTTCAGTGTTTTGTTATATTTAGATATTTGTGCTTATTTAGATAAAAACATATGTATTATTGTATGTTTTCTTCAAATATCTTCAGAGAGGAATATTTTTGTTGTATTTTTATCCAAAAAATGTGATGTGAGTATTACAGAGCTAAAGTCTCACATGTAATTTGTTTCATTCATCCTCGACACTGGAGGGCGCCCACGTGCAGACAGTCTACAAGTGAGACTCATAAGGATAGATTTTCATAAGGATAATGTATATTTATAAGGCAATGCTAATCAACATAGCCTTTATCACTGTATAGAATATACTATAAAAATATAATTTCTGCCTTATTCTGTGATAAGAAGCCACGTCAGTTCACATAAGGAAGTTATTTCAATCCCTCGATTGATGCTATAATGTGATTTTGGAGTAAAATATGCTGTTATTGCTATATGCCTATTGTTATATGCTTGGTATTTAAGTCTCCTCTAAATAAAATCCCATAGCCTGCATAACATTTTTTCCGTAAATCTCAGCAGGTGCGCCGCCAGGAATTTTGGGCCCCATGACAAAAAAAGTCTAATTGGGCCCTTCTCTGCGCAGCTGTTGTGGATATACATATGTACTGTGATATATACAGTATACTGTATATATTAAAATAGTCCATATACCAATAAATAGCACTAACACTACAGAACATTGACCCAAATTACTTATAGTTCTGTATTACCACCACTTGATTACATACATTAGATATGATAGAATTGTGTATGTGTGGGGGTTCATGATGGGAATAATAAGTCTGGGTTTTTTTTTTTTAGCTAATAGTAACCACTGTAAATAACAAGCAGTTCAAAACAATATTATAACATGACTTAACAAAAACATATTACAAAAATAAAACAACATAAATATGGTAAATAAAACTATTTAACAAATATTTTAACATGTTTATACTATATAAATTATTATTATTATTATTTTACTTAAAAATGCTTTACGTTTGTGCTTAAAAATAACTCTTACTATCCTTAATTGGTCTTGTTATTTTGCAGTTTAGGCCTATTTTAATCAGGAAGGGCAACAGGTGTATTTTGCACGTTTTTGTTGCAAGTGTAATTTTTACGTTTTTTATAGTTCAGATGCATGGTAATCACTGCTTTATAACAGAGCCTCCCAAAGTCACACAGCACATACAAACAGTATTACTTAAATTGAACATAATAGTTAGTATGTTACTACCTCATAATGATCATGGCGCTCTGATCTCGGTTACGTTCTTCATGAATGATGTAGTAACGACGCGCGCATGCGCGACCGACCAAGTAGAGTCAGTGTATCTCACAGTGCCATCTGGTGGTGAAATAATCACTACAAGATTGCTGCTATAACGTTGGGAGCTTTTTTGCAATATATCTGCGGGATGTTTTGAACGAACTGTAAAACTGGGACATTCCCGGGGACAGTTCCAGTCGGGGACAGAACACCAAAAACCTGGACTGTCCACTGAAAACGGGTCGTCTCGTCTGCTCACCCTACTCTGTGTTTATGGCGCATCGGACTGACTTTCTGCAACTAAACACCGTCACTGATGAACGCGCTAAGGCAGGACCAAACCATTTCATGCAGATACAAGGGGGTGGTTGGTCAATATAGATGTTTATTCAATTCAATTTGGAATATTTAACTTTTATTGCCAAAATAAGTAGAATCAAAGACATCATTAATTTTATTATTATTTGAAAAATACTCAATGATGATGTTTTATATAGTGTATAATAAAATAACATTTTTAAATTAGTTTTTACCTATTTGTTAGGGCCCCATGAATCTCAGAATTGTATCATTGATCAAATTAATTCAGACCACATGGAAACAAACTGCCAAATGTTCTTTTCTCTGCAAATTCTTTCAAACGAGTCTACAATGTTTGAAGTCCAAAGGCTTCGTGAACTACTGTATATGTATTTTAATTTGAGTAGCCTATGCCATTTCTTGGATTTAAATGGGGATGCATGTTAACAGTTTAAGGTAGCTATTAGTTGTGTTGTTAAAGCTTATTTATAATAGAGTGAATTCAGGTTGACTTTTTCCATCATGTCATCTCAATGGAAAAAAGTGTCCCAATCACCCTGAATTCACCCTACTGTTGAACTTGACAGTATTTTTTCTCTCTTGGTTATTATTATTATTTTTTTTTTCAAGGTTTCTATAGATATCGCGATACATCCTTACAGTTAATTCTTTTGGCCATGTGGTGTGAAAAATCTTTAATTGTGAAAGCCCATTTGAGCCCCTTTCATTCAAATGGTTGCAAACTCACATTTAGATCTCCCTCCGTCCAATCAACAGCCAATGAAAAGAACTGAGTCATCAACCTACATTTTTTCTTTTTCATTACGGCATTTCACTTGGATGTGAGTCACAATATCGTGACTTTGAGGTCTGTACAAAATGACAGCAGCCACAACAAAGACATCAAACTTGGCATCTCACCTCATTCTATCCTTACTGACACAATGCATTATTGCTTTGAATTTGATCTGCATGATGTCCAGCTGTAGCATTGTGTCTGTCTGTATGCATAACAGAGATGTGTTTATGTGCTTGCCTGATTGGTGAATTCATTTCCTAAGGACCACTTCCCATCAAGTGATCTGAAACTCTTTAGCCCAGAATGAGAGAGCACTCCTGCATGCATTGGTTAGTTAGTCTGAGTATGTGCTATTATCATTGTTATAAACACTTCTCAGAGCTCCACTCCACCAGAGTGTACAGAGCCTCAGATTGTTTGTGCGTATTTGTGTTTATTTGCGCGTCTCACCACCCTCTTCCGCTCTGCCTCCGCTGCGCGCCACTAATGCAACACAACATTAGCATACCGTTTGATGTTGAGTTAGAAGACGTTTAGGCGCTCCGTGTTTAACAACTGTGTCAAGTGTTTGCACCGTCTACATGCTTCAATAACAACATCAAACAATACACAGTCACCGCAATGTTCCCAGTGCAGGAGCTGTTAGCTTTGTCTCCTCCATCTACGCCCTCTGAGGAAGAAATGGCCTCAGAGTGCAATGAATAATAAAGGACAAATCTCTTCGCCAACAGGGACCTCCATTACGGGCCAGAAGAAGACGGCACACTCGGAGCAGGCCACTGCAGGGAGCTGCATTCATCAGATTCTACCTTCCCCATTTTATTTGTGTATCTGCTCTTCCTTCTTCAGTCAGATAAAAAGAGCCATCGGGTGGACAGGCCAAGTCTGATGAATACAGAAGGGAAGGAGGAGGGTGGGAGATTAGAAGCCTGGAGAGAGAGAGAAAGAGCTCGCTGGAAAACGAAAGATAAGAGGAAAGAGGTGAACAGGAACACTTGTCACTGCAGATGCTGGCTTTGATTTCGCAGAGAGGGAGGGATGATGGTCGGGAGTGTGGCTGGACATAATGCAGTCCAAATGTGTAAGGTCTTCTTCGCAGAACTCTGTGACAGCACTGTTCCCTACAGATATGGAGTAACATGTTCATAAGGTCAGCAAACCAACAACAGTTCTTCTGCTGGATATTTGGAATGTTCTGGATTCAGTACAAGTTAAGGTCATTCAACAGCGATTGGGGCATAATGTTGATTACTACAAAAATAATTGTGACCTTTCCCCCTTTTTCTTAAAGAAAGAGCAAAAGTCAGGGTTCATTTCAAGGGCAAATCCAGCCATTTCAATAGGAATCTGCCTGATCTGGAGTTTTGCGTGAGGGAAGAAAAGGTCAGGATTCACTTGATATGCTGACTGTCCTGATATACTCACAACACATTGTTTATCACTTGGAGTAAAAAGAATTTTTATATACCTGACCAGGGATATACCGTTAGTGAACATCCCGATGCCGCCATAACGTTTAAATGAAAATGTAAATACGTGCTTTGTGCGTTCTTCTCAATAAAAAAGTAAACACATAACAAAAACGACAATGCTGAGGAAACAGCTTTTAAGAAAGCATATAGTTCCAGAGTAATCACCACAGACAAATGGAAGTTCAAAGTGTTTACCAGCCGGAACAAACTTTTCTGGAAAGTTCACTTTGGCAAGCTCTTTTGAACTCCTGAACCTAACTCCTGAACTTGAATTTGTTTGAAATGACATCGCACCAGTTTGTTCTTCGATTTCGCTTGAAGTATGTTGGTGTCTTAAATGGGTTATGCCGTACTGAATTTGCCGCATTGACCAACAGAAAGCTGCTTGGTTTGAAAGTGATGTCTGTGAAAGTTGACCTTCATACATCGCTACTCTTTTGACAATGGACCTTTTTTAACCGGGAAATTTAATAAACGCTCACACTTTAGATTAGGGTCCAGTTCTCACTGTTAACTAACCATTAACAAGACTTTTGCCTCAATAAACTCCTAATTACTTCTTATTAATAGTTAGGTAGTTGATAAGTTTAGGTATTGTTGATCAAGGGATGCAGAATATGGTCATGCAGAATAAGGCATTAATATGGGCTTTATAAGTACTAATAAACAGACAATATCCTAATGTGCATGCTTATAAACAACTAGTTAATAGTGAGAACTGGCCCCTACACTAAAGTGTTACCTAATAAATCTTTACAGTTATCCCAGAGCAACTTCCAAAAATGTTTTATAAATTAATTGTAATTTAGATAATTAAGTTGTGAAAATAGGAAACAAAAGAAATCACAAATTCACTTTAAATTTGGTGAATCCAATTGAGTTGCACCTTCCACAAATAATTTGCATTTTCATTCAACTGAAATAATGCAGTTATCCTCCACTCACCCTGTCACTTTAAAAAAATAAAAGAGATAAAAGGAATTTGTCAAAATAAAGATATTGTCTAAATGTCAATGCTGCTCTTTTCCATATGATGACAATGCATCATTGATGCACATGGGGAGTGAAGGCTAACCAGTCAGGGTGCCCATGCTGACCCCTGTCCACCGCTGAAAGTGCCAACAGTGGGCACGTGAGCATCAGAACTGGACTATGGAGCAATGGAAGAAGGTGGCCTGGTCTGATGAATCACATTTTTTATTTACAACACGTGGATGGCCTGTTGCATGTGCGTTTCTTACCTGGGGAACACATGGAACCATGACACACTATGGGAAGAAGGCAAGCCGACAGGGGCAGTGTGATGCTTTGGGTAATGTTCTGCTGGGAAACCTTGGGTCCTGCCATCCATGTGGATGTTACTTTGACACATAAAATTCAAATCCCTTTCATGGAAACAGTAATCCCTGGTGGCTGTGGCCTCTTTCAGCAGGATAATGAGCTCTGCCACAAAGCAGGAATGGTTTGAAGAGCACAACAACGAGTTTGAGGTGTTGACTTGGCTTCCAAATTCTCTATCCAATCGAGCAATTGTGGGAAGTGCTGAACAAACAAATCTGATCCATGGAGGCCCCACCTCATAACTGACAGGACTTAAAGGATCTGCTGCTAACATATTGGTGCCAGATACCACAGCACACCTTCAGGGGTCTTGTGGAGTCCATGCCTCGACAGGTCAGGGCTGTTTTGGCAGCAAAAGGGGGACCAACACAATATTAGTAAGGTGGTCATAATGTTTTTTTCTAAAAGAAAGTATGTTATAATATGAGTGTGTGTAGTATGAATTGAATCCAGACGTACTACATTCACCATGCTGTCATTATCATGTGACCTACCAACCAGTTACCAGCGTCGTCATCTCCCTTGGCCTCATGGGATAATAAAGTGTCCATTGTGTGCACACTTCATGAATTCAAACACACTTATTTTGTGTGTATACTTTTTTCTTGATTTACCCCAAAAGAATGGAAGTGAAACGTGACATCATGTCCCAGAGGTGGGGTACATTGTAACATAACCAAATGACAGCTTAAAATGTTATCTGATCTAACCAAAAAAATATCCAAGACAAATTAAATATTTTGTACAATTATTATCTTTTTCAAATAAAACACATTTCTGAGTTTGACAAAAAAAACACAGCTATACAGCATAGTTCAAAACATAAAAATTTCTGAACATTGACTTTATTCACCTCTTTCTCATGGTTTCTCAATAGAATTCATAGAAGTAATATAATAGCATATTTCTAATAGGGCCTCATTGTAACACAGTGTGACAACATGCCCCATCTGCGCACAATTTAAACCTGACTCGTGTCTAATGCTGTTAGATCAGCATTAAAGAACTAACTCAATGGTTAAATAACATATATAAGATTAAAATAATATCAAATTTGTCTAATTTTAAATAAACACAAAAACAGAGATGAAAAATTAACTTAAGACATTTACATTTGCTATGGTTAAATAAATGGTCAGTGATATCTTCTAAAGATTTTTTCATTTTGATGCAGTTTTTTCTCTATATATTGTTGATATGGCAATGAGTAAGTACACTAAGTTTCGTCCATGTTAGGTTGTGCCCTGCTCACCCCTATGCAATTTCGGATGCAGCCATTGGGGCTCATTTTCCCACTTTCTTGGGGTTCTTGAATGTTAATAAAACCGGTGTGTGTTCATGGAATACGACTGCAAGTGCGTTAACTGCCATGTCAATTTAGCTATCATTTCTGCATATTTGTGTGTGTGTGGCACATCCGCACTTTCACATTGACATGTCCTCGCAGTGGCAAGAGGAGACGGTGGTGCCCTTTATGATATGAAGAGCAGGGAAAAGGTTATTCGCTAGAGGTTGATATGTGTCAATCACCCTTTGGAGAATGTTTGCTGTCACTGCCTCCTTCTCAGCGCAACCTCACACACACACACATACACACACTCTGATAATGCTCCAAATATCAGGTGAGAGGAGAGAGAGCTGGCAGAAAAGAGATTGCCTGACCTTATTGTTTGCCTCCGTCTCCTCTTTGTTCTTCACAAATAAAGGTTTTTTAATAAACTGAAAGGGTCCTCCGCCACAGCCTGGGGAACCAATGAAAGGGAGCACTGAGGTATGGCACAATGTGGCAGCACAGAAAGAAGCAGCTCATCAGAAAATAACAAAGGTGCAAGTTAAAGATAAGGCTGCTGTCAGAGATTAATCCCACCAGCCTTGATTGTTTTCTTTAATACCGGCCCTGCTACGGCAAGCGATAAGTTTGCTGAGTAATTTAGTTTTTTCCCTATTTTTTTTTTTTTTTTTTCTGGAATAGGAGGTAGCGGAGAAGGATAGGACAGGAAATAATATTCAGGTGTGCCCAGTAATTGATTTTCTCTTTTTCCTCCCTCTCTCTCCGCCTTACTTTGCACCAAATAAAATGAAAGCCAAAAGTGCTTTCGTTCCACTTTCTTTCGTCTTTTTTTCCCAGCCCTCACTTTCTCTGCAGATTAATAAACTTGCTTTATTCAAACCATTAAAGGATAAAGAGACTGCCTTGCGAGGCATTTCTGCGGGGGATTTTTTTTAAAGCAAACTGAAAGCAGACCACCATCAGACGACATGACAAGCTTGAGGTGATTTGAGGTAAAGACTGTCTCTTTGTGATGAACGTGGTTCAGATGGTGGTAATTAATTACAGTACTGATGACGAGAAAAGAGACTGCCTAAGATGATAAATTCACCTTATGCTTGATTGAATAACTCAAAAAGATCTGCTCTGAATGAAAAAAAAAAAAAGGTTTCCAGTTAGCAAAATATCAGATGTAAAAAAATATATATATATTTTTAAAACAATAATGTAGCTTAATGTAGCTTAAAGAGCTTATGCTAGATTGTCAGTATAATCATGACAGTTTGCAATACTGTCCAGTTTAAAATGTTTCAACTAATTACAAAATCCTCTGGAAAACATGATTCTGATTGGACAATCGCAGCATTCAGTAGCCAGATACTTTTATTCAGCAAGGATACATTAATTTGATCAAAAGTCTTTTAAAAGTTTTTAAATAAATAAGTGAAGTGATGTGTGACAATTTGTGCTCTGCATTTTACCCATCCAAGTGCACACACACACAGTAGTGAACACACACTCACCCAGAGCAGTGGGCAGCCATATTGCTGCAGCGCCCAGGGAGCAGTTGGGGGGTTGGTGCCTTGCTCAAGGGTCTTACCTCAGTTGTGGTATTGAGGGTGCTGGTTATTCACTCCCCCCACTGACAATTCCTGCCGGACCTGAGACTCTTGGGACCTGAGACTTGGACCTTTGGGTCACAAGTCCAACTCTCTAACCATTAGGCCACGACTGCCCGCAATATTGCGTTACTCCCTAAAAAAGTAACTTATTGATTTTATGTTACTTTTGCATTACTTTTTCTCACCGGGGCTGGGCTTGCTTGCTTGTTTGTTTTTGAATAAATAATAAGAAGGTTTTTATAGAACGGCTCTTTCACACCAAACATGAAATAAATAAGCCACTGTCTGAAGGAAATGCCTGTATATTGGGCACAGCTCAAACAAACATTTCAGCTGTGCTGCCATTCTGGACTACAGAAGTATAGGACAGTTGGACATTGGTACGGTTGAATTGGATTTTCGAAGGTCAGCAGCAAAGACATTGGTTAATAAAGTGATATTAAATACATAAAGGCCTGCTTTCACAGACAGGGCTTATACTAAGCCACCGTTAGTCCTTTGTTTAATTAAAGCATTCAAGTAGCTTTTACAAAGGCGCCCTAGAAAAAAATAAAAAAACATTACTGGTGTGCATCTTGAGACAAAACAACAGCACAGACACGACATTGCCATGGTGGAAAATGCAAGGACAAGAACTTGGATAAACCTTTCAGCATTGATGGTGCCTTTCCAGATGTGTAAGCTGCCCATGCCAACCCCATACCATCAGAGATGCAGGCTTCTGAACTGAGCGCTGATAACAACTTGGGTTGTCCTTGTCCTCTTTAGTCCAGATGACATGGTTTTCCAAAAATAACTTCAAATTATGATTCGTCTGACCACAGAACAGTTTTCCACTTTCCCACAGTCCATTTTAAATGAGCCTTGGCCCAGAGAAAACACCTGCTCTTCTGGATCATGTTTAGATATGGCTTCTTTTTTTACCTATAGAGATTTAGCTGGCAACGGCGAATGTCATGGTGGATTGTGTTCAATGGAAATTGTGTTCTGGAAATATTTCTGAGCCCATGCTGTGATTTCCATTACAGTAGCATTCCTGTATGTGATGCAGTGCCGTCTAAGGGCCCTTAGATCATGTGCATCCAGTATGGTTTTCCGGCCATGACCTTTACGCACAGAGATTGTTCCAGATTCTCTGAATCTTTGGATGATATTATGCACTGTAGATGATGATAACTTCAAACTCTTTACAATTTTTCTCTGAGAAACTCCTTTCTGATATTGCTCCACTATTTTTCGTCGCAGCATTGAGGGAATTGGTGATCATGTGCCCATCTTGACTTTTGAGAGACACTGCCACTCTGAGAGGCTCTTTTTATACCCAATCATGTTGCCAATTGACCTAATAAGTTGCAAATTGGTCCTCCAGTTGTTCCTTATATGTAAATTTAACTTTTCCGGCCTCTTACTGCTACTTGTCCCAACTTTTTGGAATTTTGGAACTCTCATGAAATCCAAAATGAGCCAATATTTGACTTGACATTTAAAAATGTCTCACTTTGAACATTTGATATGTTATCTATATTCTATTGTGAATAAAATATAGTTTATGAGATTTTAAATTATTGCATTCCTTGTTTATTCACACTTTGTACAATGTCCCAACTTTTTTGGAATCGGGTTTGTATTTTGAGAAATACTGAATCTAAATGCCTGCTCAGATAGAACTACTTTAAGCATCAAATTTACACACCGCACACACAACTCGATTTCTCTCAACATGGGGACAGGAGAGGTCAATACATGGGAAAACAGTAACTTGCATTACTTTTTTGAATATTTTGTTTTAAATTTTAATGCATTACTAGTTACTTGAAAAAGTAATCTGATTGTAATCCGTTACCCACAACACTACTGAAGACTGGAATAATGGCTGGAATAATAAATTCTGCTTTGACGCAGTAATAAATTACATTTTAAAATATAATAAAATATTAAACAGATACTTTACATTTATATTCCACAATATTGCTGTTTTTACTGTGTGCTTGAACAAATAAATGCAGCATTAGTGAGCATAAGAGATTATTAATATTACTTTTGTTAATATTGTTGTGTTGCTAGGCCAATGGTTTTGTACAATGTAAATGTTTTTTTCTTTTTTTGTGGGGAGCTTAGTAAGATAATATACAGGTACAATTTTGAAATAATACCCATGTATTTATTTATCAAGTTTATTTTGTGAAAATGACCAGCAGGCTGTACATTATACCCCTTTTACTTGCAAAATACATTGTCTGACTTATATAGCCGAGGTTCTAGAACCATCTTCTCCTGAGTTCGAGAATTCTGAGCACATGAAAAGACAATTGCAGAGCTCAAGCGGAGCTGCGTCTGTGTTTGTTCAGTCTAGCGGAGTGGTGGTCTTGCTAATGGACATCCGTCTTAGTGACAACTGCCATCCAAATGAGCACTGCCAGATCTTGACATGCGTTGACATAATCAGCCGTGGGGTGAAGTGAACTCTGGGAAACTGGCAGGCGTGTGGCTCAGAATGCATCTTTCATTTCCCATGCTATCTATTCAGTGACACGTCTTCTTATAAAATCTTGCTCTGTTCACAATGCATCAGTGAATCTGCTTGATAATCTATTCTACCCTTTTTTATTTGTCCCTTATTGTTTCTTTATCTCTGTATCTCTCTGTGTCTCTGTAGCCTTCCAGGCTCTTCTGAAGATGGACACACTCGCAGGGCTTTTTCCAATTATGGAGTTCCCTTTGCAATGAAGGTCATCACAATTAGAGCACCATTTAGCTTCTCCCAGTCAAAAGCACTGAATAGTGGTCGCGACTGTGCCGAGTGACCGCTGGATTGTCATTGCAGGCCACTCAAGTGGCTCTTTTATAACTGCAGGCAAATGCATTAGAAGAAACCTGAAGATTAGCTGTGGGCGAACTGAAAAGACATCTCGGATAGAGAAAAAGCTTTCAAAATCAATATTAGCTAGCATCTATTGTGCACTCAGCCGTGGTTTGTGTAGTCCTGTATGTAGTAATGGAAAGTGAAGGGAGTTGTACAGACTCTACTGTATATTACATTTCTCTATTATCACCATTACAGATAAAGTGTAAATGGATGTAATCATGGCTATAACAGTGACTTACCACTATAGAAAGAGGTGGGATGTTGTTTGGCATCTTCAGCGCACCCTTCTCTCCTAATTTCCTGCATGATGCATAACATATAAGATAATAGAAATATTATGTTTCAGCTGCAGACTGAATGTTCATCACAGTGTGGACTGTTTTTTTATGTTGTCTTGGGCTATGTTCAGACTGCCAGCAAAAATCCGATTCTTGCATATCCAGATTTTATCCAGATGGGTTTTTGGAAATCTGAATTATTATTATTATTATTATTTTTTCAAATCTGATTTGAACCACATTTAGAGGTGGTTTGAAATGCAATTCCAATTAGATGTGTCTCAGTCTGGATAATCTGGCTGATCAAATCAGATTTTAAATGGTCTTTTGCATCACTCTTAACGCGACTCTTATCTCTAAAAATGAAAATTCTGTCATCAGTTGCTCATGCTCTAATTGTTCCAAATATGTATGAATTTCTTTCCTTTGTTGAACACAAAAGATGATATTTTGAAAAACATAGGGAACCAAACACCCATAGACTTCCGGTATGGGGGAAAAAACCCATCAACTGTTTGGTTACAGACATTCTTTAAAATATCTTGTTTTGTGTTCGGCAGATGAAAGAATTTCAAACAGGCTTGGAACAATTAGAGCGTAAGTAAATGATTGTTACAAGCACGCCAGGCTCCACCCTCTCACAACCACAACGTTCCATATCACCGGAGTACTGAGCACACACACCTGCACGTCATCATCACAGCAATCACCACCTGCACTTAAGCCCCATGCTCACACTCAGTCACCGTCCGGTATCGTTTGCACATGCTTCTACTCATGCTTGCTTCCTCGGACTCACCTGCCTACTTACCTGATCTCCTTCATCTCCTGAGTGTCTCCTCGTCCTGTCCTGTCTCCTGGTCCTTGTCTTCTTCGATCCAGTGTCCCGTTGTTCTGCAATCAAGATAACGTATTGTATCACCTCCATATCCAGCATTTACCTGAACACCCATTCTGACTCTCACCGCATCTGCTCACTTCCTGGTTCAGCTAATAAACTCTGCTTTCACCTGCCTCTGTTATCCGTGTCACCTCTGTTTGTAACAGAATACCGGACCAACACCGCGCACCAGGATGAGCACCCCGGATCCCTTCCAAGAGCTCGTCGACGCCGTTCGGCGAGCTCTCCCCACCAGCGCACCTTCACCGGCGAGCACTTCCGGGATCCACACCACGGCTTCTTTGCCCCCTGAGTACGCCAGTCCCATGGCCAGACCGGCGCCCTTCTCTGGTTTGGTGGAGGATTGCAACGGATTCCTTCTACAATGTTCGCTGGTCCTGGAGATGCAGCCGCGCCTGTACCCCAACAATCGCGCTAAGGTAGCGTTCATTACATCTCAACTTTCCGGTCAAGCGCTCTGTTGGGCGGAGTCCATGTGGTCCACAGACAATCCAGTGATCCAGACCCTGTCGGGGTTCATGTCTCACTTCAAGGAAGTCTTTGGAAAACCATCATGGGATTCGTCGATCGGAGAACAGTTATATCATCTGAAACAAGGTACCTCCACTGGTAATGAGTATGCTCTACAGTTTCGAACCCTCGCGGCTGCTAGTGAATGGAACGAGCAGTCCTTGATTACGACCTACCGACAGGGCCTGGATCCTCGGGTGCGGCTGCATCCCGCTGCATACGAGGATACCATCGGGCTAGAACGCTTCATCCAACTCTCTATCCGCTTCGCCACTCGTATGCAGTCGTGCAAGGAAGAACACCAGGGCCAGTCGTCATTGTTCCTCCGCCGACCAGGTGATGTCAGCACTCCAGAACCACACCCCGAGCCCATGCAACTGGAGAACACCCGACTGACATCGGCTGAGCGGCAGAGACGGCTGACCCAGAATCTTTGCCTGTACAGCAGTCTACCTGGGCATTACATCTCCCAATGCCCAGTTCGTCCTCCTCGACCCCTGGTGAGTGCAATCATCCCTTCTCTCACTAGGATGAAGCCACTCACCACAACTGTGAACCTTACTGCTGCTGGAATTTCCCTTTCAGTTACTGCCCTCCTCGATTCTGGGTCAGCCGGGAACTTCATCTCGGGAACCCTCTGCCGCCAGCTCAAGCTCCGCACGTCTGCAACTCCGACGACCTACCAAGTCCAGTCGATAACGGGTAGAACTCTCAGTCGGAGGCAGGTTAGTCGCTCCGTGGGTCCCATCGGAGTGCAAGTCGGGATCCTCCACATGGAGCGACTACACCTGCTGGTTCTGGAGGAATCCACCGCTGACATCATCCTAGGGCGCCCGTGGTTAGAGCAGCACAATCCAGTCATCTCCTGGAAGACGGGAGAAGTCCTGAAGTGGGGCGACAGCTGCTTCCCGGACTGCTTCCCATCCCCACCGATTCGTCCCTCTCCGTGTCCCCAAGATCTCCCTGTCTGTGCCACATTCATCGAGAGTCCGGTAGAGAGACGAACAGGTGGATGTCCCCGCCTGTTACGCCCCCTTCAGAGACGTCTTCTGTCCCCAACGGGCTTCCAAGCTGCCTCCCCATCGGCCATGGGACTGCGCCATCGATCTGCTGCCAGGTGAACCAGTGCCCAGGGTAAAGATCTATCCCCTTTCCCTTCCGGAGGAGAAGGCCATGGAGGATTACATCAAGGAGTCGCTGGAGCAAGGCTACATCCGTCCATCCACCTCCCCTGCTGCTTCGAGCTTTTTCTTCGTGGCAAAGAAGAACGGAGGCTTGCGGCCTTGTATTGACTACCGCTCCCTGAACAACATCACGGTCAAATTCCGTTATCCCCTTCCTCTCGTCCCAGCTGCCCTGGAACATCTCCGTGGTGCCACTGTGTTCACAAAGTTGGACCTCCGCAGCGCGTATAACCTCATCCGGATACGTGAGGGGGACGAGTGGAAGACCGCCTTTGTCACGCGTACAGGTCACTATATGGACATATGGACTCGCCAACTCCGTATTCCAGGACTTCATACATGGGGTGCTCCGGGAGTGTCTCCACAGGTATGTGCTGGTCTACATTGATGACATCTTGATCTACTCCCGTAGCATGGACGACCATCGCCGTCACGTTGCGGAGGTCCTAGAACGCCTGAGGAAATATCAGCTCTACATCAAGGCCGAGAAATGCTCCTTCCATCAGCCCTCAATGCAGTTCCTCGGGTACATCATCGATCACAGTGGCATCCGGATGGACGAGAGGAAGGTGGAAGCCATCCGGTCCTGGCCAACCCCATCAACTGTTAAAGAACTGCAACGATTCCTAGGTTTCTCCAATTTCTACCGACGCTTCATCCAGAATTACAGCTCCATCGCCAGTCCCCTCACCAGCCTTGTCCGCAATAAGCCCAAGTCTCTGTCCTGGACCCCATCCGCCACTCAAGCCTTCCAGACCCTGAAGGATGCCTTCACGACAGCTCCCCTCTTGGTCCATCCCAGTCCCGAGATCCCATTCGTGGTGGAAGTGGACGCCTCCACCACCGGGGTGGGTGGGGTCCTATCTCAGCAGCAGGGGAACCCCAGCCGTCTACATCCATGTGCCTTCTTCTCCCGCAAGCTCAGCCCGGCGGAGAGCAACTACGACATCGGCAACCGAGAGCTCCTCGCCATCAAGCTCGCACTGGAGGAGTGGAGGCATTGGTTAGAGGGCGCCAAACATCCGCTCCTGGTCCTCACTGACCATAAGAACCTGGGGTATCTCCGCGAGGCAAGACGACTCAACCCCCGACGAAGTTCGACTTTCACATTTCCTACCGGCCCGGGGCCAAGAACATTAAGGTGGATGCCCTTTCCCGCATCCATGGCCCCGAGGAACGCTCCGAGGAAGAAGAGGAACCCATTCTCCCCACGAAGCTCTTCCTCAGTCCCATCACATGGTCAGAAGAGACCTTGCCCTCTACCAATGCTTCCACCCCCGTGCCGCTGGGCTGTCCTCCGGGCTTGCAGTACATCACACGAGCACAACGCATCCCTCTCATTCACTCCTCGAACACATTACTGGGCACTGGTCACCCTGGGGTCAATGAAACCCTCTCGCTGCTACGTCAGCGCTTCTGGTGGCCACATATGCCAGCTGATGTCAGAAGGTACGTGCGGAGATGCCGGGAATGCGCCATGGCTAAAAGCCCTCGACACCTGCCAGCCGGGAAACTCCTGCCTCTGCCCGTTCCCAACCGTCCGTGGTCACACCTAGGGGTAGACTTCATTACTGACCTACCCAATTCAGAGAACTGTACCTGTATCCTCGTAGTGGTGGATCACTTCTCGAAGTCCTGCCGACTACTCCCACTACGAGGATTACCCACAGCCCTGGAGACTGCGGAAGCCATGTTTAACCACGTCTTCCGGTATTATGGCATTCCCAAAGACATCGTGTCCGACAGAGGTCCTCAATTCATCTCCAAGGTATGGAAAGCCTTCTTCTCACTCCTAGGTGTGACCGTAAGCCTCACGTCCGGATACCATCCCCAGATGAACGGGCAGACGGAAAAAAAGATCCAGGAGATTGGCCGTTTCCTTCGTACCTTCTGTCACGGCCACCAGGACTCCTGGAACCAGTTCCTTGGATGGGCCGAGTACGCACAGAACTCCCTTCTACAACCCACTACCGGCCTGACCCCGTTCCAGTGCGTACTCGGCTACCAGCCTCCCCTCTTCCCCTGGTCTGGGGAACCCTCCGACGTCCCTGCGGTGGATTACTGGTTCCGGGAGAGTGAGAGGGTCTGGGACTCAGCCCACCATCAACTCCAACGGGCCCTCTGCAGACGCAGGTTGACAGCCGACCTTCACCGCTCCAACGCACCGATGTTCCAGGTGGGGCAGAAGGTCTGGCTGTCCACCCGGGACATCAGACTGCGTCTGCAGTGTAAGAAGTTGAGTCCCAGGTTCATTGGCCCCTTCATCATCCTGCAGCAGATCAATCCAGTGACGTACAAACTCCAATTACCCCCTCAGTACCGGATTCACCCCACTTTCCACGTGTCTCTCCTGAAGCCTCACTACCCTTCTGTTTCTGTTTCCCCAGAGCCTGCCGTTACTCTGGAGCCTCCCCCTCCACTCCTCGTTGACGACGGCGCAGCATACCAGGTCCAGGACATCTTGGACTCCCGGCTTCGTGGTGGTCAACTCCAGTATCTAGTCGACTGGGATGGGTATGGCCCAGAAGAACAATCTTGAGTACCCAGGCATGACATCCTTGACCCAAATCTGCTGGAGTCGTTCCACACTACCCGCCCTGACCGACCGGCACCTCGGGGAAGAGGATGACCAACACGGCGCCGGGGTCCGCGGCCCTCAGGAGATGGCCGTGGAGGGGGTAATGTTACAAGCACGCCAGGCTCCACCCTCTCACAACCACGACGTTCCCTATCACCGGAGTACTGAGCACACACACCTGCACGTCATCATCACAGCAATCACCACCTGCACTTAAGCCCCATGCTCACACTCAGTCACCGTCCGGTATCGTTTGCATATACTTTTGGTATACTCATGCTTGCTTCCTCTGACTCACCTGCCTACTTACCTGATCTCCTTCCTCTCCTGAGTGTCTCCTCGTCTCGTCCTGTCTCCTGGTCTCTGTCTCCTTCGATCCAGTGTCCCATTGTTCTGCAATCAAGATAACGTATTGTATCACCTCCATATCCAGCATTTACCTGAACACCCATTCTGACTCTCACCGCATCTGATCACTTCCTGGTTAAGCTAATAAACTCTGCTTTCACCTGCCTCTGTTATCCGTGTCATAACAGAGTTACTTTATAACTTGTCATTACTTTATTAAAATAATGTAACTGATTACATTTGATTACTTTTTGATTACTTATTTCCACCACTGGAGCACATTTTTATCACTCGCCATGGCTACAGGTTATAACCTAATGCTGCGTTCCAGGCAGGTTTTTCAGCCCGTAAGTTATGACTTCAAACCCCGACTCACGACTTTGTAGCGTTCCAGGCAAAGTCACAGCAAACTGCCTGACCGCAAGGAATTGTGGTAGCTGGTAAACAAAGCATGGCTAACCATTACGGGGCTTATGCTCATTTACAATAATTTATATCGCCAAAGGTGCTTATCCTTGCTTATTTGAGGGAAAAGGAAGAGAAAAAAAACAGCTCATAAGGCAAGAGAAGCTGTTATACCTTTTATTTTGCGTAATTTGTATATTTGGAAATGTATTTGGTATTAATTTATTCTTGCACTCAATGGACTGAAAACTAGCTAACATTAGAAAAGCTGCTGATAATGCATTACATTTGCAGATTAATTTGATTCCAATGTTATATTTTCCTAAAGTTTATTTCGTGTACAACTTCCATAAACACTGCATCCGTAGGGGCTGCCATTGTTGTTTTGCGGGCTATGTGACGTCAGAGCTCGTAACTGGGAGTACATCAATCTAGTACAAGTTCACGGGTGGGAAATCACGGGTTTGACTGCCGTTCCAGTGCACTTTCACTGGTAGAAGGTTGGAAAATCCAATTGCTTTTGTATTTTAGGGTGCTCGACACTGATTTTTGTGACTGGCCGCATTCACATGAAACAGTGTCAAAAAAGACAGAAGCCCTCTGATGCAGGGAAGATAGGGATAAAGGGAAGGGATTAAGTAAAGTGATGTAATATATGAACAGTTTGCATAGTAGTAAAATACTAATGTTCGCTAATTAATTCTATTTTTACCTTAAACTTTATGCAAGCAGCTGTTCTTGGTTCTCCAGAGGCCCCAGACAGAGGGATTTTGTAAAAAAAAAAATAATGTCAGTTTTTTAAACACATGTAATATTACTTTTTTAATAGGCTAATGTTTTTACTCTACAGTTGTGCAGTTTTGGGGGATATATGGCAATTTTAAAATGTATTTGCCGAAATAAGTAGCCTAATGATATTTATATACAGGTTTATTTAAAATAGCAACATTTTATGTAAAATTCACATTAAATATCTAAATTTCTCAGTTTAATTCATGGTGGCTTTTTACAGAAAATATTCAGAAGCAACCCCCTTTGCAATTGTTTACATTTTTATAAGTAACTGTAATTTAATTACAAAAATGTTCTCAGTAACTGTAAATGATTAAATGATTAAAATTAAGTAACTCTGTTACATGTAACTAGTTATTCCTGACGATACTACTGACGATAATGACGAATCATATGCTATTTATCCAAAGATTTGGCATGTCCATGGATTCAAGCAAAGAAGAGAACAACACTCAGTGGACACAGTGGACTGACCTAGAGGTCAATTGGGGGGATGGGGGGTTGGGGTGATGGGGTGGATTGAGTCTTCCATGCAGGCAAAACTCAAAGGCATTTATCTATGAGTTTTTCTTGTGCGAAGGAGGAGTTTTGCAACGCAACTCGACCGGGCGCTTATTTGGAGAGTGAGATGATGCACCTCCATTTTTCCTGCATTCATTTTGAAAGCCTTGTCACATACGTTATTTCGCCTGTCGTTACCAAAGCATCCCAGCAGATAGGCTGTTTATGTCTGGACACACAAACCTTATTTGAATACTTGCAATTAATAGTGCGGACAGTCTGCCTGAAAAGATCAGATTTGAGAGAAAAAACTGATTTGCCTGCAGTCTGAGCATAGTCTCATCCATGTATTCCTTTCTCTCTCTCTTTGTGTATTAAGTCCTCTGTGTAGTATTTGCATTCATCTTTATTCACATAACTGTGTTGCAGAGAAAATGAAAAGAAAAGAAAAAATCACTGATCCTCATATCCTTATTTCCTGTAGCATATTTACTGAGCTTTTTGCGCGGTGTGTTTGGAGCAGATGGTGAGGGACTCAAGCTCCATGGTGGAGGGAAGGCGTCTAATTGCTTTAAGTAAATCGATACGGGACTGCAGCTAGCAGCAATCCCTCACTCTACATCAGCCTCTCACTGCAATTACCACATTGATTGGCCACTGCTAATTGAAGGCCTCGTTATTTCAGCCTTTATGCAGTCATGGTTACACTGAGTTCAGACCTATTGAAATTTCTTTGTTCTTCTCCTGAAAAACAAAAATTGTGTATATATATATATATATATATATATATATATATATATATATATATATATATATATATATATATATATATATATATATATATATTAGTATATATACATTATATATATACACACACATATATACACACACACACATACATACATATATGCACATACATACATACATACACACATATATACACACACACATACATACATATATCACATACATACATATATATATATATATATATATATATATATATATATATATATATATATATATATATATACACATATATATATATATATATATATATATATATATATATATATATATATATATATATATATATATATATATATATATATATATATATATATATATATATATATATATATATATATATATATATATATAAAAATTTCCAAAATATTATGAACACCAATGCCATGATGCTCTTTGTTGTGTGGATCTATTTAGTATCTTATTACTGAACCATATTAAGTAGTTTAACATAATATTTTATTTATGGTCACACTTTATAAGGGTCAAATTCCCACTATTAACTAACTATTAACTGTGACTTTTGCTTCAATAAACTCCTAATTACTTCTTATTAATAGTTAGGTAGTTGATAAGTTTAGGTATTGTGGATTAAGTGATGCAGAATATGGTCATTCAGAATAAGGCATAATTTTGTGCTTTATAAGTACTAACAAACACACAATATCCTAGTAATGTGCATTCTAATAAGCAACTAGTTAATAGTGAGAACTGGCCCCTAAACTAAAGTGTTACCTTATTTATTATACAAATATTTATATTTAATATTTATCGATAATTCAATGCTTATTAGTATTTGAAAATGTGGTGTGACAAAGATGTAGATGCTACACTGTAAAAATGCAGGCCTCTCCAATTGAACATTTTCTAGAGACTGGTCACGTCTAATTTTTTTTTTAGTTGGCCAAAATGAATTTCTGTGAATTAAATTGTATAAATTCACAGAAATTAAATTTGGCCAAATAAGACCATTTTCAATTGGAGAGGCCTGAAATAATTTACAGTGTACTCATGAAGGAATAATTCATAATATTTATAAATATTATAATCTTTATAAATATATTTACATTTTCTTTAAAAAAAATTTTTATCTAAAAATGAAAAAGGTATTTAACGTTGAAAGAAAATGGTACATTTTGCATGATGATTATACTGCACCCTGCGCCATTTTAAGAGTCATTGAATTAAATTTTCTTAAAATGCTATAAATATTTGTTTAAACCATATGAAACTTACATCATCATAGAGACATTTACCATTTACCCTAATTCTAATGTTTGTTACTGTAAATACCAGGATATGAATTTCTATGGTGTATTAATATTGTTATATCTATTATCGAGACCATTTTATTGTTTTTATTAGTTGCATGTTGATATTGATTAAGCACTTGAATTATTTTCTCTTTCGATCATTTAAAAAATGAAATTCTGCTATAATTATATTACTATATTATTACTATTTTAACATAATCAGATCTCTGTAACCGAATGGCAAATGTCAAAACATAACGTGTCCTCGCCCACACACACAAATCCAGTGCTGTTCAATCAGTGGAAAAAAGGAGAATTTGCTTTGAGGAATGTCTAACATTAGCCATTCAAATGTGTTCAAGATTCATGGGATTATGTAGCTGTAAATTGTTCGTTTTCAACAGGTTAGCAGAGATGCCCACCACCACGGTGACCCCTTTCTGTTGGCTCATCTTTATTTCCCATGAGCCCCGGTTAAAAATGACCTTCCATGCCTCTCCTCTCTGCTCCAAAACCCCTCGAAGAATAATAAGGGCGCCAGACACATTAATTAGACGCTCTATTTAGATAAATGTCTGCGAGCGAACGTGAGGTAGTTATTAATATTTCAGATTAAAATAATTAAATTCAATTTTTCATTTGAGCGAAATAGAACATCTACATTAGCGTGCATTGCTTTCTCTTCATACCTCCTTCCTGGCGTGTGCATTTTTATTAAAGCCCTTTTTTTTTCTCCGATTGCACACATTTTCCTGCTCTTGTACTTGCAATGTTCCCTCTGCAACACTGATTGGGTCAAAGTGCCACATGAAGAGAAGGTACAGGAAATGACTGTTAATTAAAGAGCTGACAGCTCGCATGTAGCTTGCTGTGTGTGTGAATAAGAGTGTGTGTTAGGGTGTGTGTGTGTGTGAACGACATTGTGAATGTGTGTGTGTGTGTGTGTGTTTGAACCCGAATACATGACCCATCCTTGATCAAATAGGTAACTAGATCTGTCAAAAGACATTTTTGCCACGGTACTTTCCTCAATTGTTGCAATAAAATTCTAAATCAGCCTTATAGTTCCCTCATCCTCAGTTTACGTCTCTTTTCCCATCCTTTAGAATCTCATCTCATCTTCTGCAGTATCACATTGTAGAGCATTTTTGTGCCCCTGATCTCTTCAAGGTTCAAATCCATCAGCAAAAATCTTAAATGCATCCATTGTCTCTTGTGTGGGAGGTCAGTTCTCTGTTTCACCTGACCAGAAAGAGCTAAATGGTTGCCAGGGAGACTGGAGATCATTTGTGCGTGTGCGTGCGTGTGCGTGCGTGTGTGTGCGTGTGTGTGTGTATGCGTATACGCACTTGTGTCTGTATTTCTTATGTGTGCAGTGCTTCTAATGCTTCTATCAGCCTTTGGTCATGCTGGTGTTATTTGGAACAATAATACCAAGCCTGACAGTCTCTCTCCTGTCCGATACTCAATAGCATAAAAGGCACCCCTGACCTTTAAAAGAGAGGACTAATAGATGAATGAAAGGAAGCCAGGAAGTATGAGCAGTAAGGGCAGCCTCCCTTGGGTGGGGTGGGGGCATTCCGACACAGGAAGTACAATAGATGTAGAGCTGCAGCAATCACAGAGTGTTACAGAGAGTAGCACAAAGAATAAATTCATTACCGCTGCAATAAATGGAGCAGAACACCTATACACAGAGAACAAAGAGTGCAGACTCCAATAGCTACTGAAATATGCATTCAGGAACATTTATATTCCTATATATAGTTTTTATTAAATGAGCATAGATTGAATTCAGGTAAATTTGGCCAATGTATTTAAGTTCAACTTAAAAATGCATGGGGTCCAAAATCCTGAGACTATAATTGTATATTAGATTGAATTATTTCACAAATGAACTAATTAATTTAAATAAAAAAATGATATGAAATTAAAATGACATGAGAATTTCACATGCTCGTCAGAAATGTGCTTATTTGATTGATGACTTTCGACGATGCAGGATTTATGCAAGTATAAGGAATAAAACATTATTATTATTAGTCCTATAGCCTTCAGAAGGTACATGTTTACATATAATACAACCATCCTCTTCAAAAAAGGACCTCTCCTTGTTTCTTAATATAGTCTTTTGTCGCATGAAGGAATGTTTGTACCTCTTTTGAGCCCCTTAATTTTCCCAGTGAGTAACTGGAACATCAGCCACAGCTATAATGAGCTCAAATTTGCAAAAAGATGCTGAAAAACAGAGAATGTGCAGGACCTGGAGGATTTTTCAGAAGAACTGTGCGTACTGTTCACTACACAAAGCAGGGACGCAATTATTACAAAACATACAAATAATGATCATCAAGGAAGCGACACAATAATAATAAGAACCAAAGGGTTCGAAGAGGCTCATTTCAACAGGAATGTATGCAAGTTTCCTTTATGTGATAAAATATTATTTAGGGCACTATTAAATAAAATAAAAATGCATGATCCCACTGTATAGATTTTTTTAACATTAAACATCTTACAGATGCTGGAAGGACTATGCAAAGGACTTTTTTGGTAACGCTTTATTTTACAGTGTCCTTGTTACATATGTTACTTGTACTTACCATAGTAACAACATTGAATTATGCATAATTAACTAACCCTCAACAAACCCTAATCCTACCCTAACCCTATAGTTATTACATGTTGTTAATTAATATTAGTAGTACTTAAATATATAATTACACTGGACCAATGACACCTTAAAACAAAGTGTAACCCATTTTTTCTTTCCTTTTTTGATATTCAAATGTTAAAAAAGCTAGATGTTTTATTCCCCATGCACACAGTTAATTCATACAATGATAATTGTATAATTTTATGCAACGATAACACCACTGTGCACCTATAGTTTTCAAATCTAAAACACTACAAGATTCTGGCCTTTCAGTCTCCATAGCATCTTTTCAGATAAATGTTAAATAATGTGCATTTGCTCATGAGTTAGCAGTTTGCGTACGCTAAAAGGCCGACTGATGATTAGGCAGATATGGGGAGTATTTAGCATGTTATTCTCCCCCTGCTCTCTTTTGGACTCCTCCTTGGCTCTGTGCCTAGTGAGTGTAATTTGGATGAGTACTGCTCGCTTGCCTTTGGGCTCATTAACAACAATATAAACAGTAATTACAGTGATCGCCTAATTAATTCATTGAAAAACGGGCGAAAAAAGGAAAACACTGAATGGTTAAGAAGCAAGCGCAAATCTTTTGCCAAGATAACAATTTTATGGCAACATTGTTGACATAATTAGCAATTTCACGTGCCACAATACAACTTCAATAATTACAACACTTTTTCTAGAATTCATTTATGAGAATTCTCTGCTTATTGTTTGCGGCGCCCGTCATTTGTGCGATTGTCTCTTCTCTGATATCTTTTGATAAAATACCATTTGCAATCTACTTCTTTTGTTCCAGAGGATTTTTTTTTGTCAGGGCATCTATGATGATTCTGCAGTGTGGTTAGTCTGGAGAGAGAGAGAGAGAGAGAGAGAGAGAGAGAGAGAGAGAGAGAGAGAGAGAGAGAGAGAGAGAGAGAGAGAGAGAGAGAGAGAGAGAGAGAGAGAGAGAGAGAGAGACAGAGAGAGAGAGAGAGAGAGAGAGAGAGAGAGAGAGAGAGAGAGAATGTCCATGTGACTCTCAGCTCTTCATTATTGGTCTTAATTAGCTTAATTAGTGTAATTACTTAATTGTGGTTAGTTAAAATATGATAAATACCTACCGGTAAAAGATGAATCGCTTGTAAGAGAAATTAATGAGCTTATATTTCATTAATGTAACTTTGACTAATATTTTTCCTTTGAAATTTCATTCATCTTTTTTCTTGTTTAATAGTCTCACCTATTACCTAGTGTGTGCAATATTCTCATGCGCATAGCATCTGAAATACAGTACAATTAATAAAATAATAAGTCATCCCAATGGCAAAAAGTGTCCCAATCAATCTGAATTCACTTAGCTTTTGCTTGTGTTAAAAGTTACAAATATTACACGCATGCACAGAGAGATCCAGATGATTTTCAAATGAGCTGCATGTTGATCTGAGACTGTTTTTAATACCCTAACAATGTAAGAGCAAGATATTAGTGACAGACACTGACCATTGATCAGCAGTGAAAGAAAATGGGTAGAAAGCATGAATGAGTTTCTCGGAGTCGCACGGTAACCAGGCTGTAGTGGTGCCAGCTGACTGGTTGCCAGCTATGGAAACTTCCCACAATTAACACAAATTACTGACAGTCTGCCAGCTATCAGCGCCTGGCATCAGCCTCGGGCCTGGCAGCCATGCAGAAATAGGAGGTGGGATCATATACAACAATGATAATGTGTGCTTCTGTGTGTTCATCCATTATCACCAGTGTCACTGCCAATATGTGTCTCATGTCTCTGCATGTCATTTCTAAGTGGCACACAAGTGGTGTGTGTGTGTGTGTGTGTGTGTGTGTGTTTATAAAAATAACTCATGAAAAAATTGTTAAGAATAATCATTCTCTATTATAAGTTTTATAGTACGCCTATACGTTACATATGCCAAATTTCAAATGTAAAATCCAACTGTTTATTTCCCTGAAGTCCACTTGCATATCCGATCATTAGGGTGTAAAAAGGGGGTTATTTAACTTCTCTTGCCCAATTTTTATTTACTGAGCCTATATTATTCATATTGTCTAAATCCATCTGGTCTGTAAGAGAGAAAACAGAAGGATGTTATGTGACACAAGGGTTTTAAAGGAGATTGGTTGCCATTTTGGTTAGTTCCACTCATAAAACCACAGAAAATGCACACATTGCCTCAGATTTCAACTGTTAGAATAGAGTTATAGCTCCATCTAATGTCGAAAAGAGGATGGCAGATTCTGATCATAACCCTGGAAAAGGGTTCGTTTTATAAAGAGTTTGTGACTTCCATGCAATAATCTAAAGAAAATCTAAAGCAATGTTTTACATCCTAGTCTAGGGTACCCTAAATGTTTATTGGGGCCAAATGTGGGCAAAAGGAAATCATATATGGTTTCCTTAATCTGAACGGTACTCGACTTGGCTACTTAAGTTTGCCACCTGAACACACACACAAAAATTGGACATGATTCATCAATGTTAAGTGGTTGAAAAAAAGTCCTTAACTGGTCCACCCATAGGAAATGAATGGTTGAGGCTATGATTAAAAGCAATTTTATTTATTTTTTGTCCAATAAAAATCAATAAATCCAACACAATGCAGATCATACATACACATAAATGAAGGGCTGAGCCTATATATACAACATTATCAATGTGGCCCACACACACACACACACACACACACACACACACACATGTTGTGTTTCCATGTTTTATGGGGACATTCCATAGGCGTAATGCATTTTATACTGTACAAACCGTATTTTCTATCCCCCTACACTGCCCCTGCCCCTATCACAGGAGACATGCTGCATTTTTACTTTTTCAAAAAACATCACTTAGTGTGATTTATAAGATGTTTTCCTCATGGGGACCAAAAAAATGTCCCCACAAGGACAAAAATTTGGATATTGCCATCTTTGTGGGGATATTTTGTCCCCATAACGTAGGGATTACCAGTCCACACACACACACACACACACACACACACACACACACACACACACACACACACACACACACACACACACACACACACACACACACACACACACACACACACACACACACACACACACACACACACACACTTCAAAGTCAGATCAAAGTCCTATGCAAGATTTGTTGATGCTAAAAATCACTTTTTTTTTTATTGTTGCTGTTTTATTCAATTTAAATATCTAAATGTTAGCAGGAAGAAGAAAAATAAAATAAAAACTTTTAGATATCAATCTGCATATGCTATAAACATTGGTTATGCTCATCTTTGGTCTGCAGTGGTCAGTATCTATCAAAAGTGGTCCAAGGAAGGAACAGCGGTGAACCGGCGACAGGGTCATGTGTGGCCAAGGCTCATTGATTCATGTGTAACAATTCGACAGAGCGTCTGTTAAAGACAAGATTTTCCTTATGTGATAGTATGTCCTAAAGATTGTCTACTCTTCTGCTACACACTCAAAATTATGGACTTTTTCTTAACAAAAAGAGAACATACTTTAAGGGCGTAGTATAAGTAGGCGAATTAGGATGCAGCAGTACACTCAACGGCTAAAGAATACCCATGATGCACTGTGGCACCCATCCATCCATCCATCCATCCATTTTTCTTTCTTTTTCTTTTTAAATTAATGCTTTATTATCCGACCATTTTTCAAACAGCTAGTCCAATTCAGGGTTATATAATTGTCACGGTTCTGTTATGTTTGGACTTTGTTTGCCCTTTTACTCGCCTGAGTTTGTCACCGTGGTTACTGATTTGATTTTGTCATTCTGTTCAGCTGTTCGTTATTAATTATCATGGTTGATCTGTTTATATAAGTTCCTGTGTTTTCAGATCTCATTTGTCTAGGCTCGTCTACTGTCTTGGATCTTTATCTTTTTCATCCTGCGTGTTACTACAGCCAGTTTGTGACAGAAGACCAGACCACTAGAAAAAAAATGAAAAAAAGAAATGGACAATGCTTCAGCTTTCACTGCCCTCGCCAGGAAGGGACCTTCATTCATGGATTATTCCATTCACTTTTGCACACTCGGCCAATGAACCACCTTAGATGAAGGAACCCAGAAGTCGTTAATTTTTAATTGGGGCTAACTATTACCACTCTTAAGACCTTCCAGACACGATGATGCCAAAGCACCGAAGACGGGGAGCTTCCACCTGCCACGATGGAGGAGCCTGTGAGGTCCTCAAAGGTCTGGTCCCAAAGCACCACAGTGAGTCTGACTAGGTGTGTGAGCCGACAACATCGTCCATCGCCGTGAGAGTTTTACTGGAGATCAAGGGAATTTATTGGAGCCCCGCCCAAACTCCCGCCACTGTAAGTGAGATTCTGTTGGACTCTATGGACAGTTGCTTTGAATGTGGAGAGGATAATTCCCTGCTCCCTCTTATCCCACCCAACTCTGTCCACTGTCCTCCATCAGCACCTCTGTTCCTCCTCAGCCTCTTCTCATTGGCATGGATATACCCCGGGCCTTCTGTGAGGCAGATACTCCTGGGCATATGGATCCCCTGGTTCCGACTCCGGCCGCTGATCCCGTCGATCCACCTCAGCTAGTCGTAGTTTACTTCCTGCCTGTACGCTGGGATTCCGCCTGGCACCTTAAACCTTCTACACTACACTGGTTTCTTCAGTTGTCAGCTCTCCTAGGTTCCTGTCCTCCACCAGAGCCTCCTCCTTCCTCTGTCAGTGCAAGGTTACACCTTTCGGGAAGTGGGCTTCACGTTACTGTTATGTTTGGACTCCGTTTGCTGTTTTTTGTTTGCTGAGTTTGTCAACATTGTTACTGATTTAAAGGGTTAGTTCACCCAAAAATTACAATTCTGTCATTAATGACGCACCCTAATGTCGTTCCAAACCCGTAAGACACGTAAGACACACTTTCAATGGAAGGACAGAAGGCTCTCGGACTAAATCTAAAATATCTTAAACTGTGTTCCGGAGATGAACGGAGGTCTTACTACATTAGGTGAGTCATTAATGACAGAATAAGTGTTTATCGCGTTTATCGGTTTAAGTGTTTATTGGTTATTGGTATAGGTAAACAGACATGCGCTGAATTAGAGACGATAAAAGTGAGTGGGTCCAATATCATTGGTTGAAAAAGTGGGTGGGTCTTGTCCCATCCACACACAATGTTTCCGACGCCCATGCTTTGGTGATCCGAAACCACTGATTTGAAACGCTGATTCACAATGCTTCGAAGCTTCAGGAAGCAGTGTTTTGAAATCAGCCCATCACTATAAGTCGTTATTCCGTTTTAAAACTATAAAACTATTCTCGTCGCTTCATAAAATTATTCTAGCACCATTATAGTGAGATGGACAGCGTTTTTAGTACCTTTTATGGGTCATGAGAGAGGAAATGACATTGGTGTCAATGGAGGCCTTTCTGAGCCATCGGATTTCAACAAAAATATCTTCATTTGTGAATATTACGATACTATCGCAATAATTTTGACGACGATGTACAATTTTAAAATATCGTGAATATCGAATATTTCAAATTAAACATGCAAACTTTCTCAAATAACATTACCAGATAACGCAGAGGTCTGCTTCCACCATTCACTAAACATTGGAAGCAGAAGAGTTAAATATATACGCACAGCGCATGACAAAGAAAGCAACAGAAACATGCGCGCATGAGAGAAATAATAGCGCGGTCTCTAACCTGATGCGCGCGCACGCGCCTTTCAGACAACATACGATCAGGATTCAGTTCCTTCATGGATTATTGGGTTTCAGTGGTCAAACAAATGTAAAAATGCACGTGCTGAGGGTATTCAGGTAAACACAGTAGTGTATGTCTTTAGTGAACGTACCACTGATCTATATAATATAGATCAGTGGAACGTACAGAGAGTTGAGTGAGAAATCGTGTGTTACAATGAATTTGGTCCGTCTAGGTCTTAAAGGGCCGGACCTCATATTCTGTGTGATTTACAACGAAAATTAGAAAACCACCCCATGCTTGGCTGAACAACTTTAATATATTTATTAAGAATCAGTGTAGCCTATAGTTAATTTATAGAGTGAAGACTTTTATATATATTTGATTTTTGATTTATTTCTTGGCTTTCAGCTGTTAAATAGACCCACTGTAGCTGAAAATAAAGTACTGTTTTTGTCATATTGTTTGTAATTTGCATGTTTTACTTATGTTTTTTTTATTATTTTTTTTAAAGATCAAATTAAAAATCTATATTGTAATTATAAAAGTACATTTGAAAAAATATTAAATTACTCGTATCATGATTTAAGATTTTGGTCATACCAACCAGTTCAGTAAACGTAAACATTTTGTATTTAATTTGGTTCTATCTAATAGTTTTTGTTGTTTTTAATGGGGGCAAAATAAAATATTTTTTTTAATTTAAAAGCAATTGCAAACATATCGAGATATATATCGAATATCGTTCAAATTTGGACAATATCGAGATATATATATTTTTGGGATATCGCCCAGCCCTAATGCACGGCTACTGGATTACTGGATCACTTGCCCACTGCGTTCATTTTCAGAAAATCAGTTCAGTTAGAGACACTACAATTAAAAACTGAACGTGTCTGTTCAATATAATACGAGTGAGCCGATTGAGTGTCACGGCACAAACGCAGCATGAGTCAGATTACATTCATCACATGAGCTGAGCTGAGGTAATCGCGGATTTGCGGCTGCGGCTGCATTCACAGCGCGTGTTCAGTCTGGCACATTTTCAGTTCATGTCTTTGGAAGCTTAACTTTCATAGGAATTCATTTGAAAAAATGAAACACTCACTTTGCTCTCCACCGCTCCGTTTACATGAATCTCCGCAGCTCCCCGAGCCGAGTGCTGTGAGTGCGATGTTGAAAACATGCGGAAATAGCGCCCCCTGCTGGCTGTAGTCTTTAGCCTCTGGCCAAAAAATCCTGCACGATTTTTTCCAGAAATAAAATACATATATCTCTCGTCTCAGGGGGACATTACGTCTCAGGGGGACATGAGGGGGGAAAGTACGATAATTCTAATATACTCACAGGTTTCTACTGATACAAAGCTTAATGCTAATCGCTGAAGTAACCCTTTAAAGGTCCCGTTCTTCGCGATTCCATCTTTCAAACTTTAGTTAGTGTGTAATGTTGCTGTTAGAGCATAAATAATACCTGTAAAATTATAAAGCTCAAAGTTAAATGCCAAGCGAGATATTTTATTTAACAGAAGTTCCCTTTCAAAGCCTACAGCGAACGGCCGGTTTGGACTACACCCCTGCACTTCCTGTTTTAATGACATCACTAGAACAGTTTGTTGACTAACCCTCCAAGAACATGCAAATTAGGGGGCGTGGTCTTGTTGCTCTCCCACGTGGAGAAGTGGATGTGTTGTTTTTGTAGAGTGTGTTTGTCACCATTTCATCGAGATGCTTTTATTTTCATCCCGGAGTCAAATCACCTTTGTTTGGCCTTCCCGGGGATGCTGTACGTAGAGATCAGTGGTTACAATTTATGTTTAACTCGGTTCCGGAAAATTATAATCACAATTTAAAACTATGTGCAGCACATTTTGTTGAGGACTGCTTCCTCAATCTTAATCAGTTTAATGCCAGATTCGCAGACGCAGTTCCCTCTTTGTCTGGAGAAGGCGTTGTTTATGGACCACAACAGGTAAGTGTATTTTATTATTTAAGTTGGTCCGTTTGACAGTTTATGTAACTCATTACACAAAGTGCAACACTGTTTAGCTTTGTTAACTAACGTTAGATGGTAATTGAAACTAATCCAAAAAACTTATTAAAAAGTGTATTCAGACACCATCGATTGTTGGTGTTTGTAATGATCAGTTTAAATGATTTGTTTATTATATCTGTTGTTTACTGTTTAACCACATGCTCGTTCAGCTGCAGCCACACATGCAATTTGTAACAGCCAAATACAAAAGCATGACAACTACTGAATAGATAGCTTACCATTGTGAAACATCCTGCAAAAGTCTTTCCTGAGCAGGTTGTAATCGATCCTCTTCGATATTCTCCGGGTCTAATTCCGGCTCAAATTGATAAGGCAATATAGACATTTTTGCAATAACATTGAGCGCGCGTATCTCCCCGTTATGGTAAGAGGCGGGACCTTTCCCAAGAAGTGCGCTAAGCTGCTGTCGAATCACAACACGGGAATCGCTGGCCCAATCAGAACTCATTACGTATTTCTGAAGGAGGGACTTCATAGAACAAGGAAATCAGCATGCCGTTTTTAGGACAGAGAAAACAGCCGTATACAGATAAGTAAAGTGTGTGAAAAATACTATGTTTTTTTACTCGCGAAACATGAACTCATGTTGTATTGCACACTGTAAACATAATCAAAGCTTCGAAAACACGCGAAGAACGGGACCTTTAAATTAATTCATACTTCTGACTCACTCTTTATAAAAGTGACTTACCGCTACCTACTGGCGGCTTTAGTTTCATAACTGAACGTCTAATTAATTTCAAACATAATTTAATATTTGTACATTAATATATACTTTTTTAATATTAAAAATATGAATCATTACTTATGGAATTGTATTGCATTTATGTTACCTCTAAGACACATTTAAAAAGGTGAAAAATATTGGCCCTTATGCATCAAACTTTTGCATTTACCTCAACTGTTTTTACATGCAAGGTTTTTAAATAATTTGATAATCCTATAATTAATCAGAATTATAATCATTATTAGTATTAGTATTATTACTGTAATAGGTCATTTAAAAAGTTAATTTCTGAGGAAAAAATAAATAAGTAGGTTGTGTTTTGGCAAATTTAAAATATACTTCTTATTTGATAGCGTGACTTGACTTGATCCTTAGCCGGACTCAATTGAACATTTTGTATATAATATAAATTTAATTATTAATAATAATAATAATAATAATAATAGATTTTATTTATAATGCACTTTTCATTCCGAAGAATCTCAAAGTGCTACAGGGGAAAAAATTACAATAGAAAATAAAAATACAGAATAATAAAAACAATCAACACATAAAAGCCTTTCTGAACAGAAAAGTCTTCAGTTCTGCTTTGAAATGGTCCAGGCTCTGTACTACTCTCAGCTCACTGGGGAGGTGGTTCCAAAGCCGCGGTGCAGCCGAGCAGATAGCTCGGTCTTGCATGGTACGGAGCCTGGTCGTGGGGACTTGAAGAAGCAGGTGGCCTGATGATCTGAGGGTGTGATGAGTTCTTGTAGACATGGCGGTGCATGTCCGGTGATGCATTTATGTGTGAGCAGGAGGATTTTGTAGTCGATTCAGGATGAAACAGGGAGCCAGTGCAGTGAGTGTAGGATGGGAGTTATGTGATCATATTTACGGACTCTCATAGAGACAAATAGGCCATAGAGACAAAGTGATGACCTGGCCATCAAAGATGAGCTGGGATAAAGGAGAGGAGTGGATCTGATGAGGAGGGCCAACCAGTAGTGCCTCAGTTTTACTGGAGTTCAGCTGGAGGAAGTTTCTCCCCATCCATGCCTTTATCTCCTCAAGACATGCAGTGAGTCGTGACAGAGCTGTGGAGGGGCTTGGGGCGTTTTTTATATAAAGTTGCGTGTCATCAGCATAACAATGAAAGGACAGACCATGTCTGCTGATGACAGGACCGCGTGGAAGCATGTAGAGGATGAATAAGATTGGGCCGAGAGCCGACCCCTGCGGAACACCACTTGTAACAGGGAGCAGCTTGGACTCACACTCTCCTAATATAACACGCTTAGTTCTGCCAAAAAGGCTGCTTCTCCCGACAGTCAAACTATGTTGTAGAGGTGGTCCAGGAGGATGGTATGGTCCACTGTGTAGAATGCCACTGTTAGGTTGAGGAGAATGAGCAGCGATGGTGATCCTGAATCAGCTGTCATAAGAAGGTAATTTGTCACCCTGAGCAGAGCTGTTTTGGTGCTGTGGGCTGAGCGAAAGCCTGATTGAAATATCTCAAATAGGTTGTTGTTTTTTAGATGGTTGTGGAGCTGAGAGGCTGCTTCCTTCTCTAGAACCTTTGACAGGAAGGTGAGGTTGGAGATCGGCCTGTAATTTGCCAGGACCTCCGGGTCTAGGGTTGGTTTCTTGAATATTGGACGGATGGCATCAGCTTTAAGGGCAAGAGGGACAAAACCAGTTTTGAGAGAGAGATTAACAAACTGGGGGTTGGAGGACGGTGGAGACAGGGAGGAAGAGCCAGATATTGAGGAGCGAATGATATTGACTTTAGATTTAAAAAAGTCAATGAAGCTGTTGCATTGCTCCACTGTGGTTTCAGAGGATGAAGATGATTTCGGCTTCAGGAGATTGTTTACAGTTGAAAAAAGCTGCTTAGAATTTCCAGTATTTTTATTGATGAGGTTGGAATAGAATTGAGAGCGCGCACCCTTCAAGGACTTATGATAAGCCTTTTGATGGTCGCGGAAGGTTGTGAAAAGTTAGACCAGACTGTTTACAGCGGCGTTCCAGGATATGGCCCTCAGTTTTCATTTGCTGCAGTTCCTGTGTGAACCAGGGAGCAGAGCGTTTAAAGTTGACTTCCCGTGTCCTGATAGGGACATGGAGGTCAAAAACACTGCTCAGAGATGTATTATAGTGATCCACCAGTCCGTCCACTGTTGCAGAGGCTGGGCAGTTGATTGTTTGTTGAAGGTCTACAGTGATGGAGGATGGGTCAAGTTGTTTCCAATTACGGAAAGATATTAGGCGCTTGGGTCTGGTGATAGGCAGCAAAAAATGTAAAGGCCATAGAGACCAACTTGTGGTCAGACACACCCAGATCTTTTACCTCCAGGCTGTTTATGGGGGCCGCGTCAGTGATGACCAGATCTAGGTCTAATTAGCCTGAATGAAATTCAGATTTTGCCTTTCAATACAATTTTTACTCGTTACATGCAGGAGTTGCTCTTAAAAACAAATATGAAAATGTGGTAAACAATACAACAGCGGTGAATGTTTGATAAATGTTACTGTAACACTAGACACCACTAGATGTCAGTAAATTCATAGATTTGAGAATATTTTCCCCATGACGTTAGATTATTGCCATTTGGGTAAAATATAGTTATTTATACGAAACATGCATAAGGTCAAATCAGACGGTTTCGTATTACAAACTGCATGTTTAATCCATGTTATCATATTTAATGTTAACAAATATATCAATTAATATATATAGCTACTAAAAATCCAACACGTGGATTTGATGACTAACATTAAGACTGTTATTAGGGAAATCTAAAAACGTAGCCTATTTGAAAACAAAATGTCGCCGAAGATGAAACGATATCCATAATGTCTAAAGAATAAAATAATCAAGCTTGTTGATACTCCCATGAGCTGCAGCCGCGAGGAAGGCGTGCCGCGCGGGTGACGTCATCAAACATTTCTCGTGCCACATTCCCCAAACGGCGAGAGGGCAACCGTTTTCGGTTTATTTTCCTCACAGTTCTCGTTTTGTTCTCTGCTGTTGCACTGGACCCTACAGCTGCTTTTGTTTCTAGGCTTCCCCCAGCCCTTCCCCCTGCAGAAAGTTTGTTACCGTGAGTCTATTTTTCTTGCTTTCCTAAACTTTTCTTCAAGTTTGCCGCTGTTTGTCGTCTTTTCTCTGATCTCTGTGTATGTTTTGTTGTTTAACTCATCAATCTTGTTTGTCGCCTATGATAAACAACGTAAAGTAGCTAAAGAGCCCGACTAACAACAAACAGTTTCTTGTCATTAATAATCGATAGCGTCGTGTGTGTCTTTTTAAAATGAGAGAGAGAGTTCGTTCTGTTTTCAGCTGACATAACGTGTGCTTTTAGCTAACGTTAGTTAGCTTGATAGTAGGAAGTCTCCTCAAACCTCAACATCTTAATTAAGGTCTCTTGAACACTAAACCGAAGGGGAACTCGTTATAATCTGTTAAACTGCGTTTCCAGCTCGTGACATGAAATATTGTGACTGGCTTCTGAAGAAAATTAGTTTATGTAACGTTAATGTATTACCGTTAGGCATTAAAATGTTTTGATGACGCACGTCACTCGAAATTAAAGACTTGAGCAGTCCCTTGAAAACTGATGCGGTTTCCTTATTTCAGTATGCTTCGTGTATACGTTGACACGTTATGAATAATGAGGAGTCTCTTGATTGTGTGTTGGATCATTGAGGACTTCCAGATCTCAAAATACACTGCAGGGCTCGACATTAAGCCTGTTCACGTGCTTGCCCTTCGGATAAGTAAATCTGTCATTCACATGTCCGAATAAAAAAAATGTTGTGTGTTGTAGATATAAACTTTTTCTGAGGCAATATTGAGTGAATCATCGAGTCGATTCGTTCAAACGGCTGATTCATTCAAGAATGAGGCAGTCGTTTTAAGGTCATTGAATCTTTGATTCAACCGATTCATTTAAAACGCTGAACCATTCTGTAACACACTGTTGCTGTGATATGCTTTCTGGTTCTGCTGTGATCTTTGTTTGGAACTATTTTCGCTGCTAAAATAGAACAAAAACCATCAATATTGCATCTAAAATGTAAGTGACTTAATGTTAATTGTTTACGGAACTGTCATGAAATCAGTGTCACATTTTTACCCATGATGGTATTCGGCACTCTTGGTCGTGTGATGTTGCTTAACTTTGATATGTTATAAATATAAAAAGTGTTAATGTCGAGCCCTGAACTTCTATCCTTTAGAACGTGTGAGGCTTGACATTGAAATAGTGTTTAATGTTTAAGTTTCTCAAGTGTCATGAACCGTATGAGTCAATGTTTTTGTCTTGGTGTGAGGTTTTCATTATCTATCTATAACCATTTCAGTCGTATTGGGTTTCTTGGTGCCTTGGGCCATCTCTTGCCATAATTTTTTTCAAGGGTAGGTTGTCAGGTCTTTCCCCAACTTTCCCCATTACATTACGTTTCACCAAAACTGCATGTTTTTGGATTGTGAGGGAAAACGGAGCACTGGAGGAAAGCCATGCAGGCACGGGGAGAACATGCAAACACCACACAGAAAGGCTTCAGCCGGGACTTTAGCCGGGGAACTTGGCACTTAGTGTGATCATATTTAATGAGAAATATTTGTTAGATTTGTGATACTGAAGAAAGCATTTTGAAATGGCTATATATCTTGTTTTGGACTGGCTAGAATGCTTCTTTTGAGTCCATCCATGGCCCTTACTTTTCCCAAAAAAGATGAAGTCCTTTGGTCCGTGTACTCTCATGACTGCGGTTGATGAGCCCAGATCAGCCTCCTCCCTCATTCTCCCGCTAATGTAGACCAGATGGAAATTAGAGCCACTGATGCAAGCCAAGTGATAACACTCACAACCGTGTGTTCCCATGCCAAATCCCCCCCCAAGCAAACACACACACGTCTGTGCTATCTGTTGGCCAGTTTTGTTAATGCATATAATTTACTGTGAAAGAGGGAGTTGGCATACAGCAGCCAAGACCGCTGATCGCCCTGCTGTCACTTTGCATGAAGAACAGCCACTTAGAACATGCATAATATGTTGTGGAGGTGTTTCAAACTCACAGGCCATGAAGCTCAGCAGCACTATGGGTTGTCACCCGACACAAGCAGATTGGCATGCGTGACAGGGCCAATTGTGTTCAAGAACATGTAAATATGTGGTCTCAAATTGATGCTATAGCTTAGTTTTTCCCAAGGTGACCATGCTCTCTCCTTAGTTAAAGGGTTCATGAACTGGCATTAATTTTTTTTATAATGTTGTCTGAGGTAAGGCTGGGCAATATGGCCAAAAAAGTATCTTGATTAAAAAAAAAGGTGAAAGTTGTAGAAACCAGACTGTTAATTGTGGTTTTAAACTACTCTTTATTGTCACAACATGACAAACACTTCACGTTTTTGAATTCCTTACACTTTTCCTGTCATTTTTCCATAACAAAATACATGTCTTAATAGAAAAATGAATGCCTTAGTTTCTGCATGTGTTAAGGGGTGATATTGTTTCTAGTCATGAAACAGGTTTGTGTTGCCTGACTTTGGCATATATCTTCAGCACAGTTTGCAGTGCAGGCTGCAAATATTAATATTATTACATGGTTTGTTTTAGAAATGCACAGTTGACAGTAGTATTAGCTTGGGTTAGGAGGATGCAGATGTACATTTATGTTCATTAACAAAAACACAGACATCTGTAAAATATATGGTAAAATTTAAATATTCTTAGTTTTAATTAAAATTAACCATTGGTCTTCCATAGTATCATACATTTAGCTCATGATATCCACTAGGCTGTAATCAACCAAAGAAAATCTTGGTGGACTGAAGTCCTGACATTTTAGACAAAAAATTGACTAAATTAGTTAAATTAATTAGCTGCGCACTGTGCGCAGGTACTTTGTATCCCTGTTGTCTGCCTAAATTAATTATAAATAAACATAAAAAAATGAAATGAAATGAAATGAGTCTGACACACAAGTCTGTCGGCTCTGACAGCATTGCATCACGTGCACCTGCGCAATATCATAGCCTATGATTTCCGAAAATATACTATGTTGTCAACTAGTGATATCGTCACAAGAACTTTTGAGGAATATGCAACATCATTTAGACAATTGTTTTTGTCATAAGAGCTTGCATTTTCTGGGCATGGAATAAAAGCTTTTCCTTGACTAACAAGGAAGTTTTCAGCTCTGAAACGTACAGGATATTCTTTTATTACCATGACCTTTAATATATCAAAGGCTCGAAGGAAAGTTGATTTCTCAATTCATCACCCCTTTAATCAAATACAACTGCTCATGCTGCAAGTTTGGATCGTGATTAAAAAGCAGTGGGTGCCTCTCATTTCAAATGGCTATTTTTAAGGCCATTTTGGCCTGTTATAGAGCAAATAAACAACAAAAACATTTGCTTCAAGAACATTTTTTTTTGTATATATTTATATATAATGATCTATGCCGTAATAGAAGGGGGAAACACCGCCTCCATCCGACAGGAATGGTGCAACACACTTATGTGAGTAAAACATGTTTTTATATGTGATAGTATTGCATTGTTACAGATCGTTAGGGTGTAACTTAGCATGGGCCCAAAGTTTCCCAGACTGGCTACCCCCGTCAGCCCCTAAGCCCATCAGCAGGGCGGTGAATTTTTAATAGTGAAATAACATTAATTTCTTGATTTGCGTTTTTTAATCTCTTGACTTGATAGTGTGTGTGTGTGTGTGTGTGTGTGTGTGTGTGTGTGTGTGTGTGTGTGTGTGTGTGTGTGTGTGTGTGTGTGTGTGTGTGTGTGTGTGTGTGTGTGTGTGTGTGTGTGTGTGTGTGTGTGTGTGTGTGTGTGTGTGTGTGTGTGTGTGTGTGTGTGTGTGTAGTTCGCGCTTATATCCACCGATTGGGAGTAATCACAAAATAAATAAATTGCGGGTGGATGAGAGAGAGAAATCATTGTGTTTGTTTGATAAATACAGTTTGAGAGACCTGTGAGAGAATCTTTCCGGTTGCCGTTTTCAAAACAATCTCTGGCGTCAACTGACAGGGGAGCTGAAGCTCATTAAATATGCAAATCTTATCCAATCCTAGCCGTGGCATTTACTTCCAAGTCTTCAGTGCGGCACGCCCATCGAAACCCAGTGTTTCTTGAGAGAGCCTCAAAACCAGCCTATTACTTATTCATTATGATGTTTTTGAGTGTGTAAACCACGCAAATGTCATAAGTTTACCTCCGACAACAGTATCACAAAAAAAGGCAGTTCATGACACCTTTAAATTTTCATTGCATAATTTCAAGACTTAGAGCAAATACAGAATGGTCAGACTTTAGCTTTGTGAAATAGTAGGTGATGCTTTTGAAAAAGCAGTGTATCTTTGGGAAGGCTACCGCTGTTAAAAAATGCCATCGAAACTATTCTGAAGACAGTCAGTTTCGTTCAGAGATGCATTCATGTAACCCCTCCCCTATTCAATATTTATATTTTCTTCTTATATTTCAGGCATCGTGAACCGTCATCTTGCTGGGCCTATTTATACCTGGTCCACTTCATGCATTTTTACAGATCAGATATCTATCTGATTTATCAGAACGATTCCATTTACACTTGGTCTCACAAAAGTGTCTCCGCAAAACGGATATAAATCCGATCTACAATTTCTGCGCTATATGCATTTTTAATGGAGTTCATGTCACTGACAAATATGATCTGCATTTTATTGATCAACAGCTTCAAAATCAAAGACCGCAATAGGACATAGAGTGGAATAAGCACTAGTAAGATCATTTAGCTTCTTTACTTTTAATGATGATGATGATTGTGTATGGAGTGTCTGCAACTTTCACTTTCGTTTGTGGCAGTTTGCCGAAGAGATATTCAGCTGCTCGACTGTGGCAACCTGTGCTGTAATAGCGCTGTCATAACTATAACGTCATATAGCCCATCACATGCTCTCACACATTAATTTATTAGCATTGTTGGGAGGAGTAAAATTTACATATGTGGTTTCAACAACCACATGCATTTACACTTTTCCAGTTTCGTCTGGAATGCATCCCAGACTACCTCCTGTAGTGGTTTGAGTGATCAAATTTAAATCCGTCCCTAATGTGTGTCGTAGGGCATATAAACCTGGACTTCAAGTTTTCATGATTGAATCCAGCTATCTGATCAGAGAAAACGCAAATGACCATGTCTAAACAGGTCCACTGTGTCTGGTGTTTTCTCTGCTGCGCATCTGCACGCTCCTCTTTACGTCCGTCTTCAGCGTGTCCCATCTCTGGCCTGTGTTAACAGACTTTGTAATATTTTCACACAAATGACATTCTGGAAATGATTGCGATGCAAGTCCGGAATAGAGATCAGACAAAATTAAACTAAAAACCGTACGGTTGCCAATTGTGTGTTTGGAGCACAAAACCCGATTTATGGCCGGTCGATTTGTGCAGTGCGAATTTTGAGGTTGCACAGAATAAATTTAATGTTGATTCATGTTTTGTTACTTATTTATCAGGACAGTGATAAATATCTACCATTTGATAGTGATTGGGTTGGCGACCACTTGTTCACAGCATTATCTTTAAGAAATTTGAATTATAATTGAATTAATTTAAGAACAGACACATTCTTTTCAGTAAACCACTGTTTACCGAACCATACAGAACCGTCAGTTGTGTACCGTTGCACCCCTACTAAACTTATTCTAACACACATTCTTATTCTATCAAAGCATTTATTAGTCAATGTCTAATGATAGATCTTATTTAGTCGCCCAGAGTGAAGATTTACTTGCATATGTGAGTGATTTACTCGCATTGTAGATGGTTGTTTAAGGACTTTTGCACACATGCTCCTAAACGCATTTTACAGTTCACACGCAGACCTATTTTGGTCACAAATTCAAGTGAAACGCTCACACTGTTGTGCCCTGCCTTTTTTATATCAAATCAGCCCTAATATATTGTATTTCATAGCTTGTGTGTTTGGAGTGTTTATTGAACCAGTTTCAGTAAACATCAAAGAGCTGATGAAGAATTGATGGCAGATGTACATACAAAAGTACTTTTATTTTTTTTGTTGCTGTTGAACAACATATGAACAATGAGGGGATGAGTCAAGGTTTCTGTTGCTTAGAAACAAGAGCACCCACCCAGAAGACACAACCCTATTTTTTTTTGTTTGTTTGTTGTTATCAGCATCAACCCATTCTTTCAATAAATATTTTTTTCTGCTCTCATTTTCATAATTTAACCCCCAATTGAGATATCTTGTTTAAAACAAATGTCTTCTCTAATGGGAATGTTTCTGTTGTCTTTCAGGTGAAGAGTTCCCTGGCCGGCAGCTAAAGAAAGGAGCCTGGTCAGTTGGTCAAGTCTGTGGATTTCTTCTGCCACTTGGTGAGCATCTCTGTTTCTTTAAGAATAGCTTTCATGATTAATCTATCTGTAAATCTGTTGCAGAACATTTGGTGGGTTTTGTTTTAACCAGATAAGGCCTTACTGGTGATCGTGAAAAAGGAAGGAAGTGACCTTGAGGTTTATGCTGTTGAATTACTTAATCGGTTGCATTTGTTTTAAGGTAGTAATTCAAGAACATAACTTAGAACTTTCTTTAAGCTGCTGTTGCCTAGTTACAGAAAGGAAATAAAAGCCCACCTGTGTCACTCAAATCAGTACATTTCTAGCATGGTGACTGTCTATTGAGAGCACTGAAATGACAGGCTTTTTAATATAATTGCTATCCCAATTCGCCTACTTATACTACGTCCTAAAAGTGTGTACTCTTTTTGTGAAGAAAAAGGACATACTTTTGAGTGTGTAGCATAAGAGTATGCAAGCTTTGGGACATACTTCATCATCTAAAACTGACTCTTTTTCTTAGTTTCGTGCATCCCATCACCGTTTAAACTGCCCTGTCAATCATCGTCACAGTTCAAATCCTCCACATTCAATTTAATTCCCTACCGTATCGGAGAGAAATGTAGTAGCACATTGAGCCATGTGTGGGTCTTTAATGCTGAGACTCTCCTCGTGTGTTTGCATATAATGATGCATTTAAAAGTTAATGACCAAATGTATCATTACAAAAGTTCACAGTGCTGCAGGTGAAATATGATATGAATAACATTGAACAAATATATTTTTGTCAGGTTAAATACTGATAATTGATCTCTCAAACCCTTTATCTAAACCTCTCTACTTAACCGTAGGACTCACACATCTGTCACACATAGTTTAACACTTTTTTTTTTAAATCCGCGTTTGTAGTTCTAATCGAATCCTCATCCAACTCGCAATGGGTTGTGGGCAATATCAGCCATTAGATTGTGCGTTGATCCGCACTTCGGATTCTGACCGGAAATAGTAAACCATCCGGGTATCTTTGGAATACTCTTTTCAACATACTACGATTTGGGACAAACTAATTCTATTTTCGAATACTATTTAGTATGGATAGTATGCGAATTGGGGCGCAGGGAATGAGTTTCTCTTGTCAACACCAAGAACTCCATACCATCCAAACAAAATTAGGCTGACAGACTGAACTATATGCAGATCTTGAAATTTAAAAAAATAGTGGATGATAACTGACCTTTCCTGACTGTCTTATTGCATATTCTCAAAAATGGCAAAGATCAGCTGACTTTCACAGGAAGTTTCTTCAGAAAACCACTGCAGTGTCGCTGCCCAAATCATGGTGCTATGCCTGAATGATTACGCCTACTGGCTCTCATATCCGTGATCAGGAATTGCCTGCAGAGCTTGAAGTCTCATGTCTGCTGTACTCTCACTGGCTGCAAGGCTGTAATCCAGTTTGCAGTCTTATTTTTTTTCAAAAGCCTGCATTAGACTCTCGGAATATGTTGTTTGGATGACCTTTTCCAGACTATTAAAGGATTAGTTCACTTTAAAATGAAAATTTCCTGATAATTTACTCACCCCTCAAATTTTCCATTTATTTATATATATATATATATTATTTTATTTTTTTTTTACCACAAATACTCATCTTTAAGGTTGACTCCAAAAAGATATCAATTTTAAATATTGTTAAAGGCAGTCTGTAATGAATAAACAAATAGAAATACAAGCAACAGCACAAATAAATACAACAGAACAAACTCGACGTCACAATACATTTTATAAAGCACTTTGTACAATAGATTTCTTAAAATCAAGTAGCTTTATTGTATTTAACATGAAAAACGTGTCCGTGTCTGTAGAACAACTTAATTTTCTACTATAAAGCAGCTCTCCAGTGCTTTCATGTTTTCACTGGCGGACATCTGACCTCTACAGACTCAACAGAAGAAATGAACCAGAAAAGATTTCCATGTGAAAGCACACCTACCTATTAAGTAATCGCCATTGACCAATGCTAGTACAAAGGGGTTTACCAGCTGGCGCAAACTTTCCCGGAATGTTCAGTTTCGAACTCCCAAAACAAACTCGAAACGAAGTTTTGGCCTGTTCACATCAGTTCGTTCTTCGATTTACTTTAAGTAAATCGGGCCTTCAGGGTTTTTAAACGAATCTCTTGAATGATTTGCTAATTCGTTAATTGAAGCGCCTAATTACTTTTTAAAAGTATAAACTTTTATTCCACTACTTCTGTAATGAACTTGAATTATTGTAATTTACAAATAACTATACTGTGTGGTTGAGACTGTTTGTGAAGCTGTTTCATACCTATACACAGGTGGAGGGTGAACTGACTCAGATGCGCTTCCTCTTTAAGCACATTTATATAGAAAATCATGAAATAGTTTCAATTTACATGTCACCTAGCAACAACCTCACGTCCCAGCATAAATGCATCTGATTAAATGATTTATTGAAACAGCTAAGTTCACAAACCACCATCATTTGAACAGAAAAGCTAGCATACTGTTTGCGTGATTTGGCATGGCAGCCAATTTGAATAATAAATAACCATTGCCTGAACTAATGCAGCAAAGCAAAAGTTTTATTCAAATTCTGAATGGATTATGCATCGCTTTGAAAGCATTCAAAGAGCACCCCCTTTATAATACCTTAAAAGTAGTCAGTCATCTCAGCTCATCGTGATCTCACATAGTTCCACTGTAATCAGTGAAGCTGACTGCACAATGAATCTCTTATTTACCCTTTTGGTAAAACTCTGTAAACTTTCATCTTCCCCTTAAAAAGTGTTATGTAACAAAAACAGTTTGGCAGAGTACTATGATTATACCAGGGTTAACCATATCTGTGAAACCAGAACTTAACTGCACTAGAAATTTTTTACTCCTATTTTGACTTCTCGGCTGAATCGGTTATCTTTAAAAAGAAATAAATAAAAACACAGCCTAAAAATGGCATTACACTACTGTGTATTCAGTTGGTAAAGTAACTTCATAGGTAAATTCATTTTCAATTGTGTTAGGAAATGCGTGATGCTTTGGTGAACTATATGGAAGGCAAATTAAGCCCAAACAAAATCCATGTGTAAAACTCCCATCAATAAGTAACATTTACGTTTTATGTGTGCTTTTGCATTACATAAGTGTAAAAAAATATATCTCCACAAAATAGTGCTTCGAAATTCAAATCCTTCTAGACTTGATAAACGTGTCTGTATTTTGTGTTGCTTACACTTTGCTTGTGGTAAAACCGCCATGAAAATAGTGGTCTATTAAGGAGGTATTTTAGATTAAGTAAATTTTTGTAATCTAAGATGAGAAATTGCTTGCAGTGCTCTATAAATAATCTTAAACCCACTCTTTTTTCACTTTATTTTAGGGTAGAGGTATTCAAAACCTGGCTTCACTCCATAGCTGATCTCATTTAACCCAGTGGTTGTGTTATCGCGTTGCTGATTTAGCCCACACAACACTATCTCTGTTGGTTAAAAGGTGGTTTCGCTGAGGCAGTGAAACATTGTTTTTCTGTCCATGTTTAAAAAGACTTGGCTCAGTTGAAAAGCCTTAGGTGATTTCAAACAGAAAAAGCAACACCTCTTATTGCTGCTGGTACTTTGTCATAAGTCCTCTATTGTCTGCTGTTGGCTGAATCCCAGAATTGCACTGATGCCCAGACTGGTGCTAGATGTGCTCTCTTTACTTTATATGGTTGGAAGAACTTCATGAAGGACTTGCAAGTAGTACTCTAAAATGAATTTGTGTATTGAGTTAATAAATATTTATATACCATTTTAATATAATATAAACTCAAAGAATGTAACACTTTTTTGACATTACTAAAATAATATCGAGACTTATATAGAAATATTGGCCAAATGCATGCAACCATGCAAAAGTGGCATCCACAGCAGCATCATAATGAATGAATCAAACAGAAAGGAAGAATCTATTATTGTTTACCTCAAATATGTGGAAAATAATATTGTTGAACACCTGTTCTTTTGTATGTGGGTCAGGTTTATTAGGCATGACTATAATCTGTGGTAACCTGATGTTTTGTTTGTGGAAAAATTTGCAGATTCGTTTTTGCATGTTGTGTTTAAAGAGCAGGTTCTTCATCGATGACTGTGACCACAAATGTATGCTGGATTGAAACGAGTCTCTGGATTGATGTGACATGAACTCAGGCCTCAGTGATAGTAACCTGTATTTGTGTGACCAATTCTTACTTGAAGTTGATCTGTCAAGCCAAAAGTTATCATTTTACTAACAACTGCTGACTTTAATACCTCATACCTTTTAATACTTCTAAATCATTGGTGGTTCATGGAAAGATTGTGTGACCAGAATGAAGCTGCAGTGCATTGTGTGAGAAAACAACATTTTTGCTTAGCTATGTTTTGCGTCATGATCAAGTTAGTTTCCATTGGTCCAGTCATTTCCGTTGTTACATAATCATCAGGGTATTTGTTTGAGAAAATCTGTGGTCATCGATGCAGACGTTGTCTTGACAGAAGAATGTTGACATGAATTAAGCTCCCAGCCACATCCCCATTCTCACATTTAAATGTCATCTCACACCAACTGTGTAGAATCAATGAACATGACAACAAGGTGTTATTGGTGATTGAAAAAATATTTGGCGTTCTGTGAGGAATTGGTAGGGGATTTAAGGGTAAAAGAGGTCTTTCTTCATATTCTGATTCACTGTAAGAACGCATGCTTCTGCTCGTCATAAAACAGAAAACAATGTATCAAGAGTGAGACTGCAGGATAGCTCTGTGGGAGGCATACAGACAGCCATCCGTCGATAATGTTTTATCAAAGACTGAGCCGATGCCGTCATTGCTTGAATAATGATGTCTGTAAATGTCATTATTCTCCAGGTGGTCTGCTGAAAGGAAGTCAATAACAGATCACTCAGCCAAAGCACAAACTGTCAGCAGACACATGCCACCAGAGCACTGCCTACACACTGAAACCAATCACTGCAACACATGGCGTTGACTATTGGAAAAACCTGGGTTTGATGTCTTTGGATATAATGTGAATAAAATGGCATTTTGTTCATTCAGCATTGAGGATGTTTGACCTCTGTGATTAAATACAGGTCCTTAAAGTCTTAAATTCAGTTGTATCAAATTTAAGGCCAGAAGTGTTACCAGGGTTTCCGCAGGTTCTTAAATCTATAAACTAATAATATTCGCTGACGTATTGAGTTCTAGGTCTTAATTTTAAACAGGTCTTAATTTTCCTATGTCCATGTAAAGCTATCTCTAATGCTCATTGAAATTCTCCTGCGGTGCTTTTAGAGTTTTTATTTATTTATTCATTTTTGTTGTTTTTTCTTTCGCTAGTCCAAATATAATTCGCTGTACGACTACAAATGAGACCAACATGCGTCTTATATGGCAGCCAATCAGCTTTTGTGTTATTGCCGCAAGTATCTATCAGATTTTATCATAGACACACAAAACAGATTTTATTCTTCAAACATAGTTCTCCAGTTCTTCCAGTTCCGTGATCAAGAATGCGTGAAATTTGGCACACTTGTACAGTTTGTACTGTACAACCATTTTACTGTGGCAACCATTTTACTTTCCAGCCTAACCAAATTATGTATTTTGTATCTCCTGAATCAAACATGATAAAACAGAAAAGCTGATGTCTACTCATGTTTTGATGGTCAAGGATTACAATGATACCATATAAAATATCATAAACTGTTCAGGTGAATAGTTAATGGTGAATTCAGGGACACGAGAAGGAAATCACAGTATATGAGGACCTAGGCTAGACTTTATAATATCATGTCTATTTTAATGCATGTTGTGTAGGGTTTCAAAAGCTTAATCCTTTTGTTCATTAACCCTGACACTACACTGACTGTAAAGACTAGAATATTCAATATGACCATAGCAACATAGCTTAAAGAATGTCAAACAAAGATTCACTTTTTCAAAAAAATCTACACTCCTCAAAAAAAGAACCCTTAAATCACACATTGGATCTCAATTAACAAAATATTTAATTTGAAAATATTTCATATACATTCTGTAATTTGTGTGCACTCATGACAACATATGGGCATCCTCCTGATTAGATAATGAATGGTGTTTTGGGGATCTCCTCCCAGACCTGGATCAGACCTTTAGATGCTCCGATACATAATGTCCAAGAGTTTCTCAATTGAATGTAGGTCACGTGCTCAGTATGAACCTGCTCTCATCCGTGATGAGAACCGGGCACCAATGGTGGACTTGCCAATTCTGTTCTCCTGTCTCCCGGTATCTCCTCCATGCTCTTGAAACTGTGCTTGGACAACAACTCTAACAAAAATCTGTCAGGAAGAAAGAGAACAATTGTCTATGGCCACCACCTGCAAAATTGTTTCCTTTTTGATAGTTGTCTTGCTGTTAACTCTCCAGTGTACCTGTTGTCACTTTTATTTGCACCAAAGCACTTATCACTTATGCTTCCTAATTGGACAGATTGATATCCCTGAAATTTAAATGATGTTTTTTTTAAGCTTAATTATTCTGTGATGATTGAGTGTTCCCTTAGTTATTTTGAGCAGTGTATTTCAGAAACACATTTGATTATGTTGTTGTTCATCACATCACAGTCTCCTCTAAGTTGATACACAGAGCTGTGCATTTTAAGGAGGCTTTTTATGTATTGCAGCCACAACTTAAAAGTGGACTGGCTTGCCTGTGGAAGAGTTGAACACAATGGTTTCCAATTGTTCGGTCCATCCAAGCCCAGACTGAGATGGTATGTTTGGTGCCACCTCAAGTGTTTGTCCCCAACTGTGTCCTTGTTGATCCTTAGATTGAGGGGATTAGTTCCATTCCTCATTCTTTCTTTGTGAACAACTCAATGTGAGCTTGATCGATGTTGAGTTGGCTGCTCGTGCAATCAAAGAGGAGAATTGTGAAGTGCTTCACAATGGAAATGACCTCTGAAATGCTTTTTTGAGCCATTGACAAGGCATTAAAGGCCTCTGTTGTCATGCCATCTGCAGTCCAGGTATCCCCTGCTGTCTTGTCCCTGGTTGCAAATGCATGGAACACAGGAAGGGCCTTGGATTTGCCAAAACCCAGTGACTTGGCAGTCTCATGGGCAGGTATGTATCTGAAGTTGTTGCAAGTCCCAATTGCCATCCACAAATGTCGATACGTTCTGGCTTGACCAAAATTCTGATATATATAAATATATATATATATATATATATATATATATATATATATATATATATATATATATATATATATATATATATATATATATATATATATATATATATATATATATATATATATATATATATATATATATATATATATATATATATATATATATATATATATATATATATAATATATATATATATAAAAATATTATATACCAGTTAATTTCATCAGTTTTGCTCCGTTCATTTAATCAGATGGAGATTAATTGCTAATGGTTTTTTTTTTTTTTCAGAGCACCCTGTTTCACAGGTAGCAGTCTGTCTTCATAACACCCCCCTTGTTTTTACTTTGTTGGATTAGCCCAAACCACTGGACAAGAGAGACAGATTTAAGTAGGCTACTTTGCTGTGTATTATTTTTTTAATTGTGAGAGTGTTTTCCTAGTCAGTCCTTTTCTAACATATCAACGAAGACATCAGCAGTGTGGGCTGCATAAAAAAAAAAAAGAAAATGGGGGAAAAATGTTGAATGCAAGCAACAGTTTGCATATCACAGCTCGACGACAAATCATGTCATATCACTTAAAACGGTAATCTAACTTGTCTGCGTTAGGTTGCCCCGTCTGTTTATTATTTATTGGATTTGGGCACAATTATTATTATTTATTTTTTTATTTGGAGCCTATGCGTGATGCGCTGTGCCCATTGTTAGTGTTAGTTTTGAGCCTATGCTTTATTTTTCAGTTAATGCACTTTCGGCTCTGTTCTTGATCTGTCTTGTTTAATAAATATTCCTTTTTTATTAAAGTGGATGTGCCTTTTGTGTTTAAAAGTAAGTCTATTCGTGTCTCAGCCGCGAAGCTACGCTGTTATTATAATACATATGACAAAAACAATTGTCTAAATGATGTTGCATATTCCTCAAAAGTTCTTGTGACGATATCACTAGTTGACAACATAGTATATTTTCGGAAATCATAGGCTATGATATTGCGCAGGTGCACGTGATGCAATGCTGTCAGAGCCGACAGACTTGTGTGTCAGACTCATTTCAGTGTAAAATATGGTAAAAAATGATTTAATATACTGCAAATAGCCTACTGTTTTTTTAATGTTTATAATTCATTTAGGCAGACAACAAGGATACCAAATACTGGTGTGTTTTTTTCCTAACGTAATTTTTAGTCGATTTTTAGTCGAAAATTTCAGGACTTCAGTCGACCAAGATTTTCTTTGGTTGATTACAGCCCTACTGATTTCGCATAAAATTACTTTATCTGGCTGTAGTGTATTGCGGTTTCTAAATCGTGTTAAAACAATTTTCTACCGGGTGTCTGTTAGATCACAACACTGGACTAGAGATTGTATTGTTCTTCACACACACTGGAACTGAAATTTAAACTTAAAATAAATTATTTAATAAATTGTATAGATACACTACTTGTTATTTATATATCTTCCCTTTGTGTTTTGAACTTTTCAATGCGGACTAAGCACTTCGCGCTGTCTTCATGTTGCTTCAAGCGCATCATCCTGCGCACGTGATGTAAATGCGCACTTTGTGCCGCTCTCTATTGGAGCCTTTCGTATTACTTTCGCACAATGAAAGATTAATATCCTTTCTTGTTCTGCTCTATTTATTAGTTGCAGCATCTCGGTGATGTCTCATCAAATGGTTCCGCAGATTTGTAGTATTACTACTACAGCATTTCACCTCAGCATTACAAAAGGCGACAACACACCGGAAGCCGCCATTTAAGCACTGAATGAATGAATGAATGAATGAATGAATGAATGAATGAATGACAAGTTAATATATTTGTAGAAATAGGGCCTATATTCTAAGAAATTAAATGACATTTATTTGTTTAGATTATATACAATTATTGTGCGCTCATTTTTCTAGAGTAACTTTTGCTGCTGAATTATCCATTAATCTAGTTTGTCCACCATCTAGTTTATTGTAGTATTTTTGTTAGATTGTGATTTTTATGAAGCATTTTATAATATATTTTTAATTTGTTGTTTTTCTTAATAATGAAGTTGTCTTGTATTTAGTAGATTGTGTTTTACATACAAAAGAGTAATTTATCAATTCAATCTTCAATCTTGAGTACCTATAGAGTAGTATTGCATGCTTCATATCTCCAAAAAGTCTTGTTTTATTATATTTATAAAAGAAAAATACAATGTTCAGAGTCTTTCCAAATAAAGCCAAGCGGATGGAGGCGTGTCGTGTGGGCAGAGCTAAAGAGTCACGAGCGTTCACAGCTACTGCGTTGAGAGCGTCTGTGAAAGCTGTGACATCCTTAAACGTGGAAAAGAAAACGTTATCCTAAATAAACCATGGCTATCAATCAGATTCAACCATACATATATGATCCAGAGTCTGATCTGGAGGCTGAAATTGAACAGGAGCAGCAGCAACAGCAGGACGTGTGTGTGACATGTACTGTAACTGTATTTGCTTAGCGGCTTGTCAACATGTGTGTGTGTGTGTGTTTACTCATGGTTTATGAGGACAAGATTTGGTTTATGGACTATTGTATGCACCTAAACGTTAGCAGTAGCAAGCCGTTTGCACGTCAGACTAGTGCGTGTTTACATAGAAAAACAATGGAATAGTAGCGCATTTGAATGAGGTGTTACCGCCGCCTAGGTTTAATATGAAATAATTCATTTAGTTCAACACCGATAGTGGTCAGCTAAACAAATGTATTTAAACACACACCATACATCATATGCTCCATTGAAAAATTAACTATACACGATCATGTTGTTTACTGATGTGTATTGTGTACGCGATGATGGCCAACAACACTTCTTTGATGACATTGTTGTTTTCATGAACTCCTGTGACTGCAGTGCAGCCGGCCTTCCTAAAGCAGAGCAAAGCGCGTATATGGGCGAGCATTTGCTCTCTCGCTCTGGTTGCATGCGCGCCCTTCCGGGAGAAGTGCCCATGTACAAGGACATTTCCGCCCCATTTGACGTCACACAAACCCATACTCGAAAAAAACTTTCAGAAACTCAAGTGTCCAACTTCTTTTTTGAAACTTTGTCCATGTTTCGCATGGGAATCCAAGTCTTTAACAGTGTAAAAAACTGTTTGCATGAAACAGCATTTCAGCATATATTTTTTTTGTCATTAAGAACTGTAATTTATATGAGTGCTGGACAGGAGTTTTGTATTTCTCGTTTTGTGTGTCTTTTGGCTTTAATTTTGTTGTGATTACTTTGTGCTGCCATTTTGGCCAGGACTCCCTGGTAGAAGAGATCTATATCTCTATGGGATTATTTCCTGGTAAAATAAAGGATGAAATGGCAACAGAGGCCAAATCCCTCAACTAAGGATGTACTGGTGCAGCACTTTAAAAGAGCAGTCTACCAAAGAGACCACTATTGATGGCAACAGACTGGGTTGGATGGACCCAAGCATTTGGAGATCCTTGTGGTCAACTCATTCACAGTTTAGTGAGACCATCTTTAAGCTCTTAAACTGTGGGTGCAAAAAAAGATGCCGGACGGCTAGGGCTGTCCAATTAATCAGATTTTGATTTTGGCTTCCAATGATAATAAAAGCGGGATAATCAAGGTAAAACGATTACTTGTTTTCTGTAACTGTTTTGAGAACTTTTTACTTACGTTAATGAACCTAGTATTAGTTTTTGCTGAAGTATAAATTATAATGATAATTGTGAAATTTCCCTGACATTTAAAATGACTTTGATTATATAATTCTCCAATAATCGTGTTAAATAATTGCGCATTTCAATATTGACCAAAATAATCGTGATTTATGATTTTTGCCTTTATTGAGCAGCCCTACAGTCGACACTGCAAATGTAAAAAAGCCCCCTTAAAGTGCACAGCTCTCTGTCAATGTGAAGGAGACTGAAGAATAGGTTCAACAACAACAAAACAACCAAACAGACGTGTTTCTGAAATAGATTTTTTTGTCAGGGTTAATGAACAAAAAGGTTTAAGCTTTTGAAACTACACAACATGCATTACAACAGACATGATATTATAAAGTCTAGCTTAGGTTCTCATACTGTGATTTCCTTCTCATGTCCCTGAACAGTTTATGATATTTTATATGGTATCATTGTAATCCTTCACCATCAAAACATTGGAGTAGACATCAGCTTTTCTGTAAATGTTTGGGTTACAGTTTGGTTATGGCGAAAAGTAAAATGTCACCATGAGGTGGTTTTGCGACGATTCCATTTCTGAAAATGTTTAGGGCCCCAAAGTGTACCAAATTTCATGCTTTTATGAAAAAGTTATATCACCTAAAATGTTGCACATATCACCTGGACTAATGAGTAACTGAGTAACAAAATGACTATATTTGCGTCATCGGAGGAATTTTTCCAGAAATAAAATATACAATTCTTTCGTCTCAGGGTCATATGAGGGGGGAAAGTACGATAATTTGAATATACTCCTGGGTTTCTACTGATACAAAGCTTAATGCTAATCGCTGAAGTAATCCTTTAAGAAAAGATGTGTTCTGAGTTTTGCCGACCGGATACGGTGAAAGTCTATCAACTAACGTTAGCTCGGCTTCACCTTCTTCTTCACTCTGGTTGGTTGTAGCGCTATCCAATTGCATGCAGTGGGAATTTGAAAGACAACCGTTTATCCCGCCCCTTGGATTGAGCCCTGTCAGTGGTGAGTTTCCAGACCCAACATCTTGATGTGGGTCTGGCCTGTCAGGCTATTGGTTGGGTTAAATGCAGAGGACAAATTTGAGTAAGGGTTACCATACTTGGCCTTCAAATGTCACAAAATATGTTCATGAAAATGTGTGTTAGTTTAAAATAATTTCAGCTCTATTTATAAAGCCTTTTTGCAGTTACTCTGGGATGGGTGAAACCAGCAGTGTGGTGACCACTAGCGAGACGCACAGTTGAGACAGACTTGAGAGGGGTAACTAATTGGTGCTGTCAGTCCTGACTTCACACACTGCATAGGACCGATTCTGGCCTTACTCTCCAGAGCTGTCATGGGGCATAACAAAAGCATGTTTTCAGCAAAGGTCCTTGCACTCAGACTCACTTTTTTTTCTATTAGCTACACTGATTTGACTTTAAAATTTTGGAGTAAGTTTTAGATTGTTGTATTGTGTGGCACTGTTTCCTGAATGCATAAAACAAAATATCATCTTACTGTGTGAAATCAACCTGTTAAACCAGTTTGGGATACTATCAAATATCTAGAAAATATGGCTTGTTTTAAGAATTGGTTATGAAAGTTCAATTTAAATCTGCCGTGCTGTTATATAAGACCTGACAAAATAACACTGCCCTGCAACAGAGACCAGAAATGACGGTGTAAAACCACCAACCTTGTCCATTATGTTAAACCACCACAGCTTCTCTTTCCTCCCACATTTTTTAAGTAATGGATGCTTTTCATCCATTAATGCCAAATACATTGGCTCACATATTCGCACCCCCATTACACTCATACTTGATCCTTCATCATAAATCCTCATGTTTAGTCCATTCAATCATTTTTTTTTTCAAGGTTGAAAAATCTCACTCTCTAGCAACCCTCCATAAACACTTCTTACAGTATATATCACACTAATTAAATTCTGTTAAATGTTCCTTATTTTGTGGTGTTTGAACTCAAAATATGATATGAGGAAAGACGTTTGCCCTGTTCTGCCAATGTCAGAAAACTCTTTTATATCACACACCTATTACTGTGTCAGAACTGCATTTACGGAGACAAATGACATTGAGGAAATTCTCTCAAAATGGTTTGCCACGTGTGGGCATTGTAGTGCTGTCAAAATTATCGATATTTTGATATGTATCAATACTGAAATATATCTAAAATAATGTATTAATACACTAGCTGCGAGTTCTTGCTCCCTCTTCTCTCCTACTGTAAATGGCCAGTTTGACACACACCCGCCTCCTTTCACTCACTAGTCTCATTTGCTTCGTTTGAATAGTGTTGGTCTTCAGGTCCAGAATATCAGTGTTGGGTTGCAGGTATTGTGCATAATTTTATTCAATTATGTAAAAAAAAAAAAAAAAATTAAGGTATTGAAGACATTCCTGTGTTGTGACAACACTTGGGCCTAGTTTAATATAGCTTGACCAGAAGTCATCAGCAGTGTTTAACATGCCTGTCCATGTGCGTTAAATCGTAAACGGCATCACCCACGCGGCTCTGTTGACAGAATAGAACCACTGCAGAGGGATGAATCACTCATTCTTTCATTGTTTCGTGACCATCTGCACTCTGGGTAAGGTGTGATGGGGGGTGGTTGGTTAGGCTCCACATGATGAACAGCAACACCGTTACAAATACATCTATTGCATCTCTGCTACCCTCCCTCTCTGCCTGCCTATATGAAATAGGAGGTTCTGCTGTGTGAGTGGGCAAAGTCGTGACAGTCATCTCTGCTGTGAGGAAGAGAACTGAAACACTCGTAGGAGTGCAGCTGCCCACACACTTTCATATAAACCTATGTGCGTCCACGACTGTACAACCTGTACACCTCAACAGTCACCCACATCTCCATAGCAGGTGTCCAATGAGATGGGCATACAATGGTTCATTCTAAAATGCTGTGTGCGTGTTCATTGTGGGAATGATCGCATTTCTGTGCATGATGCCAAATATCAATGCCAGAATTATGTAATTTGCTCTTTATAATAATGGAACCAGCTCAAATAGTTGGCATATCATTCATTTATACTATTTAAACTTTATGTAACAATTTTATGCAACAAATCGTGGCATCTTGGTTGTTCATGAACTTGGTGCTTGGGTTGTCATGGTACAAAAATTCCAGTAGTCTTGTACCAATAACAGTACAATTAAATTTTTTTGGTACCAATTTCGGTACCCTAGCAGAAACTGTTGGAATTATTTTCTGTGAATGTAATGCTTTTTTTCAAAGAGTTAAATTAGTTTATTTTTCATGATTATTATAATTGTGTAGCGGTGTAAGACTTAAGTACCTTGAAACACGCAGCATTATTCAATGTGGTGATGTGATTTCCACTGAAACAGGAATACAAGGCAGGACATTTTGAAAAGCTCCCTCCCCTTTTTAAAAATAGCCAATAGTGTTTTGTTTTGTTTATATCACAGCTCAGCCAGAGCCATTGAGCTTGGTAAAGATGCAATTTCCTCCTAATCTCTAACTGTTTCTCCTCCTAATATCATCCTTTACTTTAAAATATAGAATTCTGTGCAGAATTCAAATGTCTCCAATGTTTTCTGGCTTGCGCATATGATCCGTTCTGTGTTTATCGTGTCTCTGGACCGGAGCAGACTGTGCGCACTGCAGTGGTGCATGTGACACTAACATGAAACCAGACTTCATTCTCCCCAATGGAAAGCATATTTACACTGAATCGTTCCCTATCCCCTATATACTGCACTGTATGTATATCATTCACCATGTGGAAGATAGTAGAAGTGTGAACAAGTGACTGATTTTAACCGCAGCTTCAGCATCTATATATAATGTAGGGTGCGGGACGCTTTAAATTCTAGAGTGATTGGACAGAAAATCTAATGAGAAGATGAGAAGTCCTATCTAATGAGAAGTCCCCATTCATTATCTCATAGAGATCGTTAATAATTCCAGAGTAAGTCAGAATAAATCAAAATGTAACAATTTATTAAACAGTCAGGTATAATTCCAATTACATAATCAATTCAAAGATCCTCAAAACATCGAATACTCTTAAGTAAAGAGGGAGATGCGTTCCTGACTTTCCATAGGCTACGTAACGTTGGCTGAACACAACGTTACGGGCGAATCTCATTTACAATATTGCGCCCTGACTCTTCTGCTACACTGCCTTAAGTATTCAGACCTGACAATAACTTCTTTCAAATGGTAACATATGTTAACAAAGGGAATTTACATTTAATCACTGTCTCAGACCTGTATTGACAAAAGACCAAATGGTTGAAAGCCACACCTACCATACTATGCAACATCTCTTTAAACTCTTAAAACCATTGTTATCTTCTTGAATATTTCTGTGGGGATGAGATATTTGTACCAGTCGCACTAAGACATTTCCAATGATATCAAACACATATATATTGTTTAGTATTTGTTCATTTTTAGATCATGTAGATTTTGGGTATATTTCTAATGGTCACAGCCTGAGGGGAAGTAGGATGGGGGGAGAAATAAATACATGTAAATTAGAGCCATTCTAAGTTGATTCACTCAGTGTGACGTCGTCTGCAAAAAGTGTCCTTTGTCCTCTTTTTAGGTGTTCCATGTGATCAATGCATGAGGGTCTAAAGGGTGGGGGAGTTTCAGGTGAAGGAAATACATGTAAATTAGACCCATTCATTGATACACTCAGCGTGATGTCATTTGCAAAAAGTGTTCCTTGTCCTCCCAGACAATCTGGCGTTACAGCCTTTCAACGTGATGTAACGCTGTCAGAACAGACTCGTGTGTCAGACTCATTTCAGTGCAAAATAATCAGATCAAAAACAATTTAATATACTGTAAATAGCTTACTAGTTTTTAATATTTATTTATAATTAATTTAGGTAGACAACAAGGCTACCAAGTACTGCTCACAGTGTGCAGCTAATTAATTTAACTTTTTTTCTATAGTAATTTTTAGTCTAAGATTTCAGGACTTCAGTCCAACAAGATTTTCTTTGGTTGATTACAGCCCTTCAAAAAAACTTTCATGGGGACTTTAATGCATATCTATTTTGACATCAGATTGTTCTGTCCTGTCTGTTGCTATCAATCATAACAGTTTCAGTTCGGCATTTAAGTATATTTATAAATACAGACACTTTGCAGTGTACTGAACTGCATAAAAAAACTTGTATAAAGAGCAAATGTTCTGCAAATATTCTCTTAAGACATAACCGACTGTGTTTACCAAAGTTCAATTTGTGCCTTAAAGCACAAGACAATGTTAAATGGAGCTTTACTGTCTGAGACACAGCTTTTCTGGGTGATGATGTCCAACGACTTGAGAAAGTTGAGAAGTTTAACTATATGTAAATGAACAGCAGCTTTGCGGTGCAATAACCAATATGAGAAGACATGACGTGGAGTACTTCAAACTAGCATAGCCTAAATACTGAGTGTTTCTATTGCAGTGATGTATTTTCAAGGTTAGTTCAGTGAGTGTAAAGAGCATTTGTGTGGAAATTCCATTCAGTGCAAGTGCATAAAATACAAGGAAAGACCCAGATAACTGCTCCAGTGGAAAGGTAGTTAATGGGTGGTAAATCTATGACTGAATTAGAATTGGTCTGGTGTGAAGACCAGTAGAGTCAAATGGTTTGTGGGTGGCACCTGAGGAATATGCTTTCTTCTCATTGAGTGGCGCCTGTATGTCAAAGTTTCTGGTTGGAGCATGTGACCTTTTGAGAGGTGTGGAAATAGATCACTGATGCTCTAAAGCCTCTAACTGAACCTAGTGGATCTACTTCCAAGCTGTAGTTCAGCTACAAACTATGAACTTTGTCCCCTTCACCCCCTACAAAAGGATGCCATACCAGAAATAGTATGAGGAGGAGAGGAAACACTTGAATAGTTGTAGTGCTTAATATGGTGGCTGAGGGAGTGCAAGTCCCTCATTTCAGTTAAAAGACCCAATTGTATTTTTGATAGAGACATTGCCTGTTTGTTTACTCCTAGAATGTGAGGGCAAGTTGGGTGAAGAAGTCTGAACAATACTGCGATTTTAGCTAGAGAAATAAAATGTATGCTATTGCTGTCAGATTTTTTTGCTGAGTCTTATTGAAACATTATTGAAACGGGTTTGTTCCATTTAAGTAGAAAGCTGTAATTGTATGCCTATACTGGACTTGTTTTAAAGAGACTTTGGCAAATACCTAGGCCTGGGCCAATAAATGATATATCGAATCGCGATAAAATTAATTTTGATATCGATGATATGCTCTGGACATTTTCACGCGACATGGATCAAGCTTTTAGCTTCCACGTCAAAGTACATGCTCTACTTGCAAAGTAAACTCGACACAAGAAGGAAAAAATTAGTGAAAACAATGACGAACGTTTAAAGTAGGATGTAGAAAACTGAAATGGAAACTAACCTTGCGAAGATGACTAAGTTGTCGATTAAAAAGTTGGCACGAATTCAATTCAAACTGATTTGAACCACGCCACACAGACTAGCCTATATTTATGCACTCGGTCAAAGTCCAAACAGCAGCGCAGCGTGAGCTCATTGGAGCAGATCCGTTTCCTGTGATCGGTTGGGCTGTAATCAACAAAAGAAAATGTTGGTCGAATAAAGTCCTGAAATTAAAAAAAAAAAAAGCTTAAAATGTTTTTGTTGTCTGCCTAAATGAATTATAAATAAACATAAACTAGTAGGCCATTTGCAGTATATTAAATCGTTTTTGACCTGATTATGTTGCAATGAAATGAGTCTGACACACGAGTCTGTTGGCTCTGACAGCGTTGCATCATATGCGTCATATTTCCGAAAATTATAGTAGTCTACTATGTTGTCAATAGGATGTGATATACCGATAATACGGGTATCACCAACTGGGCTTTTAAATCACTAATTCTATATAACCAGAAGTAATGCTCACGGCCGCTCAGGCATTAATAACGGAGCGGAGCAAAGCGAGTGGTTTCAACGAATTCATATGAAAGTTAAGCTTCTATATGCGTGAACTGAAAATGTGCCAGTGCACACACCGTGAATGACAGTTCTTCCGTAAATGCGCGCTCTGTGCGGCCGCGCACATTTTAGTTTCGGTTTTGGATTAGCGCCAATTCGAAGCGGGTTGCTTGAATTGTGGGTTCATTAGCCAATTATTCGTAATGAAAAATGCAACAACAACACAGTACAATGACAAACACGCTTAATTAGACACCTTTACATTTACCAAAAATAGAAGTTTAATGCACTGCGCTGAATATGGCCTTAACATGGCTCTAAATAGGCTAATTGAACCATCATTCAACAATCAAATGGCGCTTTTCCATTACCAGTACCAGTACCAGCTCAACTCGGCTCGGCTCGGCTTGCTTTTCGCTCCGTTTTCCATTACAGATAGTACCTCCACAATAGTACCTGGTTGTCATAGCGACGCCGCAGGAAACTGCCATGACGTAATCTTCTCGCCTGATCCTCTTCGGCAACCAAACAAAGGAAAGTCTGCATCTCCTCGTTTGACCACGGCGTATTCTTCCGAGTTGCCATAATAGAAATTAACACGCAATCTCTGGACAAACTATTTAAAAATGTTGCGGTTATTCAGGATACTCGGTCTGGCGCGTGCAATGATGACGCAATGAACAGTGACGTATCTCTGACCAATAAGCAGTCTGCTGTGTTTTCACTTCACATTTTAGTATCGCCTCAGTCCGCTCAGAACCTCGCGGAGGTGGTACGAAAAAAAGTGCCTGGAAGCAGGTACAGGTACAACGTTTAGCGCTGAGCCGTGCTGGTACTGTGTAGTGGAAAAGCGCCGTAAGGGTTCATTGTCAAAAGAAAAGGAGCATCTGTCACCCTTCGCCGCAAGTTTGATTGACAGGCGATCTGACCAATCAAACCGCAGAATCTGCCGTTTTGTCCGACAAAGCAGTCAGGAGAATTAGTAGATTAACGTTGGTGGACTTGAACTTGAAAGTTGTGTGTAGCCTACTGACGTCTTTTCGCGGTTGAAACAACATTTATTTTAGTGTTCATTCATGTTTATTTGATGCTAGAAGGAAGAGATGATCGGTTATTGTGCAGCTTTAACTGAGGCGTTACAGCGATCACGACACATGATAGAGCCACAAACGGTATTTGTTTACATTTCTTTAAAAAAATGACAATTTGAAAGTGCGACTTTTTCAGATCAAAAGTAACTTGCCTTCCTGTCTTTAAGCGTGTTGTCAGTGTCCTCTTTGCTCCGCGATGTATTTTCTCTACGTGACAGCATGTGTATGGTGTGAGAATGCCATGGCTTGTCGGAAATAGCAACAGTAACTAAAACGTTTCTCCAAACAAGTTCGGTTTGAGACTGAGCTCGTGCAAATTGTAGCCTCTTGTTCCTATTTGTAGTGGAGATGAGTGGTACCCGGTGGGATCTTCTGCTGTTGTAGCCCAATCGCCTCAAGGTTGTGCGTGTTGTGGCTTCACAAATGCTTTGCTGCATACCTTGGTTGTAACGAGTGGTTATTTCAGTCAAAGTTGCTCTTCTATCAGCTTGAATCAGTCGGCCCATTCTCCTCTGACCTCTAGCGTCAACAAATTTTTTTCAAAAAATCATATCTCTGTATTTTCTGTTTTTCTACTTGGATAAAAGAACATTTTCCAAGAAAAAAAATCCAATCCAATGTTCACATCCAATGTTGTCCTACAAACAATGTTCATATTAAAGACTTTGAAAGTGACTGTATCCATGTAGGCTCTGGTATGTATTGTGGGCAAAAATCACATTACATAGTAACATTTAGACTTGTGCCAGTACACGGTAATATGATATATCACAATAATGAACATGCACGATATTATCGTGGGCACTTAGAAATACCATGAATAATTATTTATTATGAATTATTCAGATTAGAATGCATTTTAAGAATACTTTATCCATCAACCGTTTAAAATGAACACTTCAAAGAGGAACGTGCATGAGTGAAGGAGACTGAAAAATGTTTGCATTAAAAGTGAGACTTTATTGTAAAGTGTTACCTATTGTTCTTTATAATTCTTCTGCACTAAAATCGGTTTTAAATATATGTTAACTTTATACATTTTTTGTATTGCTTTATTGTATTTAAATGTTCTTTTTGTTATTAGAAAGTTATTAAACCTGTTATAGTATGACAACACTCTTTTTTTTTTGCAACGCATTTCAATATCGTGATTATACCATATATCGTGATAAAAGCTTCAGCAATTAATCGTAACATGAAAATTTGAAACCGGCACATGCCTATTAAAGGGTTACTTCAGCGATTAGCATTAACCTTTGTATCAGTAGAAACCCAGGAGTATATTCAAATTATCGTACTTTCCCCCCTCATATGACCCGGAGATGAGAGAATTATGTATTTTATTTCTGGAAAAATTCCTCTGATGCAAATATCGTCATTTTGAGTCATCTGAGTTTTTGGCCAGAGGCTGAAGACTACAGCCAGCAGTGGGCGCTGTTTCCGCATGTTTTCAACATCGCACTCACAGCATCAGCACTCGCTAGGGCAGCTGTGGAAATTTATGTAAACAGAGCGGTGGAGAGCAAAGTGAGTGTTTCAATTTTTCAAATGAACTTTCTATGAAAGTTAAGCTTCCAAAGACATGAACTGAAAATGCGCCAGACTGATCACGCGCTGTGAATGTATGCGGCCGCGGTTACCTCGGCTCAGCTCTCGAGATGAATGTAATCTGACTCCTGCTGCGTTTGTGCCGTGACACTCAATCAGCTCACTCACATTATATTGAACAGACATGTTCAGTTTTTAATTGTAGTGTCTCTAACTGAACTGATTTTATGAAAACGAACGCGGTGGACAAGTGATCCAGTAAACCAGTAGCCATGTCTAGAGTAGGGCAGCGAAGTGCATTCTGGGAATTGTTGTCGTTCATCCCCATGAGAGAAAAATACATTTCCTGTGTTTTCTCAGTCTAGAAGGCACAAAATTCAAAAATAATTTCACATTTCTACTACATTAATGACCCAGTTTAAATACAGATTCATCTTCCCAGCGCTGAAGTACCCCTTTAACATTACAATCTTAAAACAAAAATATCAATTTAATTTTTAAATTCACTAAATGAAAATGAAAATAAATTCAAACAAAATCACAGACTAATTAACCTACATTTGATTCTTCACTTACCATAGTCACTTTAGAGTTCCTGCTATCATAAAAATACACTTACTTGTAAGGTTTAAAATTCTACATATGGCACATTTATTGTCCAACAACAAATATTTTAGCAAAATGTATTTTTAAATCCTTGCGCTCCTATTCTATTGTGCTCTGTCTGTTTGGCGCACGTGCGCGCAGCGACACTCGCTCACAGAAATCTGTGAAGTTGATATTCACTCCTGACAGCAAAATGGAAATATTTTGTGTAAATTTATAACATTTACAGATGAAGAATATATCTTTGAAATCTAAGTCATGCACTGAGTACCACATCTCAAACATTAAACAGTGCAAGTAGGCTGTGATATCTATCAGTCAGCACATGTATCTGGCAGAACATTTGACAGGACGAGCTGCTTTAAACTATAGGTGTAATACCCTTAATATAGAGCATGGCTCATGTTTACGACAAATTGGACGATGCACTTTCCGCGCAGCAGTTCACTCTGCGTCGTCCGCTATTTTTCAGATATATTCATATTAAACTGTATGTCGATATAAACGATATTTCCTCATTCCATATGACGAGGATACTCACCACGACTGGAGTTTTGATTTAATGTTGTGTTTTTGACTGTTGAAGCACTATAATCTGCGGAAAAGAAGTCAACTCGAACGACTTGTGTTGTTTGTGAAATTATGTCTCACAGAAAGTTTTAAAATGACTGATTTGATTTTATAATGTGTGTGGATTAAGTTACTCATACAACCTACATGCTTAAGTGAAGCATGTTGGAATTTCCTGCATTTAAATGATTTAAAATACCCGCAATCCTGCGGCAAAATTTGAGCCCTGGCCAATAGCATTTTCATCGGTCAGGCCTGGAGATCTATTCTGATTGGTTGATAACTTTTGACAACATTTAATCCAGGAGCAAAGAGGATTAAAGGGATATTTCACTGAATTTCAATGCATACCATACAGTATATTGCTGTCTTACTCTTCTTGCTTTGCATAAGCCATGAATGAATTTAGGGATGCTCATATTGACCGTTTAACCGTTAACCGATAGTAAGAATTTTGACCGATTAATCAGTTAAACGGTTTAAAGGGTATTTATTTTTACTTTTTTTTTTTTTGCTGTATGGTTAAAGAAAAATATGCTGTATTTGTTATCTCACGGGGAGCAGCGACACTTGCAACCACACGTCTCTGCAGACATATTTCGCAAAATTAAGCAATATAAAAGAAGCCGACTATGGGACCATTTCCGTAGAAAGGGCGATGAAGTTACTTGCAAAATATGCTACGCGGTATTAAAATACAGCAGTACTACAAGCTCTTGACTGGTGGAAAGCAAATGAAAGGCGCTTCCCGAGGATGGCCGCTCTAACGAGGCGTTATCGCTGTATTCCCCGGCACCGGTGCCATCCGAATCCTTAATGCTTTTCGTAGTGTGGTTTTGGTCAAGTTTACTAAAGTAAACATTGTCATGTATGTTCTTCTCGCTGCTGTTTCTTGATGGTTTATAGAACAATTACTCTGTCGTTTCAAAGAACACCACAACGGCGAGCGCGTCTAAACACTTCCTCAGACAAAGGCGTATTTTTGTTTTGTTTTCTTAATTTGGTAATTATTTAAGTAAAAAAAGTGTATAGGCCTATTTATTGTATGCTTTTTATTTATATGAATCTATTCAGTTTTTCTCTGTTGTCAGAAACGCTGCATGTGCGTGAAAATTTGATAATGTGTCCAATATTATAATCTTGTCAGTTAACGGTTAATAATCGATTAATGAGCATCGGTTGTCGGTCAGGAAAATTAACCGAAATGAGCATCCCTAAATGAATTTCAATTGTGGTGAACACAGGTTTTCTTACATTTGCCTGTCAAGATAACCCAAGAACATGTGGCTAAAATGTCATGGCACTGCTGCATTAGATAGCGTTTACTGCTGCACATCACATACTTCTGCACAAAATAATGCTTTGGATTATGAAAGACTACCAGTGAGAGTTGAGTAATCTGATGCTGAAAACGTGCAGTCAGATAGGAACGTCTGCCTCAAAAAGATTAAAAGCAGCTGGCATGTCAAGTGATTTCTGTTGTATGTATTTGTGCTATTGCTTGTAGTTTGATTTATTTATTTTTTGACAGTTTTCCTAATTTCCCTGAACATAGCACATACCGATCAATACTGAAACTGTGACCCTAAAATCGTAATAAAAATGGAACCGTGAGTAATTTGAACCGTTACATCCCTAGTATAGTTGAGGTCTGTGTTTGGATGAATATTTTAGTGGGGCTCTGCCCCACCTTCACATACAGACGAGACGCGGCTGAGTTTGACAATGTGAAAGAGAATCTAGGGCAAAATTCATTCTGACATGAAGAAAGCGTGAGAACTCCTCACATACGCATGTTCTATGAAAAACTCTCATCATGCTGCACAAGCAGCAGAGAACCACTGAACAGCCAAACAGCTAATCAGACTTGATAACTAATAACTTTAGTTTTGTCTGTACATCACAATATAATCAAATGTTTCTTCATGTGGCAATATTTGCATCAGAGCAATTGCCATTTCTTGTCAAATCCCAGTTTTAAATCTCATACCCACCACTGCCCTTTAAAGCTAGTGTTTGGTCATTTCCTGGTCACTTTTTGTACTTGTTTTAACTTTTGTTTGATGACAGAACCTCTCTGTGACGCATTGGGCACGTTGTAACAAAAGTTCATAGTGTATTCAGTGAACTCTGTGTATAATTGTTTCCCTCTCTCTGGGCATTGTTTGTAGTCCATGCAGAACTGATTAATATAAGAGCTATTTATTTTTCGAGTATGCCTGGTGTTAATCCAAAATTATACTCAATTTGATTATTATTTTACCAAAATATTTCCACCATTCACAGACTGGTGTCAGACCTGGAGACTGGTGTGTTGCTATCCTCCTTTTATCAGAGTGCATGTGGTGTCTGTTATATCCAGAGCCATTTAGTATAAATATAAATATAAATTCTGTCAGTCCACCCCACCCGAAACAAGTTTATTTTATTTTGCTCGCCTCATTTATTTGGCAACTAATTTTCCCTTGTATGGTCTTGAACAAACATCCGTGTTCCTCAAGCATCCTCTCCCCCTACTCTACCCATCAACTCTTTGGGAAGCCCCCTCTCTCTCTCTCCCCGTGCCAAATCTCTCCCCCATGGTGCTCTTATTTCTTGACCTTGCCTTTTTTCTCTTGTCATCCTTTCTTGCCTCATTTTAGAGGCTTGGTTACCTCTATTCAACTATCCACCAGATGGTATTCAAATTAGACCTCTTGCATGAAAGCAGATTTTTTTCTTGGTCTTGGGCTGGAGAGTGGGTGGGTTCACCCTGAAATGGTGACCCAGAGACCCCCTCTCTTTCTGCCCTCTCTCAGTCCCCTGGCTGCTAGGCCAGTGCTGCCCGGAGAATCTTTTATATTTCTGGAAGACACAAATAGAAAAATTATGCTGCCTATTTTTCAAAGTTATGTTGAAAGGGTAACCACACATGCTGACAACCTAATTCTAGAGTTTAATTGGGTTTCATCTCTGAATGATGATTTAGAGTAACAAAAGTGTTATGACTAGAGCATATTATTTTTGCACTTTAATGTTTCGGTTTCTTTAATCCTGCAAATCTTCCCCAAATCTAGTTTGAGAGAATATCTTTGCTCCAGGACACTTTAACAATGTTAAAATACTTTCTCCTATCCCCATTTAATGTGCAGAGCGAACTTTTACATAAGCTGTTTGTAGTTTGATTTAAAATGTGCCTCTGTTTCACTTTAAGTATTGCACATTGTTTGCAAAGCAATGACATGAGTTTGGAGCAAAATCCAAACTCATATGTTTGTCCAAGCAATGAATGATGTGTGTTGTTATTTAGTGTGCTACTGTAATAACGTGTACATTTTGTTTTTGGTTCTATCATGTTTGCCCGTGTGCCTGTTCATCTGACCCAGTTTCCCAGTGTGTCTGATTGTTGTATTTAGGGCTGTAGCTATCGATTCTTTTAGTAATCGAGTATTCTACCGTTTATTCCATCGATTAATCGAGTAATCGGATAATAATTACTTTTATCTTTATTAAAGAGCAATACTAAATATATAAGAGAAAACAAGACAGGTATCTTAAAATTAACATCTAATTTGTTTTCTTTTTAGAAAAATAAAGTTTTATTGCTGAAATTGCATACATAATATTCCATGTTCACATATTTTCAGTGAAAATAACCCATTTTAATGCATTCAATTGCCACATTATAAAAATCTATTTCAAATTAGTTTAAAAAGTTAAGTCTAAAACTAAACCTACAACCAATAAACCAAAATAATATTAATATAAATAGCAATAATGCCTAAACATTGCATGTATGTTTAAAGTTTCAGCTTCAGTTCAGGCATGACAAGCCTTTACTGTCTTCTGAAGGCTGTGAGGCTTTTGTAAGAAGCAAAAAATATTGGACAGGAAGGTAACTTGAAATAAGAACAAGAGTACAGATGGTCATACTAGAGATGCGCGGATAACTTCACCGAATTCGTTGTTAAAAACAAACCATCCATCCGCACCCGATCGTCATAAACTCAAATCCTCAGTGTAAGCGCGATGCTACGGTCACATTTTAGCTACACTGAAGTATTGCTTTAAAACAAATCTTCTTTGGCGAAATTACATGTTTTAAATAACCCAAACGGGTTGACACCTCTACATCACCTCGCAAACGCGAGAGATGAGTTTGTGTTTAATTCAGATAAAGTAGCCTACATCGCACAGATCTACATTTTGAGCTAATCATATTCATCATTGTATCACAGCTTGTTTAATTAGTTTAGTTAGTAGCTATAAATATTGCTCGTATCTCCTCAGCTGCCGCACGAACTGTTGCAAATGAAACCTAAATGTTCTGTGTCGTATCTTGAAGCTCAACACACAGTTGTCTTCATTTAAAAATAGCGAGACTAGATGATATTAGCAGTGCTGATGCCAGTCTCTCTCGCATTGCGGTCTTTGATCTCGCCATGAGCTAAAAACGAAAGTTAAAGAGCGACACATTCATTGCGTTTTACCTTGAAATGAGTTCCGCGTCTTAATTAAAATCAACACATCAATGATTTCTCTCATCCACCCGCAATTTTTGGGATGTTTACCCACCTGAATCGCGGCTTTAACCGCAATCCGCGCATACTCCGAGTCCTTATACACAAAAAAATATTTCTGCAACATCCATGTGTAGTTAAATGAACTAAACGAAGCATCGAGGCAGATGATTTTGCCTCGAGGATTTTTTCAATTCGAGTAACTCGAGTTACTCAAGGAATCGTTTCAGCCCTAGTTGTATTCCTATCACCTGTTGTTCAACGAATTAACTCAATTAACACATGTTTATTTAAACCCTGAGTTTTCTTCTGTTTATTGTCCTTTCTTGTTAATGTGTTGATCGTGTTCGCCTACAGTCTTCCTACATGTCTATCATTAAAGATTATTGATTCATATTTTCTTATGCACTACTTATTATACAATAACCCGTGACCGATGCCACTCGAGGCAAATAAATTACACGCCCAGACAGGTCTGGCCCATGGGTTTTTGGGGCACTCAGATGAGCCCATAATATTAAAACATCCTTACACACACACACACACACACACACTTGTTAATGCTGATGGTGAGGAATTACAGTTGAAACATCTCATAATGTACCTCAAACTGAGTAGCATCACTGAGAAACATCGTGCTCAATGTTTGGGTTGAATAACTAGTTCTTCCATTGTTTCATCCTCGATTAGGACTCGCGCTGGGATTGGTGTAAAATCAACGACACCATTACTGTCTTTTATAGTGTGTGCAATCGCTGAGCTTTAAGCCTCCAGAGCTGGAGTTCAGTTATTGTAATGGCCGTTTGTTTCCAGAATACACGCTATACACAGTAGACCAATCACAACTAACTGGGCCATCTGACCAATCAGAGCAGAGTAGGCTTGTGGAAAGGAGGGATTTAGAGAGCCTGATTCATCTCTTGAGTCGTTTGCGAATCATTGAACATTGTGGTGATGTGCAATGTATATTAGGAGAAAATGAAACTGTTTTTTTTTTACCTTTGATGCATGTAAACCTGTTGTTGGAAACTTTAAAATAGCATAATAGGGGCACTTTAAAGTCCCTGTAAAGGCAATTCTGAGATTTGTTTCTAAACACATTAGAAATGTTAGAAATGCATTGTTGAAACACATTACAAAGACTGTGAACTATGTAGTACTGAATTCAGAAGTTAGACCGTTAAGAAGTTTTTCACCATTGCTGTGTTCCGGATTTTTTGGGCGGGGTTAAAACGGTGGCTCGATGACGCACTGGAGCCGCAGAGCACATGGCCCCTCCCCCATAACTAGAGTACATTCGCAATTTCGCATCAGCTCACCCACTAGATTGCGAGTTACTGTCAGTACCTTTAGTTACTACAGCCTACAACTTACAAAACAGCCTACCAAAAAAAACAAAAAGACGATCTCAAGAAGAGGTGGATTAATTTTGTGAACAGCTACCTTGATGGAGTGCTGATGATCACCACCAACACCTGCCTCTGCAGTGTCTTTACACCAGATAGTTTTACAAACTTTCATCGGCAACAACTGGGATTCACTGATAATCCGCTGCAGAATGGGGCCGAACCGACTATCTCCCGCCCCGACCTTCATCCTCCCGTCCCGCCGACATCTGGTGCCGTCGTGACTCGTGAGCTGTACTAACTTGAGTGTTGTTGTTGTCTTGTGTGTTTACGGCCGCTTTCCCGCAAGTGGGCGTGGTTTCGGCGCCAATCAACGGACACGCCCCCAGCGTTTGAGACCAGAGAATGCTGCTTATTTTTTCAAGATTTCGATAAGATATTTTATGTAGTTAGCGGATTTTTTTATGATTCAAATTTGGCTAGTTGGTTAATAACACATTTATCTGTGGTGTGAGAAACTCAGAACACATGTTTAATTTTGACTTTATAGGGACTTTAAGGAATTTGATGACAAACTGTCATTGCATCACACAAAAGCAAAATATTTTTCACTCTCAGGCCATTTTATAATGCAGTGGGATTGTAATGTTGGCATGAAGTCTTTCCGCTTTTCTCTGTGGTTCTGATTACCAAAGAATGTTTATAATCTGAAACCAAAGTCTCATGGGAACCATTGACTCAGCACCAGCCACTGTTCCTGCCATGACTGAGAGAAGCATGTCTGAAACAGCCGGGAACACTGCTTTTCATACCTCAACACTTCAATTCAGTGCACTACACTACACTGCAACAATCTGATGATTTGTATGTATTCTTGTTTCACACATAATACCGCACGAAGTTGCACACTTCATGAGGTTTCTCTTTCATCGTTAGATGTAGCTTCCTGTCTACACTGAAGCTTTTCTTCTACAACACTCGCTCATTATGACTGCGGGATTAGACTGTGGTTTTGTGAGGGTCTCTCACTGCAGCTCTGACAGATGACCTATTGAAATCACTATAGAACTGTCTGCCTGTTGCCAGGGTAACACTAGCTCGCTTCTGCTTTTTATGCACTCACGTGACTGGTTGTTGACGTCACCGGAGGAGGGACGCTGCCAGAGTTTGGTCCACTCTTGACTGCATAGGGCTTCGAAGAATCTTGAGGACTTGTTGAATTGACACGGTTAGTCTTAGTTTTTGTGGTCTCTCTTCACTGTCTGTTACCACTATCATCGTCGTCAAGTATAAATAGCCAGGTTATGGACTGTTGAGGGCAGTGGCTTGCAGGAGAAAAATAGAAATAGAAAAGAGGTAAGTCATACTCCTTATTTTTCATTTTGTAGCAAAATACAATGGTTATGTGATATCACAGAAGTAGTGAGAATTTAATGGTTCAGTTATGCAAGATGTCAGTGCGATTCTTCGTGCACAGCTGTTGCACGCTGGCTCGCTCCTTCACACGCTAACAGCGCATTGAGGATCTATGAATAGGAGAAAGATGTAGTTAAGTGTACCCTTTCTGTCATTCACCCGATAAACTCCCCTATGCACATTATCTCCTCCTAGGTTTCCTTGCCCTTTCAGATCCTATACATCTCTTCATGTTGTAGGTTTGTTTGTGGACAGGTTGCATGAATTGGACAGAGATAGTTCTCACCACTCTACCACGAGCTCTGAATTTCGTCATATTGTCATAGCGGAAACCGCTACATTAGAGAGCCCGTGGGAAAGGAGGACAGATGAGAGAGCTGGCTTGATGTTTCCAAATTCTTCCTCTTCTCTTCCCCAACTTTTCATTTTCACCTTCCCCCACACTTTCACTGCTCGCTTAACTCATGCATGTGGGAGAGCGTGTGTGTAAAGAATGCTTTCTCTGAGGAGACGCACTTGCACTGAATACCAGAATAGCCCCATCCCCCCTGTCGCATTGAACGTGGGTGGAGGGTGATCTATGGCAGGAAGAAAACATTTATATCTAATTGCTGGAGTTTTTTGTAGGCTCAACGTTGGCTTTATTAAAAAAATAGTTGTGTTGTCACTTTAAACCCAAGAAATGTGCTTTCTAGCAGACAATGCACTTTCACTAAAGTAAAACATTCCTTCTATTTCTAATGGAAGAGTCATCATTGACATCACTAGCAAATTTACCAAAAGCTACTTTAACCTTAATGACCTACATAAGGGGCAGACTCAATGTTCAGCCTGACTCCTGCTGTGAGACATATTGGTTATTAGATTTTATCAGGTCCCTGTAGTGATGTGGCAGTATTTCCTATACACACTCTCGTGCACACACGGCCTACTGGTAGTTCAGAAACACATGGCACCAAAGACAAACACACTTCTGCGTTGGAGGCCTGCTGGCAGTAGGGATGAGAGACACTGCTGGCAGCTTGTTCAGCACGGCCCACGTGTGTGGGAGGAGATTATCCTCGCTGCAACCACTGCTATTTCATGTTATCAGCCCTGTCTGTTATTACAGCGTTTGTCTGTGTGTGTATGCGCAGTGTGTAGGTGGTGCTTGTGTGTTGTGTGTGTCTAATAAATGGCTTAAATACACTGAGTGCCAAGTGAACATGATTTTTTTTTTCCATAATGAAACCTCTAAGTGCTGTTTTAATAGCATTCTCACTGTCAGTATCAGTCTGATGAGCACTTAATGTCAATGTATGTATCTTAAACCTACGCTACTAGTGTTTACTGAAGCACTCTTTCATTTTCAATATCACCACTAAGTAAAAACCTCCGAAATAAATAGTTTTTGAGCACAACAGAAAAATTCTAGTTTAGGTCTGTTCACACCCAGACAAATATTAGACATGAAACTAATTGTCGCATGGGATGTGATCTGGATTCTTCCTCTCTATTCACACATCAAAGCCGGTAAATTTCCATAAAATCGTGAAATATATTTTCCAGTAAATAGACTAAAAAATTTGCTGTTCACACAAGCCGCGGCACTCTGTCTTTTACTACCTCCACCTGCATAAGAAGTGCTTTAGTTTCTCTATCTTCTGATTAACGACATTTAAGGGATGATCACAGAACGTTTTTTTTATTTATATATGTATATGTGTGTGTGTGTGTGTGTGTGTGTGTGTGTGTGTGTGTGTGTGTGTATGTATGTATATATGTATATATATATATATATATATATCGCAAATGACGTACGTACGTTTTTTTCTTCTCAAAAAATAGCATATTGTGATAAAAGTTAATTATTTTCCATAATGTAATGATACAAATTAAACTTTCATATATTTTAGACTCATTGCACACCAACTGAAATATTTCAGGTCTTTTTAAAAATATCTCAAATTCATGAAAAGGTTCTCTAAACGAGCTATTAACCTAATCATCTGAATCAACTAATTAACTCTAAACACCTGCAAAAGATTCCTGAGGCTTTTAAAAACTCCCAGCCTGGTTCATTACTCAAAACCGCAATCATGGGTAAGACTGCCGACCTGACTGCTGTCCAGAAGACCATCATTGACACCCTCAAGCGAGAGGGTTAGACACAGAAAGAAATTTCTGAACGAATAGGCTGTTCCCAGAGTGCTGTATCAAGGCACTTCTGTGGGAAGGAAAAAGTGTGGCAAAAAACAGCGAGACGAGCGCACAACGAGAAGAGGTGACCGGACCCTGAGGAAGATTGTGGACAAGGGCCGATTCCAGACCTTGGGGGACCTGCGGAAGCAGTGAACTGAGTCTGGAGTAGAAACATCCAGAGCCACCGTGTGCAGGAAATGGGCTACAGGTTCCGCATTCCCCAGGTCAAGCCACTTTTGAACCAGAAACAGCGGCAGAAGTGCCTGACCTGGGCTATAGAGAAGCAGCACTGGACTGTCGCTCAAATTTTGCATTTCATTCGGAAATCAAGATGCCAGAGTTTGGAGGAAGACTGGTGAGAAGGAAATGCCAAAATGCCTGAAGTCCAGTGTCGAGTACCCACAGTCAGTGATGGTCTGGGGTGCCATGTCAGCTGCTGGTGTTGGTCCACTGTGTTTTTATCAAGGGCAGGGTCAATGCAGCTAGCTATCAGGAGATTTTGGAGCACTTCATGCTTCCATCTGTTGAAAAGCTTTATGGAGATGAAGATTTCGTTTTTCAGCACGACCTGGCACCTGCTCACAGTGCCAAAACCACCGGTAAATGGTTTACTGACCATGGTATTTCTGTGCTCAATTGGCCTGCCAACTCTCCTGACCTGAACCCCATAGAGAATCTGTGGGATATTGTGAAGAGAAAGTTGAGAGACGCAAGACCCAACACTCTGGGTGAGCTTAAGGCCGCTATCGAAGCATCCTGGGCATCCATAACACCTCAGCAGTGCCACAGGCTGATTGCCTCCATGCCACGCCGCATTGAAGCAGTCATTTCTGCAAAAGGATTCCTGACCAAGTATTGAGTGCATAACTGAACATAATTATTTGAAGGTTGGCTTTTTTTGTATTAAAAACACTTTTCTTTTATTGGTCGGATGAAATAAGCTAATTTTCTTAGATAGGAATTTTTGGGTTTTCATGAGCTGTATGCAAAAATCATCTGTATTAAAACAATAAAAGACCTGAAATATTTCAGTTGGTGTGCAATGAATCTAAAATATATGAAAGTTACATTATCATTACATTATGGAAAATAATGAACTTTTATCACAATATGCTAATTTTTTGAGAAGGACCTGTATATATACACATACAGTGAGGAAAATAAGTATTTCAACACCCTGCTATTTTGCAAGTTTTCCCACTTAGAATATGGAGGGGTCTGAAATTGTCATTGCAGTTGCATGTCCACTGTGAGAGACATAATAAATAAATAAAAATCCAGAAATCACAATGTATGAGTTTTTAAACTATTTATTTGTATGATACAGCTGCAAATAAGTATTTGAACACATGAGAAAATCAATGTTAATATTTGGTACAGTAGCCTTTGTTTGCAATTACAGAGGTCAAAAGTTTCCTATAGTTTTTCACCAGGTTTGCACACACTGCAGGAGAGATTTTGGCCCACTCCTCCACACAGATCTTCTCTAGATCAGTCAGGTTTCTGGCCTGTCGCTGAGAAAAACAGAGTTTGAGCTCCCTCCAAAGATTCTCTATTGGGTTTAGGTCTGCAGAACCTTGATATTCTTCTTACAGAGCCACTCCTTGGTTATCCTTGCTGTGTGCTTCGGGTCATTGTCATGTTGGAAGACCCAGCCTCGACCCATATTTAATGCTCTAATTGAGGGGGAAGGAGGTTGTTCCCCAAAATCTCGCAATACATGGCCCCGGTCATCCTCTCCTTAATACAGTGCAGTCGCCCTGTCCCATGTGCAGAAAAATACCCCCAAAGCATGATGCTACCACCCCCATGCTTCACAGTAGGGATGGTGTTCTTGGGATGGTACTCATCATTCTTCTTCCTCCAAACACGTTTAGTGGAATTATGACCAAAAAGTTCTATTTTGGTCTCATCTGACCACATGACTTTCTCCCATGACTCCTCTGGATCATCCAAATGGTCATTGGCAATGTGCTGGTTTAAGCAGGGAACCTTCCGTGCCATGCATGATTTCAAACCATGACGTCTTAGTGTATTACCATTAGTAACCTTGGAAACGGTGGTCCCAGCTCTTTTCAGGTCATTGACCAGCTCCTCCCATGTAGTTCGGGGCTGATTTCTCACCTTTCTTAGGACCATTGAGACCCCACGAGGTGAGATCTTGCATGGAGCCCTAGTCCGATGGAGATTGAGTCATGTTTAGCTTGTTCCATTTTCTAATGATTGCTCCAACAGTAGACCATTTTTCACCAAGCTGCTTGGCAATTTCCCCATAGCCCTTTCCAGCCTTGTGGAGGGGTATAATTTTGTCTCTAGTGTCTTTGGACAGCTCTTAGGTCTTGGCCATGTTAGTAGTTGGATTCTTACAGATTGTATGGGGTAAACAGGTGTCTTTATGCAGCTAACAACCTCCAACAGGTGCATCTAATTTAGGATAATAAATGAAGTGGAGGTGGGCATTTTAAAGGCAGACTAACAAGTCTTTGAGGGTCAGAATTCTAGCTGATAGACAGGTGTTTAAATACTTATTTGCAGCTGTATCATACAAATAAATAGGTAAAAAATCACATTGTGATTTCTGGATATTTTTTTTTTTAGATTATGTCTCTCACAGTGGACATGCACCTACGATGACAATTTCAGACCCCTCCATGATTTCCAAGTGGGAGAACTTGCAAAATAGCAGGGTGTTGAAATACTTATTTTCCTCACTATATATATATATACCCTTAAATGCGTGACTGTTTCGCCAATCATTATTACATATTCGGGTCTTTAGCGTACCGGATCTATATCAAACACTGATGGATCTCTACATGTCGCGACAATATAAAACTCCTGAAATTAGAGTAACAATAACAGAAGAGTGAAATAAAGAATGTTTTGTTTCCTTTTGGAGCTTGTAAGGGTACAGTCTGAGCAGAAGTTTTATACCATTGTCACTTTCCTCGTCAAAGCTCATTTCCCAGTACATTCAGCATCTGGCTCATATTTGCCATCTCAATTGAATTCTCAAAACTATAATTTTCTACATCCTCAAAATCAATATTTTGATGGCTGACAGCTTCACCAGATCCACCATCAAGTGACAGTGACACTAATATTTGACTGGGTTCAGAACTGAATGCAGTAAATCACGAAGCCATTTTAGGTTTTGCAGATTATACTTATTTCATTTAAAGATTAAATTATTGTTGTGCAGAAAAAAAATATGCTTACACACCTCGGGTTGTTAGCGACCCTATACAATTTTTACAAAAAATGTATGGAAAAAACTGTTTGTTGTTGTTGTTGTTTCATGAATTAAGATGTCATTCACTTAATTTCAGCACAATGGCATGAGACTGAATGGCCATAGCTGTCATGTGCTCAGAAATATGCCTGTGATTGGCTACAATGCTCAACATCTTTCTCACTTAATTATTTAATTGTTTAATCACACCTTTGACTTTCTCTGAAATGAGAGATTATATTAGTGTTATGAAGTGTTTTGAATAGAATGGACATAAAAGGCTCCAGACTAACATTTGAGAGCAGTGGCAACAAACTGGATTATGTATCATAGTTAATTTAATCATAAAATTAATATTTAGTTTTGCACCATTTTAAGTGTAGTTAATAATATTACATGTTTGTTTGTTTGTTTGTTTGTTTGTTTATTTATTCATTTATTTATTGGATATTTAATTTAATTTAGTATTTTATTGTATAATACTTAACTGAACTGACAGACTTGTTCAGGGATTTATTAAAGGAGCACCCTTTACTTGCTTTCTGGGTAATTCTGTCACAAGTTGAAGAAAAGTTTTTGTTTTTCATGAGACTTTGTGACTTCCTACTTTTATAAACTACCAGATTCCACCAATTTTTTTTTAATATATGGTAAAAGTCAAATAAGTGCTCCTCTCCCGCCATCTAGTGTTTATAGTGGTAATTTTGTGCATTTTTTTGTTTGCCACAAAGTGGCCTGCATCTTTAAACTTTTAGTTTTACAAATCTTCACATTAAAAATAACATTAAAATTGGATAATATTTAGAGCTTTTAAATAATGGAAAAAGGGTGAAGCACTTGAAAACCTTTTGAAAAGCGCTTAAATTTCACACCGGTTGTACGAACCTTGAGATGAATAATGACAACATTAAAAAAACAGACTATTTCTTCCACAATACCTTTGGGTGTTAGGCTACTACAGTAAATCCATTGTTAATCTTTGATTTATGGACTGAAACCCCTTAACTTCGTTCATTCAACAATGGTTTCTCCTGGTTTCTGAGTCAGCGCTGTTTGATCTGATATTTATGGTTTATAACAGCGAATTCTGCGCCGAACACTTTCCACTAGATTTCACAGTAGCAACGTTATTAATTGTGGCAAATTCAAACTCCTTGTCACTGGATCTCCTAGTGCTTTGTTGTGTAGTAACGGTACCAAGTGATCGAGGTTGGCCAGTGTATAAGCTGGCACTGCACTGTCTATTATTGCTCCGAGCTGATAAACGGTCTGTGCAGCTCAGTTTAAACGAGTAGCGTGGTTCAATTCCGCTTTCGTTTTGTTTGCCATTTGTTGTTTCTCACATGTAACACAAATAGCAGCTCTTATCAGTTGGGCAACACGACCTCTAACAAAATTTTGCACCAGCAGGAAAAAAAAGGTCGCAAAATGAAACCGTTTGGTCGCAGTATTGAGCCCTGACATGTTGCATTTGCATGTACTTCGTGGTCTTCACTAGGTTTTATCATAAGTAACACCGTCCCTTAACAAAAGGTTCTGGAATTAGTTGTTGCACTTGGGATTAGAAAGATCTTCAGGCTGTTTATATTTCTGATCCAATCAGAATGATGAAATGTATTAGTATGTCTGCTGTTTCCAATTCAATTCCTTTTTTAAGTTGCTGTGTTTTAAGGTAAAATAAACAAATAAATAAATAAAAAACTGCATTGTAAAAAGCAGCTTGGATTTTCTCTTTGTCATTTTTTTGCCCTGTTTGTGTCCAGCTTATTCTCTGCAGGGCTCCTCGTGTCAGAAAATATCCCTCACCATGCTGAGAGCTGCACACAGCTGTTCTTGTTTTGTAGCACACTGCTTTTTTCCCCCCATACATTTTGTATGTTTCTAGAAAGATGCTTTTTTTTTTATAAAATGTAAATTATAGCTTTTAAGTTAGATAAGCATGTTTTTTCTTTGTCTTCAGAGAGGCCTAAACTAAAGAGAACTGAAATGGTTAAATTGTACCTTTATTAGCACCATATTTCTGGTACTTCTCACATCAAACACATTGCCGTTGCTAAAAATACAGTTCTCAGAAAACTTGGAAAATGGATACTGTGCCGTTCCTCCTTAGTATGCACTATTTATGAAGTGTTAGTTGGAAGTGTTAATAGTCATTCTGTTTGTTTCCTTGGCTCTCCTCTCTCTGTGGGAAACTTTTTTCCTGTGCTATTGTTTATTTGTTGGCACACCAACATGAAATGCCTGGTATTATTATATTCGTCATTCTTTAGGTCGGTTTCTTGGTTTCAGCTCCCTTTTCTCAAATGTGTTCAGTCTTTCTTTTTCTGTTCTCCCAAAAAAAAAAAAGACCTGCGAAACTGACCTTGATCAATTATATAAATACTATTAATGGAAGGAAATGCAGCCAGGCTCCTAGTTTAGACTGGTTGTGTGTAGAGTGCCATGGATAGTGAGCGCAAGGTATGCACTGCTGGACAGAACTGAATGGACATCCACAGATCTAGATGGTTCTGCTGAAAAAAAAGAGTTTATACCTGTATGTTGTCTTACAGGTTGTCCTGGTATGACTTTGTAGACACTGCTAATAAAGATAGAGATAATTTAGCCTAATGATTAGGACTGCTAAAACCTTTATTTTAGTGTCATTCATACTGCAGAAGTCATTCAGGTGTCAGATTTCCATTGATCATTTATTTTCTGCTGTTCAATCAATACATTTTATCGGAATATGTGTTAACTCTTTTATGAGACATAGTATTGGACAAAAGTGATCTTAACCATGCACAAGATTGAAACTGTTGAACCATGTTTCTCTGTCTATTTCTTTGTGCAGTGATGGTGAATGTGAGCACAATGAATGATGAAGCTAGAAGAGTTGGTGACTACACCAGTAAGGTTGTCAGCTCAACAGATCATCGCTGTTGCCCTGGGTTATATCGCCCAGACAATTCAGGAGGAAAACAAAATATCAGAGACACAAGACAGCTTTGCACTCATGACAGAGTAGGTCAGGATATTCTGTGGAACAAGAAATTGTTTCCTTTCAGGAGAGGATGGTTTCCTCTTTAACCTCTAGAGTATTTCAGTGTCCTTGTCATCACACAAATCCAACAGCACTGGTTTTAGGCTTAAAGTTCTTTTCATATCAGCAGAAAAATTACTAATTTCTGCTACAAGATATATGGATGATTAGGAGGCCATGCATGGTCAGGGGCCAGTGGGCAAATTTGGCCAGGATGCCGGGGTTACGCCCCTACTTTTATCGAAGGACATCCTGGGATTTTTAATGACCACAGAGAGTCAGGACCTCGGTTTAACGTCTCATCCGAAGGACATAACATGGCAAGAGGCTGGAAGCGGCAACAGTGTGACATCAAAGATCAACCTTTTTTAGACGCTTTTCAGCAAGTGCTTCGATTAATTTCTCTGTCATTAGCAAAGTATCACCCAGATAGAGGGACTTATTATTTTGAGAATATGCTTTCAACCTGCCAATATGAATGTTTGTGGCCATTATACACTGTTTCAAGAAGGAAAAACAGGATGTTTTTTCCACCGGTTCCTGCAGTGCTCTTTATTATATTTAGTATATCTGTTTGTATATTGTTGAAATATTCAAATAAAAGCAAATTAAAAAAATGTATAAATTATATATGCATTTTTTAATTGGTTTTTATTTTATATGTTCAGTTTTCATTTCAATTTTACTTTAAGTCCATGTCCTTTTGTTATTTATTATTATTTTTGAAATATTTCTGTTTAGCATTAATTCTTTCCCAGTCTGCATTTTTTTAAGTTGCCAGCCACCGCCAGCATTTTTCATCATTTTCCCATAAGTTTCATGGCCCCCAGAATATTTTGCTGTATTAATATCTGAACATCCAACTAGGGCTGCCACTAACGACCATTTTTATATTGATTAATCTATTGACTAATTTAGCACAATTTTCAACAATTTTACCTATAAACAGTTCCTAACTTGCAACTTTGGCATTTAGTAGTGTACTATAAAAAATATAAATGTAAACAAGCCCTTTACAAAATGTAAATCTAAAAGGTACAAATTTGTAAACTAACATAACAAAAAAAAGAGAATATCAGCAAATATTTTTTTATATAGGATAGTTTTGTCACAATACCAAAATTATGACTGATACAATACCAGACTAAAATACCTTGATACCGATACTGAATCGATACCACCATGTATGTATGTATGTATGTGTGTATGTGTAATTATATATTTTTTTTATAATTTTCTTTTTTTTTTAAACCCTAAAATCTCTAGCCTGACGTGGTCATACTCAATTCTTGTCAGAATATGAGTCTGATACCTCTCCATTGGGCTTTGATTATGGGGCGTGTTTCAACCTAACCAGGGAAGCCCTCAATTGGATAGACCTACAACCAATCAGAGCAACGGAGCGACGAGTAACTTTAGTTGTCAAATGTCAACAGAACTCAACTGCACTGTTGCCAAATTCGTGTTTTTCCCGCGGTTTGAAGCGACCCCAATTATGTGATATATAGACCCTGGAATGCGAATTTTAGCAGGCAACCGTGCCAAAATAACGTATTTTGCCAACCAAACGTAATTTTTTTCCGGAGAACCCCCCGGAAAGCTATTGTTTTGGGCTATAGTTTTGAGTAGCAATTGCGCAACATTGCAAAAAAACATGGCAACCCAGTCTGCACACACGCTAGAATAAGTAACGTTACAAGAAAAAGATGAGTGTAAACGATCTTTGCCAGTATTGGAAAAAAAGAATTCTATCATTTCTGAGAGGAATAGTGAAGGTGAATGCATATACAAACAAGCTCTCCGTTTAGGATAAGAGCAAATTCAACCCAAGCGCCTTTGATGACGTGGATGATTACGTTACTGTTTATCATCTGTCCATCGTCTAAAGGCCGCCATGACAATTTCATTGGTCCGAACAGTTTCTGTTCGGGTATAATAACTCCTCTATGGAGCGAGTCCAGACCGAATTGCCCGCGCAAAATATTTTGTGGGAGGGGCTAAATTCGGCTGGCATCCAGGCTATAAAATCTCACTTGGCCAGCATGTTCCTGCCCTGCTTTTTTTTTTTTAAAGTCAAGCAGGGGGTGATTTTCTATTTTTTGTTGTTTGATTAACATTAAATCACACAGAATATAAGGTCCGACCCTTTAAGAGCTGCACGGACCAAATTCATTGTAACACGATTTCTCACTCAACTCTGTATACGTTCCCTAAAGACATACCCGACTTTGTTTACCTGAATACTTGCCAGGACATGCATTCTTACATATTTTTGATAATTCAAACCCAATAATCATCAAAACTGACAAAGGTGTGTGCGTAGCAGTGCGTGCTTCAGGTCAGAGCCCAGCGCCAGCATGTCCCAGGCGCACCGCACTGCACTTTATTATATAATGCAAGTGTTTCTGTTGTTTTTAGAGAATGATGGAAGCAGAGCTCACACACATCCTCACTCCTGCTGTCACACATCGACGCAAATTAAGAAATACTGCTCTTATAAGAGTGCTGTGATTTTTAAAGTACTGGTACTAATAAAATTTCATATCATACCTAACTTAATCAGTCGACTAAAAATATTGACGTCGATTTATTATCTGTTATCACTAAGTATCGACCAATCGTAACAGGCCTAAATGCAACATATCAAAAGAAAGAACTGATCCTCAACAAATGCATGCAATTTCCGTCAATGGTGGGGAAAGAGTTCAGTTTTATTTTTGTAAATATGTTAGTAATTTTAGTACTTCAACTTATCGCAGTATATCACCGTTTCTTCATCTGACATTTCTTTTAGTAACTATTAAAATACTATTTTTAATAGTTTTAGTTAACATTGAAATACCGGTGTCAGATATTTTACTAAATACCAAATCCTAACACACTTTTGTCAGCTAAGATGCTAGGCTGAGGTGTGATCTAAGGTTAAGCAATGACCTGCTAAACTGTTTTTTCCCCCAAATATTCTTGGCCAATGATTTGAAGATTAACATACCAAAACTATGGGTAGGAAAGGTCAGAGATTCAATAGTTTCCTTGTGCAACACTATCATTGTACCATTAGTCTCTTGTCTCCAAATGGCTGAATTTCCAATTTTATAAGGAAATCCGTTTGGAGCAGCAGTGATCCGTCTAGAGATGCAAACATCTGTAGTCTCATTGATTTTATTGTTTTCTCTCTGCTAACCAATGCTGCAAGGAGTGTCTGTTTCCATAGCAACATGGCAAGAGGTCACAGAGATTCATTATTGTACATGATGACAGCATTGCTAACTGCGTTGTAATTAAGCCCCAGTCTGTCCTCTTTGTTTAAATTTGATGTTCAGTTTAATCAGGAGGATTAATGCTGGATACTTAATAAATGCCTGTCAGCCATGACACCTCTTAGCTGAAAACTATTTCCTAGCACATGACATATTAAATCTATAAGAACGTTGTGAAATGTAGCTCATAGCTAATGCAGTGTGACCTCAGCATCTGCTTTCCTTATCAGTTTGCTGTTAAATATAGTTTAAACATGTATAGCACTATAAATATTCACTTGGATCGACTGTTTCAGTCTTCAACTCAAGGGCTTCTTGTTTGGACTCCATGTTCTGAACTCTCTCATGTGACTGTTGTTCTGTGTTTAATGCTAATGGCCTCTATCATTAGACTGAATGGCCAGGTTTCTGGGCAGACACGCAGTGATTCAATAGGGAATTCAGTTCCTGTATGCTTTTATATGTAGTTAAAGAACAAATTGGTTGTTCTGATTCTATCCTTCTCTGGTTTCAGTCTTTCCATTTGCTTTTAATCTTGTTTTTTGTTCAATATTGAAGTAGCATGAAGTTCAAATATTATTAGTCAAACGAAAAAGGTGTGTCTGGGTTTTGCCTTAAGGGGTTAATGATATATTTTACAAAGCATTCTTTGTTCCGTGACAAAACCGTCAGTACCAAACCTTAATTTCTAGTTAAATGAGTTACTGAATATTGTGAAATTCATATAATATTGATATATTTATATATTCATATAATATTATTAAAATATACAAACAATAATATTGCCATTTGTCATCTTTACAGCTTGGACTTGGATTTATTTTTTTTTATTTTTTTAAAGGCCTCATTTGTTCAGCCAGGTTTGATAGAAATACATTAAAAACAGTAACATTGTGAAATAAAATTTTAAAATAACTCTTTTCTATTTTAATATATCTTAAAAATTACTTCAAACATTTTTTTTTTTATTATAACAGTTGAAAATGGTTGTTGTTTAATATTTTTGTGGAAACGAATACATTTTTTTCAGTGTTTGTATAAAAAGTTCAAATGAACACAAGAGAAAATCAATGTAATTATTTGGTACAGTAGCCTTTGTTTGCAATTACAGAGGTCAAAAGTTTCCTATAGTTTTTCACCAGGTTTGCACACACTGCAGGAGAGATTTTGGCCCACTCCTCCACACAGATCTTCTCTAGATCAGTCAGGTTTCTGGCCTGTCGCTGAGAAAAACAGAGTTTGAGCTCCCTCCAAAGGTTCTCTATTGGGTTTAGGTCTGCAGAACCTTGATATTCTTCTTACAGAGCCACTCCTTGGTTATCCTTGCTGTGTGCTTCGGGTCATTGTCATGTTGGAAGACCCAGCCTCGACCCATCTTTAATGCTCTAACTGAGGGAAGGAGGTTGTTCCCCAAAATCTCGCAATACATGGCCCCGGTCATCCTCTCCTTAATACAGTGCAGTCGCCCTGTCCCATGTGCAGAAAAACACACCCAAAGCATTATGCTACCACCCCCATGCTTCACAGTTGGGATGGTGTTCTTGGGATGGTACTCATCATCATTCTTCTTCCTCCAAACACGTTTAGTGGAATTTTGACCAAAAAGTTCTATTTTGGTCTCATCTGACCACATAACTTTCTCCCATGACTCCTCTGGATCATCCAACTGGTCATTGGCAAACTTAACACGGGCCTAGACATGTGCTGGTTTAAGCAGGGAACCTTCTGTGCCATGCATGATTTCAAACCATGACGTCTTAGTGTATTACCATTAGTAACCCTGGAAACGGTGGTCCCAGCTCTTTTCAGGTCATTGACCAGCTCCTCCCGTGTAGGTCTGGGCTGATTTCTTAACTTTCTTAGGATCATTGAGACCCCACGAGGTGAGATCTTGCATGGAGCCCCAGTCTGAGGGAGATTGACAGTCATGTTTAGCTTGTTCCATTTTCTAATGATTGCTCCAACAGTGGACCTTTTTTCACCAAGCTGCTTGGCAATTTCCCCATAGCCCTTTCCAGCCTTGTGGAGTTGTACAATTTTGTCTCTAGTGTCTTTGGACAGCTCTTTGGTCTTGGCCATGTATGGGGTGGACAGGTGTCTTTATGCAGCTAACGACCTCAAACAGGTGCATCTAATTTAGGATAATAAATGAAGTGGAGGTGGGCATTTTAAAGGCAGTCTAACAAGTCTTTGAGGGTCAGAATTCTAGCTGATAGACAGGTGTTTAAATACTTATTTGCAGCTGTATCATACAAATAAATAGGTAAAAAATCACATTGTGATTTCTGGATATTTTTTTTTTTTTAGATTATATGTCTCACAGTGGACCAGTGTTAATTTTGTTGATGAATAATTTTCGTCGAAAACGAGACGATAACTAAATAAAAACTAGTGCTGGATGACAAAAACTATGACGAATCTCCTGTCATTTTCGTCAACTAATAAAAACGAGACTTAAATGTCAGGGAGGGACGATTAGGGAAGACATCCAGTCAGAACTGATGTCCTGTGTAACAGATGCGAACATTTGAGTTGTAACCTTATACAGTCTATGGTTGTAACGTGCGGATCTAACGGCTGGAAAACACGGAGCTGTTGAGCTTCTCCAGGCTCACGCATCTCCAATGCGCGCTTCAGAGCGGCTCAAGCAATGAATAGCACACATTTATAACAGGCAATTGTTTATAAATTAAAACTGCTGAATAAGAACAATGTTTACTTTATGATGTTTATATAGTAATATGTTTTAGACGGTTGTAACAATGCATATTTTATCTCCCTCATCTGAACTTGAAAGAGCAGCTGCAACTGCAATAATAATGCGTTTCAAAATAAGAGTCCTGGTGTATTCCGAGTTTGTTTATAATTAAAAGTCACGCATTATATATTCGTTTTTGGTTACATACTAAACTGTATTTAATTTCATTCCCATTTTATTCATAGTCAAAATGAAAGACCAGTATTTGACACATATTCAGTATCAGGGTTATAATAGTTACATAAAACCATTAAAAATCTCCATTACTTAAATAAATAAACGAACTTGAAGCTTTAGCTTAACCTGATATACTAACTAAAACAGAAATATACAGTTATAAAAACTATATAGTTAATTGAGCTCTCTTTCGTGTATTTCTAATGTCAAAAACATAAATATCGATATTTTATTACAACACAAAATGATTAATTTACCCGTTGTCAGTGTCACTGTCACTACCCAATATCAACCATTCTGGTTGCGGGGGGCGCTGGTTGAGTAAATAGGGGTAAAGTGGCGCAAACAGCGGCCGGTGAAGAACACAGGTTAACTAACAACAACAGAGAATTGCAGAAAAAAAGAGAAGCGAGAAGAATGGCGGAAAACAATAAAAAACTAATCAAAGACCCACCCGCTAGTTTCCACTCTAAAGTGTGGAGACACTTCGGGTTTTACGAGACAGTCGACGGAAAGGCACTGGATAAAGACTATGCAATCTGCAAGAACTGCTTTGCAAAGATAAAATATAAGAATCTTTTCTACCACCGGTGACATAATCTCTGCTCAGAGGTGTGCTCTTACATCTGAGCATGCTGATCAGTTAGTGTTCCTCAAGAAGAATATGCCTTGATGTGTCCACTGTTTACAGCAACTTACTACTGATGTTTCAGTATTATGGTTTACACATGTTAATGTTCATGTTGTTTTGTAATGTTCATGCACTTTTATCTGTCTAGATGTACAGTGTTTACATTTAAGACCAGGAGGCAGTGAGTTATTATGCAAATGCATATTTCTTTGCACAATGTTGGAAATGTTGGCATTAATAAATGCATAATTTCATTATTTCCTTATTCCTTCTTTTTCTTTTCAGTCACATATATCGTGATATATCGTTGATGAAATTTCTTCCAATATATTGAATATCGTAGATATCGCGAATCGTGATATTATCATATCGTGGACCACATATCGCCACAGAATTGAATCGTGAGGTACCTGTATCGCCCCACCCCTAGTCACAATGTCAGTTCAAGTAACAGTCGGTTATGTAATGCTTAAATGCTCATTTAATGCATTACAATTTAACTTAACTCATTCGATTTTAGTCGACCAAATCTACAGTAGATTTAGTCCTCTAAAATCTTTTGATATTTAGTCGACTAAAACTAGACTAAAACTAAAAACAATTCAGGTGACTAAAATATGGCTAAAACTAAATCAAAATTTGCTGTCAAAATTAACACTGCAGTGGACATGCACCTAAGATGACAATTTCAGATCCCTCCATGATTTCCAAGTGGGAGAACTTGCAAAATAGCAGGGTGTTCAAATACTTATTTTCCTCACTATCTATATATATATATATATATATATATATATATATATATATATATATATATATATATATATATATATATATATATATATATATATATATATATATATATATATATATATATATATATATATATATATATATATATATATATATATATATATATATATATATATATATATATATATATATATATATATATATATATATATATATATATATATATATATATATATATATATATATATATATATATATATATATATATGAATCTAATGTTTTGAGGAGTGTATGCGTCTACTTAGCGTCGTCAGTCAACGCTTGCAGTGTGGATACTGTACTTCAGAATCACAGATTCTATATTCTTGGAGTATAACCTAAATAAGAATTGTCAGCACCTGGTATTAAGATATGTTTTGGTCAATCTGATCACAACAGACGAGGGAGAATTATTCCCATTTGCACCTGGTGTTTTAATCTGTCTCTTTTGTCCATTTTCAACCACTTCTGTCCTGATTTCTTTGAGGTGGGGAGGGCTCTATGGGTGTGGGTAAATTTATGGACTTTTTCAGATCTAATGGACAAAATGAGCTTGTGCAATTTACATAATGAACGCGACTGGAGACGACAGAAAAACACAAAAAGCATCCGCTTTCGTTTCTGCTCTGACAGCTGCAAGACCACGTCGAACAAGTGTGTGTTAGAAGTCAGGAATGGTGAGAACATTGTGCTTGGTACACTTTTCGTCTTCAATTCAAACTTGGGTCTTCAGCCAACAAAGTTGAAATCCCTTCTGGCTAGCACGCTTCCCATAATGTTTATGCATTAGGTATGCAGAGAGTAGAAGATCTTTGTGGCTGTTCGAACACATTCGACCACATGAGCGTATGCACTACGAAACCAATCTGGTCAAATGCATTTTTAACTACCTCTGGAAGTAGTCGAAAGTGAACAAGTTCAAAACGTGTATACCTGTATTTAGCATTTTCCACTTGTGATCTGACCAAAACACATCTTAATACCAGGTGTAAATGGGGCTTAAAATAACTGATTGATGGATGTAAAAAAATTATTCCAATGGTTGACACAACTGCTTTTTCAGCACTACTATCTTTATATACTAATAGCCTAATGCCTATAATCAAGGGAATTTATAAAGCAGGCACTGGATTCAAGAAATTATAATGTTTATACATTTCAGAGAACTTCAAATGCTCAGTCTTGCATTCATACAGGAGGCTGTCTGGCAATTTGAATGCATTTTTTTTTTTTCAGAATCAAAGCCCAGTGTGAATGTGGCCCTTTTTCACACTGCACCTGTTCCATGATGAAATTGCTACAACATTTGCCTGATTATTCTTTGGTCTATTTTTGTGAGCTTTAGGGGGTTGATTCATTTAGTTTTATGGAAGCACTACAGCAATAAGTTTTTTCCTACATTATACCAAACAGTTAAGACAGGGTGTAGTGTAGTACTTGTGTGGGTCATTCAGAAAAGCAGTTTCAGATCTACAAGTGTTCTTTAGTTTGAAGAGCTATACACTCTAGTTCTAATCAAACAGTGAGTGCCATCTCCTCTTCTGCCCTAACCTTCACCCCTCAGTTCTAGTGCACGATTCATTCAGCTCATTTAAAAGTATTTCCATTTTACGTTCTGTATTGTATATTGTTTTGTGTGTGTATGCGTCTGCCTAGAACTTTAGTAAAACAGTTGTCCGATTAGTCCAAATATCCATGACCCGAATGAGAAACGGGAGTCACTTCCTGCATATAGACGCATCAGAAGTCACGTAACAGCTGAGGCTTTCCAGACCTTCCGGCCTGAATGGAGGCTCTACAGCTGGGGACTGTGAATGACCTGTCTCTTGGACACATTTTTCAGTTTTGTTTTGCCATTTTTTTATTGATCGCTAGACACTTGTGTCTAGATATGTTTGGTCCTTTTTAGATTTGTCAGAATGTTTTTGTTGGTTTTGTTTTGCCATGTTTTTATTTATGTTCTGGCTCATTTTTCTGATACTAAATCCTAAAATGTGTATTTAGCTATTGCAGCTTTATAAAGGAAAAACCTCAAGTACTTTTGAGATATGAGGGTGGAAGTCTTGTATATATTATTATAATTTGTCTCCCCAATGACCAGATCTCAACATTGAGCCTTCAGAAGCAGTTTGAGCACAGAGGAAGGTGTCCTAGTGTTGTTGTTTTTTTTAATTAAAATAATTTTTGTGGATATTCTCATTCTGCAGAAAGGGAACATCTCTAGGGACCTATTTTTGCATGATAAAAGGTGTCTTCTTGTATTCCTAGGAGTATATGTAATATATTTTCTGGTATTATTATGGAGCCACACAACACACTCTTTAGATGATGATGCAGCTGCTATGCAAAATGGATTATTGAGCAAAGAAATTTGTGTACGGCTTTATAGTTTTGTTTTGTGTATCTTCTATTGTTGTGCGTAATTTGTCTGTATGTTTGGTAGGGTTTTCATTGTCAAAAGATACTGGAATGTTAAATTACTGCTAATATTTTTTCATACTTTTTGTCAGCCCTGCTCTTAAAGGAACATGAAATGGCACATTGATCAATGTGACATGGCGCTAAAACTTAAAACTACTTACCTCAAGCTCCATTTGCAAAATTGGCATTAGGGTTGTGCCGATGGACGATATCATCGTCCATCGTGATGGCTGACCAACATCACGATGGAGCGCCACCATCGTGATGCCACGCCCGACACACACTAATCCTCTTCTATAGTTAAACTAAAAACTTTGCAGGGATTGCTCTGTAAATTAAATTGAGAGTATAACTAAAGCATTTATGCTATTTTAAATACTGTAGTCTATGCCAGATATATAGCCTACATTTTTAAATAATCCATTTCAGAAGCATGCGTGTTTATTTTAGCACTTCCGTCAGTGAAACAACACACTACAGCCTGTAAAACTTTTAAACGATTATCAGTTAATAATGGTAACATAAAGATTAAGACAATTAAATATTAGTTTAAAAAAAAAAGTTTTGTTTTCCCACAAAGATGCGTCAGCTTTGAGATGAATGTGGGACACGAGCTGGAGACACCTTCTCGAATATCTTCGTCTTCATGTTTTCTACTGATGTTGTAAAGCAACACGTGTTGTAAAATGTCTGAAGAGCGAATTTTATCTTCCACAGGGTCAAGACATTTAGGCTATGTTTAATTATGCACTGCCAGAGAAAACGAAAGTAAAATCGGCGGTGTGTTTGTGTGTGTACGCGTGAATTGCGCTATTCAAATAAACTTGACGCGCCGCCAACTCTAATAAGAACAAACTGTGTTAAATAAAATTGGAAGTAAAAAGGTATTCGTCCTACATAGTTTTTTTCTACTTAACCACAGTAAAGCATGTGAATGGGTATAGGCTATAATAGACTTAATTATAAGCAACGAAAGGAAGAAACGTTTACAATTCCCTGCGAAAATGAGTGTGACGCGAGTGAAGATTTATGAAAAGAAACGTGATGTCCAGTGGGATAAAATGGACTAACTGTTAGCCTTTGGGTTATGCCTATTGTTAAAGTTCGTGGAAAGGTACAAACATATTTGAAAAGCTGGCAAATCTTTAATTGGGCTCAGCCTCCTCCTCATTCGGCATGAATCCATATGTTTTCATGGCTGCGATGTAACTGCGAATTTATTTCCTTTGAAAACAAAGCTTTGTGCTTCTGTCCTGTGGTAATATATTCATGTACAACAGCATTCACATACAAAACACGGGGATAATAACGAAATTATAGTTTTAAATAGAAAATAGTATTTATGTAAGGAGGTATATTAAAATAAAAAGTGCACAACTCTTTACTTTGTTTCCCCTCACGTGCAACCTAGCACGGGTGAGTCCTTATTTGGGTTAGCAAAATAACGAAATAGAAAATATTATTCATGTAAAGAGATAGTAAAATACAGATATAGTAAATTATATATTTTTATTTAAAAAAAAACAAAAAAAAACAACGATATCATCGTCCATCGCGATGTTTTACTGTAAACATCGTCCACTGCTAAATTTAGGGGGCATCGCCCAACCCTAATTGGCATGCCAAGTTAGCCTCTGTTCCCTAGCTATGACCGCGTCCATATTCTCCTCTTTCACTTCCTCTTTATTCAGTGCACATCATAAACAAATAGAACAACGATGAATTACTCTTTGGCAATTGTGGTTATCACTAGCACATGCTGAAATGTACATGCACATGAAAAAGACAACTAGAATTGTCTGACATGCTGTTACAGTGTCTTTTGTAACTGGTAGTGAGCTGTTACTCTGTTAATAATTTGAATAAATTAATAAAGCAGTAGTGGCACGTAACCTGGCAAATATCTTCATTCACCAACTTGCAACACAGACCGTCTTGCTGAAACACACATATGTGGAAGATGCAGAATGGATAAAAATAAGTCAAAAAAATAAAAGAGGACTTGAATAAGCCCATTAATGGCATGTTTAAGTCATGCTCTTAACAAACTATGTTTTATTTCCACTTTCCAATTGTGAATGTGTATTTTAATTAGCTTGTTACACAATGGAGCCTAACTTGTTGTAATACTTATTTGACGTAGCCTACTTTTACACTCAGAATCCCTGATGCCTGCAAATTCTGTACATTTTAATTACCCAAATATATAATTTCGAGGGAACGCAAAAGCATTGGCTTGTGCTCCATTCTTCTGGTCATTTTACCGCTACAGGTCATTAAATGGAGGATTGTTGGTCACTGAGTGTTACAACATACCGCTGAATGTTCACTGTGTCGCTTGTGGACTTCACAATTGGCCATAGCCTGTGCATAGCACTTCATCTTTTATAACACAAGATTGTGGCCAAATGTATTAAACAACAAGAGCTACACATAGCTACAATACATGTTGTAACCTGTAATTTGATCGTAATGCAGAGCACTTATTCCCTCAGATGCAGCCGTTCTAATAACTGACAAAACTCAAATCTCTGACATTCGCTGGTGAAAAACTTCTTAACTCCATTGAGCTTGATTTTGGTCAAATGTTAATATAATGAAACTTGTGCATGTCGTAATGCTTGAACCGTTGGTTACATATCCTCAGAAAAACCTCATGCCAGCACATTGCTTTTTGCAACTTACCTATGATGACTTGGCAACTGAGTGCAGGCATTTCTCTCATGTTGGATACGTCACATTTGCATAGGCCATGCTATTTGAATTCATGATTGGTTTACTGCCAAATATTAATTAAAAATATTAAACAGAATAAAATAATGTTATTAACCAGTTAATGGTAATTTCATTAATTCAATAAGCGTTTTTTGTTCGTAATGGTTCAACATAATTTAGTTTTTATTTGTTCCTGTTAATTTTGTTTGTTTCTATTTTTTGTTCCTTGAAGAGTTCAGAGCCCTGGTGTTAGTGTACTGTACGAACAATATTTAAATGTGGATGATCGCACTTATAACAATAGGCAGAATACTTAACTATCATCCTAATAAATTTTACATAAGGGAACAACATTTTTACAGTTTGGCAGAATATTGGGTGCCACAATATACCACTATGTAGATTTGAATCGATAGAGCTTTTCATCTATGCTCATTTTCTCTCTTCCCTTTCTTTTGCCAGCGCGGTCTCGTGAAACGAAAACATGGGGAAGCAGAACAGCAAGCTCCGCCCTGAGGTGATGCAGGACCTGCTGGAGAGCACAGACTTTACGGAGCATGAGATCCAGGAATGGTACAAAGGCTTTCTACGGGACTGTCCCAGTGGCAACCTCTCCATGGAGGAATTTAAGAAAATCTACGGAAACTTCTTCCCTTATGGAGACGCCTCAAAGTTTGCAGAGCATGTGTTCCGTACTTTTGACGCGAATGGCGACGGCACAATAGACTTTCGGGAGTTCATAATTGCATTGAGCGTCACATCACGAGGGAAGCTGGAACAAAAGCTCAAGTGGGCGTTTAGCATGTATGATTTGGATGGAAACGGATACATCAGCAAGTCAGAGATGCTTGAGATTGTGCAGGTATGTCAGGCTACCTAATGCTTTCACGGTTTTACCTTGATGGTGGCATTCCATAAATGCTTTTCTCATCATCACCATGACTGCTTAGTCTGAAATAGAATCCGATATCGCTTAAGGAGACACAAAAGAGAACCCAACCGAGTCCTGTTATACCCAATTTTCACATCGCATATGTTGTTGTTTCTCACTTGCAGAATGTAGTGCGTTAGCAGCAAGGATAGCTGTGGTGTTAGACTGTCAGGAAGCTCCATATTGTAAAGAAAGCCCAAGTCTTATTTCTGTCTCTGATAAACAAGCTTTCATCAAAGTGCACTCCTTTACAGGGTAATGTTTGCTGTCATTGCATCTGGCCTGATTTATCATTGCTTTCTTGCTGCAAAGAGTACATTTAGCAAGTTATTGCTCTGGAGCCGTATTCACAAAACATTTTATCTTACCACCTAAGAGTTCTCCTAAATGGCAGTAAAAGTTCTTTAAGAGTTTTCTCTTAAAACCTATTCACAAAGCTGCTGTGACCAACTTTTACAAAGGAGTAGAGAGAAGTCTTAAGCTAAGAGTAAGAGCGGGGTTGACCTTGTTGCTATGGATGATGTAATTAGGCTTACTAACTATGCCCACAGTGATTGGCTGATAGGGGAGAGGTCTCCGTCAGTGTTAATTATAGAAATATTGTAGAATGTCTTGTAGAAGGTTTCATGTCGCCAAAGTTTTTAAAATAAGAATGTTGTCATATTCAAATATAGATTTTAAAATGTAGGCCAAGTGTCACTAATTAAACTAGTATATGTTCAGCTAATTGTCAGACTCTTACATGCATCTCAAGAGATTGCAGAATTCAAGCGAAAATTGTTTTATAAACCAAGTTCGCGAGGAGCACGTTCACACTGTCTATCTAATCAGCAAGAGAGGAGGTATACACACAGCCAAGAGCCGACTCACCTAGTTACATCGACAGTTTTCTGTTTTCAGTTATCTGTAAATGCAAATGTATTGCATTTATGAAGAAAAGGTTCAGCACCCATCATCTCCTCAATGGTGTACAGTGTCTTTGGGTGGATTGCTGAGGCGGTTTGTGATTTGGTCTTAGTGACTTTGGAGTCCTCTTGACTACTCCTAGCGTTTCACAGATTTAGGAGCTAGTTTTAGCACTAAAATCTTTTGTGAAATAATACTCTGTGCAAAAATTTAGGAGTCCTAAAACTAAGACTGGCACGTCCATTATTTTTAAGGGTTTCTCCTAAATTGGCAAGTTAGAAGCTACTTTTAGCCGTAAGATGTTTTGTGAATTTGGCCCCTCATCTTGAGGCCCTGTTGAAACCAAACTAAGTTTGATGTACCATGACATTTTTCTGTAACTTGGGAGGTCTCTAACTTATGTGTAAAAATGTTGCCATTGGTATAAAGGATGCAGTATGAGAACACCATCTCGTGTCTTGATGGCATTTTTATTTTGATGCATGGTTCACCTCCTTGCCTGGAAGGCTGATGTAAATCTAATGATAGGCTGAATGTCTTGTCCTCTTTTAATGATGTATAGCCAGGTAGTGTGTTGAAGAGGAGCACGCTGGCTCTGCGGCAGGTCTTTAATGGAGCTCATCTGTAGAGGGAAGACTCAATAACTTTACAAGAGCTGCACTCTTTTTGCGCACACACTTTTTTTCCCCTCAAATGTTAAGGTTATAAGAAAGTATATATTGCAGATGGAGAAAGGCCTTTAATTCATTCACCTCTCTTTCTGCTCAGCAGCCGTCATAAGCCAAGTTTCCATACACTTATCAACAAAGTGAATATGCGTAAGAAAAAAAATGCAATATTTGCTGTCTTCAGCCTGTTTCCATCCAATTGACCTATTACTGATAAAATGGTTGGCGCTCTACCACCGCAGTGGAGTGGATGTCACGGTCACCGGCACAGACCTAGACCACCGCTGTGGTAAAACCTGCCACCATCACGCATGTTTTGTGCAAAATATAAGCATGTTGACATGATCTCAGACGCGACCGCCCGCAACCTGGTGAAAGTCAGTCCAGCCGCCGAAAACACCCGCTCTGAGGGGACTGACGTTACCGGGATGCACAGACCTCCGCGCTAACTTGGCCAGCCCGGGAAACCTTATTCCATTCACTTTTCACTAGTCTGTAAATGTGCAGTTCAGGGCTGGGGAAGTCTCCCTCAGAAAGTTCTGCTTCGATGCCAGCCTCGCATTGATTTGTATTGCACCCTGGTGGTAAAATGTTTAATTGCTGCCACATAGTGAAATTCGTTTAATTGCTTAATCACACTACGCAACGCAACCTGCATTAGATTAAAAAAATGCATTAGATTAATCGATAACAAATTAATGTGATCGACGAATTCTTAACGATCAATTGCTTACACTGCTTACTATTTTCACAAATAATAGGCCTATTACTAAATCAGAAGATCACAGTGAAGTGAGACAGCTTGTCTGACAGGACTGCATGTAACTACCTTTATGTGATGACACCCATGGGTTTGGACACATTTGTCCTGTATGCAAAATTTTAGGATCCTTAAAGATTGGTTCAGTAAAATGTTAGGTCAAATAGCAACAATCTTTAAGGTATTGAACATGCAGTCGCAGTGTGATGTGTCTGAGAACGCCTGTATTCGGATAATTCCGGCAAACAAAAAAAGTTATTCGTTCTGGTTTAATAACATCAGATGGATCAAAAACATCAAACCGCTGCATGTTTTTTCCCCTCAGAGACAGATGCAGCTGTAATCGAAACGTTTTATTTGTGTAGGCCTATATTTAACTTTTTTAAATGCTCTATAGAGCTGCCGTCTTAACAATTCTAAAATTCATTTAGAGCTTTTTGGATTCAACCCAGTTTATTTTTCTAATTTGTTTGAGATATTACATATTAATATATTGTACTTATACAATTATTTTATTAACACGTGTCATGTCCTGTCCATGAAATCATGATTTTATTTATTCAGGTACAGAAGTATTGTTGTTTTTTAACTTTCTTTTTGTCGGTATTGGAAACTCCAATAGCCTTCCTTCGTTTGACCGGCGCCCCATTTTTATTTTTGACGAGCATTTTTAAGGCGTTATATTTAAAACTTTATTATGTATTTATTAAATTGTATACATAAAATTATTTTTATTAACAATTGTCTTTTGTTTTGTTTTTGTACTTCGTTATCAAGACTAATTAGATCAATACAAGCAATATTCAGAAACGGGTGCAGTTAGCTATTATATTTCTGATTCACTTTTATTAGATTGTAGAAAACAGACAAAATTACAAAAATAAGGATGAATGATGTTTGAGATGTAACATCTTATTTTTACCAATAGTAGTAAAATTATTTAATATACAATTTAATAATATGCATATTTAATAGATTTAATATGAACTACAGGAAAACGATGCTGTATTGGCTAGTTCTGTCATGTGACACCACATTTATATGCGTTAAAGCCCTTTTTCTCAAAACTAGCAAGGTCAGTTTGTTTCCAAACAGTTTTTCATGACATTTAAGTAATGACACAATCTTTTTACGGTAACTTTAGCATATCATTTCTGTGTTGAGTTTTCCGTCAGCTATATTGGTAAACATTTTGATGCAATAACTTTTTTTCGCAAAAAACCTGGCTATAGTTTTAGGTAGAGAAAATGATGATACGTAGTGATGATAGTGACCATTCATGGTAGGGATGTGCTATATTGCTTTTTTTATTTTTATAAAATAGTCCTTTGTGTTCAAAAAACAACTTTACAACCATAAAATGTGTGTATTTAACATGTAAAATTAGTTTGTGGCTAATGGGATTTGTAAGGTCCTGTTTCTTAAAGAACCTTGCTACAGTGATACTTTGGAGCTGGATTTATTTAGAAAAGTGCTATGCAATAATATTATACTTGAACATTTTCAGTCGAGTACCTGTAGCTTTCCTGAAGATCATCATCATACTGGACATGTTTCTACATGATCTTGTGCATGTCACATTAGTGTTCACTGCAGTCAGTCATGTGCTGGTATTCTCTGCCTCATATCTCAGTGTGTAGTCGGCACTGTTAGTGCACTACTATCAAAAGAATAAGAGAACAAGAACTAATGTCTGTTAAGTGTTGATTAGAAGGAAGTAACATCTATTAAGGCTTTCTACCAAGTTATAGTGATTCTGCTAGATTTGCTGTGGTGTGTGACTCTTTACACACTTGGGGTATGATAATGCTTATGTTTGTTAGAGTAACATTTATATATGAGATTACTGTTGTTGTTGTTTTTTTGTGATGTGATCTTATTTTTGATGGTGTCTCCCCACAGGCGATTTATAAGATGGTGTCATCAGTGATGAAGATGCCTGAGGATGAGTCCACACCTGAGAAGAGAACAGAGAAGATCTTCAGACAAATGGACACCAACCGGGATGGTAAGCCCTTTTTCCCCCCCTTTATCATGAAACGTTTCCAGTGGTATATGAAAAATGACAGTACATGGTGGTCTTTGAGGGTTGTAATCATTGACCGAAATAGATTTTAAGTTATTAATTCTCCGATTGCGATTTGACTGTCAACATACTGTTTTGCTTTAGTTTAATTAGTTTTGGCTTGACGTTTATATAGCTACTTTTATTTTATTCTTGTTCTGCTCTGAATACAGTTACGTGTTAGTGTTTATAATGTTTGTAAGCGTTTCACTTTATTTAGGCCTACCAGTATTTTACATTATAAAAATATGTCTTATACGCAACTGCACTTTTTTTTCTTTCTCAAAGGCTCAATTTTAGATGTGTAGCATATTTTTAACCATGCTGCAAATGTTTTCAGATGTGGTTAACAGATTGTATTGCGGTTAACCGGTTAATTATGAGCATCCATAACTTAAGAAAAAGCTAGAAAAAGAGCATTTTGCTAATTATTTGCACTGTTAGATATTCACTATTACTTAACCTGTAAAAAATATTTAATGATTGTTTGAATAAATCTTTTTAAGAATTGTTTTATTGCAGCCACCATTTAAAAGTTAATAATTTAACAACAAATTAGAGAAAATTATATAATTAAAACATTGATCTAAAAACTGCCTAATATGATATTGAAATGTTTCTGTTCAAATAACAGCAATTTGATTTCTGTTTTTCAGTAAAAAAATTGTTTTGCTACTTATTTATGCTTTCTTGTGTAAAGTCTGTGTGCTTGGTTGTGAACTCTCTAATACAACTTATTTAAATACATCTTGCCATTAAAAAGCTCTCAGATTGAGTGATTCGAAGAGCCCCATTAGCTGTTAAACAAGGCTTAGGACCGTCTGCGTGTGTGCATGAATTTCATGATCAAAAACCAAACTGAGTGGAAAGAGTGGTCTGATTCTATGTTCAGATGAACTTTTGCGTTTCCTGCTCTCTCGTGACCAGAGTCACATGGGACGCAGACTGTACATACATTTGTGTATCTGTGGGCCGTTGTCTGCGGAAGCAGCATAATCACGTTCTCACGCAGACAAATACACACGGTGAAGAAATTGAGAAACACTGCTGCGAATGAACATGGTCCCATCATCAACCGTGCAGCCCATACATGGCACGAGCGATGAATGCTAATGTTATCACACGTATCTTTGAGAGGACCTGTTCATCACTCCTCACTGGGGTAACGGTGTCTGTATGCGTCCTTTGATTCTTAGCATTCCTTGCCACCTCTCACTTTTGAGTGCAGGGCCACCTGCTGACCGATGCTGCACATGGCACTTGGGGAGCTTCAATCACTACGTTTTAGGGATGCTCCTATATTAAAGATCTTCACATTATGTCAGATATTAAATTTACTATTTTGGTTTAAATAAAGTACATTTTAAATATTTTTTAATCTAAATATTTTTGAGTCAGTGTGAAAATGGGGTATTGATTTTGAGATTCAAATTTAAAGATTACATGTAACAGTGTTAAATCATTACTACTTTTTTGTCTTTTTTTTTAATTGAGCGTTTTTTTGTTTTTGTTTGACTGTCAAAATAGTGACTACACCCTGCCCTTTCTTTAACCTGAAGACCTGAAAGCTTATTAGATTTCATAGGAGCACTAAAATCTCTTCCATTGTTTCCATAACACATTTTTACAGGTTGATTCAGATTTTAGCATGAGCCGGATATCGGAAAGCTAGCCATCATTTTTCTATTGTAAATAATATGATTTTCTAAGAGCCTGTGTCCTCTCCTGTTTTATTCTAGGAAAACTGTCTCTGGAGGAGTTCATCAAAGGGGCAAAGAGTGACCCATCCATCGTGCGTCTGCTACAGTGTGACCCCAGCAGTGCAGGACAGTTCTGAGATCAGCCTCTCATGCTTCAACCTTTTATTTATTTATGGTTTTTAATTTAGTTTTTGATATAGTCGCAGGGAAATGATGGAGGGTCGGGTTTTTTTCCAGAGTAGGGCATCTGGGTCTCATCAGACGGAGCTTGGCCAGATCTAGTAACACACACTCACACGTGCGCGTGCACAGAGTTATTGGCTGCGTTATCTCTGTAGGGAGCCGCACCGCGTCTGAAAGAGGCCTGTGATGGAGTGAATTAGGGGAACTAGAGCATTCATCTGAGCTCGAATCACTTCCTGATTAGAAAAGAGGTTTGATTATCATGTTAAATCCATAGTTTTATTCTTATGTTCTCTGGGTGTTAGATGAGACCGTTTCAGCTTGACCAAGACGGGAATTTAAGGTGGGAAATGATACATGCACCCAGTAGAAGAGTGTTTAATTCCTAGAGTAAATCTGATGCCCGAATCATTGCTCAAACAAGTGACGGCAGTGGCATCACACCTCAGCCTTAGTGATCAGAACATTGTTTTAACTTTATTTAGATTTAGATTATAGTTTCTCTCAATTTATAGTTTGGCCAGCTTTATTGTTGGCAGATCACAGTATTATTATCCCATGGGACCAATAAATCAGGCTTGCAGATTTTGTAATTGTACACTGAAGATTCCCCACATTGTGCTTACAATCTAAAGAGCCTTATTAGTGCTGGAAGCGCACATTCGATTTAGTGTGGATTAGTTTGGCTTCAGCCGTACGGTCTACTGTTCAAATGACATGAATTGAACTGCGTTCTCTTTTTCCAGTTTTCTAATGTTTGTACTCCAGTAACTGTAGGCCTGTATATAAATCTGAAATATCAGACACGCATGCAAAACTGTCCTTAAGAGTTCCATCTTAGGATGCAGCGATCGGTTTTGACGTTTTTAGCAAAAGCATGTAACATCAAGTTTCTCTGCATTTGTGGACAGGAGAGTATTTCTGTAATGTGTATGCATGTGTTGTGGTTAATATCAGTTACAGCCCTGTTTGCTCATCCTGGTTATAGGTGTCGTGATGCATCGTTTGCATTGTTGCAGAATGTTTTTGTTATTGAACAAGAACTAAAGCTTTATTGATTCAAAGCTACTTTGATTTTTAGAATCACTTTTATCCGCTTACAGCCGGTCTTTAACTCTGGATTGTACACATAAGCATCAAGTTACTGAATTGCCTTAAACGCACTCAAGTGTTTCTGTGGGTGAGTGGTTTTTATATGGCTTTTTTTTTTTAATCAAGCTTCAGTTGCAGTAAATTTGCTTGCATCTGAAATGAAAATCCTTCATATGTTGGAGAGGTTAACTCTATGCTCTTCACCCATTCACCACTTTAACAGATGTAATTTTTGACGGCTTCTCGCTTAATATATTCATCTGCCATACTGAATCATTCAGGAGTTACACACTCTTTTCAAAATAACATGAAGTGTGTGAATGGAAATAGGACCCATTGCTTTTCAAATGCCCCTTGCACTCGTGTGGTATCTATACCTGTGTCCATTTCAACAGTAGGTAGAAAGCATTTATTCAGAACTCCTAATAGTTCCCATATCACCCTCTGTCCTGCTTTCAGTAATCACGCCGAAGCCACAGAGATCCACACTCCAACTTCTGATGTTCAATGTTCTTGAATGTCCCTGTGAACGTCAAATGCCTCACCACGGTGCATTTGGTTCTGCTATACTGTTAATGAACATAATTGAATGTTTTTGTTTTATTTGACTCCTTGAACAACTGCTGTTTTGTAAAAATATTGAAAAAAGAAACGTTTAATTGGCAGGTCAAAACTGCTCTGTAATTTCATGTTTTATGCATATTTTATGTAGTTTTTCGTTTCGTTTTTTCTTTTTTAACATCTGACGTAACATTTCTGTATCACAATTATATCGTGGTCAGGTGCCAAAAATATGAATGCAGTATTGTATAAATTTATACTGTACAATTGTTATTTGTCAAACAAATTGTTTGTAATTGTTGCATTTTGTAGATTTTGTATGGTAATCTGTATTTTGTGACTGTAGATTTGAGACATAGAAATTTGTTTTGGTTATCATATTGAGCGGAAATTAAATCTGGAAAGAACAGAGTGTGTTGTGTTGTGTTGTGTTGTTGCGTTCATTTGCTTTTAGAATGTTTTTGTTCTTCAATGACTTGCTAATGCTAATGTTGAAATATAGTAGTACCTTCTTTGGCCACAAGATGTCATCTTCCTTCTACAGTCTTAAAAGAAAAGGTTCCATTATAGAGCCTTAAAGGGATCTGTCAGGTGCTTCGTTTATAGAACGTTTTAGTGTTTCCCATCATGGGATCATTTTATGGATTTAGTTTCAATTCGTTTGTTTTAATTTTATTTTTATTTAAATGTATTAATTAAACTGCTTGAAAGCATATTTTATCGCTAGAAAAAAATAACCTGCTCAACATGGAAGTATTTGGACACTTGAAATTAGGGCATTCCCATTTCGCTGGATCATCTTTCCAATGTTTCTACACTTTGAGTGGAGTCAACCTGTGGCAAATTCTATTGAAGTATGCATATGAGGCTGCTTAGCTGCAGACCAGTCCGTTTCATAGACAGTAAAAGAAATGAGTGCCCATGCTGACCCCTGTCCACCGCCGAAAGCACCAACCAGTGGACACGTTAGCATCAGAACTGGACAACGGAGCAATGGAAGAGGGTGGCCTGGTCTGATGAATCACGTTTTCTTTTACATCACCTTGGATTGCCGGGTGCGTGTGCGTCACTTTCCTAAGGGGACACATGGCACCAGGATGCACTATGGGAAGAAGGTCGCTCAAATCCTTACGCTTGCCCATTTTTCCTGCTTCTAACATATCCCACCCTGAAGAGGTAATTGCTGTTATTCACTTCAACTGAAACTTAAGTGGTCATAATGTTATGCCTGATCTTTTTGTGTGTGTATATATATATATATATATATATATATATATATATATATATATATATATATATATATATATATATGTATATATATATATATATATATATATATATATATACACACATATATACACACACACATCACAGCTAATTCTTATGTGGTTTCATTCTTGAGTTCAATTAATAAAATCTAAACACAAATGGACGAAAAGCAAGTGAATATTTTATTTTGTAAAGTTGTATCGGTTTCCTCAAAATTCCTCTCCTAAAATAGCATTGACTTAATACTTTAGTTAGACACACATTTATAATTCCATCACTTTTGAAAGTCTTTTATTCTTCCCAATGTTGTGAGTGCTGTTGAGATGTCCTGCCCAGCTTGGGGGCTTCAGTGAGGAAACATTACACACGTCGGAGACTCTCGCTGCTACTCTGGGCAACTCTATCTCACTGTCTTTGTAGAGCTGTAAGATAGATAGGTGATGAAACATCTGAAGTAAATATAAATATATATATATATATATATATATATATATATATATATATATATATATAGCAAAGGTATACTTTGTGAACTCGTGAAAAGCAGAGATACGGGGGAAGTAGTACATTTTAATGCTATTCTGCTTTTCACAAGTTCACACTTAGTGTAAAAAAGGGCTATAGTTTGCTGTCACTAACCTCTCTCTCTTAAATCTCCCTCTTTATTCTGAGGCACATACACAACACCTTGCCTGAGCCAATCAGCAGCCGGACTCATGACCATGTGATCTTCCTCACAGAGACGCTAGTTCAGTGCAGAGGGACACGGGAGACAGCTCGCGGAAGTTATGCTTAAGTTGATAAACTGTTAATATATCGCCTTTTGGGTCAAAGTGTTGTGTGTGTATGCAGAAAAAAACACATTAACACATTAAAACGATCCATTCGGCCAGTCTGTTGAGTGGTGACAATAAACGGGTTATCCCCAGGAAACACGTGAATCTACGTGTGGTCTCTAATCGGATTCTCTTTGGTGGGTCAGCTCCCTGAGCCGGCAACTTGGTGTATAGAGTGACGAGCCACTTAAAACCACAAACATTTTTTCATGGTCCTTCGAGCCGGAGTAAGGACTTACCAAAGAGGTAGAAGATGTCACAATCTGCAGATGATGCGCCAACTGTGCGAGGCAGGAGGAAGACTGTCCTTCCCGCACGTTATGATGAGTATGATCTCACTGGCTTCACCATCCATGAGCCCGTTTCCCATGTCACCACTCCTCATTCAACCAGACTGGCTGGCGGCGATGAGGAAGAGGAAGGTGCAACAGGTTTTACTCCGCTGTTACCAGGTTATGAGGCTGACAGTCCACTACAGTGGTCCGATGAGGAGAGTGAATCTGCATCAGACCTCGTACAGAGAAAAAATAAGAACCTCCGCAAAGCCCTGCATATGATACAGCAGGAAAGGGACACAATGCAGAGTGTTAATGACAAATATGCAAAAGAGCTTTCTCAGCTCAAGCAACAAATGAAGCGGCTACAAATCCAAATGGACCGTCAACATCCTGGAAGTCAGCCCCTTGCGCCAGTCACTCATTCGAGACAGTATAGCTCAAGTCCTATACCTGCACCACGTGCTCGGCCACAGGAACGTTCTGATGATACAAGCTTCCGACCTGTACCAGCTCCACGTCTCAAACTTCAAAGAGAGCATCATACTGATGACCAGCTTCAAAGTCTTCCACACCGCCCAACTATAGCATTCGCCTCCATTATCAAACAGAGCTCCTCTTACCATTATGTGCCACAAGGGGGTCATAGATCAGAGGTGCATTACTCTCAAAGACATGACCCCTCAAATTCTCCATACGGGGAATTCCAAGACCCTGTCAGGCATCCACAAATGCCGCGCCGGCCACTTACTCCATCACCTCCCCCTGAACAGGAACTGATGTATCGAGGTCCAACTCCCATGATTCCTGACTTCATACATCCTAACCCACGAGAGTTCTCACGATTGAAAATTGCTCTGGAAAATATTCTCCCAGCTCAGGCAACAGAACGGTTCAAATTTCAGATACTGATGGACCATCTGAAATTAGAGGAGGCTCTACTAGTGGCTGACTTATACTGCCATTCGCAACACCCTTACACCAGGACAATGGCTGCTTTAGACCAGCAGTATGGCCAGCCACATCAACTAGCTCTGCAACGGATTGCAGAGTTAATGGATGGCCCAAACATTGTAAGTGGAGACCAAAAAGCCTTTAGACTTTTCGCTCTCAAAGTCTGTTCCCTGGTTGGCATGTTGGAGCAATTAGGCAGGAAAGGCAATTTTGAGTTACAGTATGGGTCTCATGTGTCTCGGTTGCTTGGGAAGCTTCCACATGACCTTAGATCAGGGTTTAGGAGATTTGCACATCCACATAGTGTACCCATCCCTACACTTTTGGATTTTGCTGAATGGCTGGAGTTTGAAATCCAAGTTCAAGAGGACACTTCAAGGTATGCAAGCAATCAAAGTAGAGGGCCTTTGACACGTTCAAGAGAGACTATACGAGACTAAGTCAGCCGCTAAAAGCACTACAATCTTTCTGGGCACTGAGAAGGTGATCTCTGAGTCTACATCGTCTGCTCCATCATCTAGGACTTCAAGGAGTCCCTACTGCCCCTACTGTGACAACAGTAAGCACTCCCTCAACAACTGTGCCAACTTCAGGCAGCTAACTAAAGACCAGAAACGAAGCTGGATCAAAGACAACAACAGGTGTTGGCGCTGTGGTAGAACTCATAAGTCAGCAGAATGTAACTTGAAAATGCGTTGCAGACATTGTAGCAGTCGACACCTCATGGCTCTGCATGACACCAGTGTTGGGAAACCAGAGAACCCAAGGCCTGTTCAAGATGAGACTACTGATTCCAACACCTGTCTGCTCAACACCATGAATGAGATTCTCCTGATTCATAAGCCGCCTACCAGCCGAAGGGTTCTACTAAAAATCAGCAAGGTGATTCTCAGAAACGGAAAGAAGAGGATGAACACATATGCAATTCAGGATGATGGATCTGAGAGAACTATCCTCCTTCATAGTGCAGCTCAGCAGTTGGGCCTCAAAGGCCAGCCTGAAGACCTTCCACTTCGAACAGTCCGGCAAGAGATACAGGTTCTCAAAGGCGCAGCAGTCTCATTTACGATCTCCCCAATTGCTCAGCCCACAAAACGTTATTACATCAAAGGTGCCTTTACTGCTCAACAGCTAAGCCTAGCAGAGCACTCACACCCAGTGAACAATCTGAGGGCGAGATATCAGCACCTTAAAGGGCTTCCACTTCATGATTTTGAAGCGGTCTGTCCTGTGCTGCTCATTGGGTCAGATTACCTCCATCTGATCACTCCTGTGGAACCAGTAAGGCTAGGCGAAAAGACTTGCATCAGATCAAGACTGGACCAGGAGGCTGTGGAACTTCTGGAAAGAAAGACAGTAAGGGTCGAGGTGGATGGCATCAACCGATATGCAACCCCTCTCTTGCGAGTCAAGAATATGCCTGAACTCAGAGCACCCAAAAAGGCAGTCTTGTCGCAGCTGAGGGCCACTGAAAGGAGACTGATAAAGATCCCACAGCAAGTAGCCGCTTATACTTCTGAGATTTCAAAACTGGAACAAGCAGGCCATGTTAGTAAACTGCCACAGAATGCCGAGATGGACACTTCCTGCTCCTGGTACATCCCGCATCACATGGTGCAGCACAATGGGAAAAACAGGATTGTCTTCAACTGCTCATTCCAATTTCATGGACAAAACCTGAATGAGCTTTTGCTCCCTGGACCGGTGTTGGGGCCATCCCTACTTGGTGTGCTACTCAGATTTAGTGAACATTCGGTGGCAGTCAGCAGCGACATCAAGGGGATGTTCCACCAAATTAGACTGCTCCCAGACGACAAACCGCTCTTGCGCTTTCTCTGGAGAGACCTAAACATACAGGAACTACCCAATGTGTACGAATGGCAAGTCCTCCCTTTCGGGACTACCTGTAGCCCCTGCTGTGCCGTCTTTGCACTCCAGAAACACGTACTAGACCACAGCCAGCCTGGAGATGTCCACAACTCTGTGTTGAAATCTTTTTATGTAGACAACTGCCTACAAAGTTTCACCTCAGCAGAAGAAGCAAAATGTTTTGTTGAAAGAATAAGGAACCTGTTGGCAGATGGAGGCTTTGAGTTGAGGCAGTGGTCCAGCAATGTCCCTTCTACCATAAGTCACTTGCCCCATGATGCCATATCAGGCAGTGCAGAACTCTGGATCTCCCAAGGCCAAACAGACAGCCAAGAATCGACACTGGGGCTCCTCTGGAACAATGAGTCTGACACAATCTCCTACAAATACCGTGCCAAGGACAGTAGTGAGACTACCATGCGCAACATATATAGAATCCTGGCCAGCCAGTACGACCCGTTGGGTTACCTCATCCCTTATACCACTCGCGCCAAGTTCATTGTACAAAGACTGTGGGACAAAAAACGGGATTGGGATGATCCACACTTGCCCACAGATCTGCTACAAACTTGGACTGAATGGGAGGAGGAACTACCAGCCCTACCGAATATCGTTTTGCCTCGGTGTTACTGTAGCCCCACCAAAGACACCGAAACAAGTCTACGGGACATACACGTTTTCTGTGATGCCTCCGAACGTGCATATGGCTCTGTGGCATATCTTCGGACAGAGGACCAACATGGACAAACAGAGGTAGCCTTCCTAACAGCAAGATCACGTGTAGCACCCAAAAAACAACAATCCGTTCCCGACTAGAATTGTGTGCTGCATTGACTGGAGCTCAACTTGCCAAAGTGCTCAAAACTGAGTTGAACCTACCCACACGCCAAATAATCTTGTGGACGGACTCCACCACTGTTCTAACATGGTTACAATCTGACTCTTGCCGATTTAAAGTATTTGTAGGGACCCGGGTAGCAGAGATCCAAGATCTCATAGAGCGACACAGCTGGCGATACGTACCCTCCGCAAGCAATCCAGCTGATGACATCACTCGGGAAAGAGTTTACTCGAGCTCAACACGGAAGCCGCTGGTGCCAAGGACCGCTGTTTCTGAAAGATCCACCAAATCTGTGGCCTGAATGCCCCAGTCCACAGGTACTTGACAATAAAGAACTGCGCAAGTCTGATTCCAGTACTTTGGTCTGCTTCACATCCTCTGATTTCAATCAGTTTAAGAATCTCCAGGAGCTAATAGAGTCCATGGCTCTTAAAAGGGTGGCCGATGGTAAACCCACAGCCGGTGACTACAGAATTGCTGAGATTAGTGTTTTGCAGCAAGCACAGCAGAAATGCTTTTCATCAGACTTGGAACAACTACGGACCGGTAAACCACTTGCCCGTAACAGTCGTCTAAAAGCACTGGCCCCAGAAATCGATGTAGAAACTAACTTAATCAGAGTTGGTGGACGCCACGGCATAGTCCCTACCTTGCACCTGACAACATGCACCCTATAGTACTGGATCCGAGGCATCCCATCACTAAACTTATTATCCAAAGTTATGATTCCAAACTTTGCCACCCAGGGCCCGAGAGGGTGTTCGCTGAACTCCGCCGTAAGTACTGGGTTCTGCGTGGTAGACAGGCCGTTAAGCATCTGCAGCGAGAGTGTGCGCAGTGCCAAAAATGGAGAAAAAAACCAGAGGTACCTAGGATGGCGGACCTTCCCCAAGCAAGACTGTGTCTCTTTAAGCCCGCCTTTCACTCCACTGGGGTGGACTGCTTTGGTCCCTATACAATCAGAACTGGGCGACGAAATGAGAAGAAATGGGGGATAATATTCAAATGCCTCACCACAAGAGCAGTATACATTGATATCCTCCATAGTCTGGAAAATGACTCCTTCCTTATGGCTCTTAGAACGTTCACGGCTAGACGAGGAAAACCCCATGAGCTCTTGTCAGATCAAGGCACAAACTTCAGGGGAGGCGAAAGAGAGCTAATGGAAGCTTTTGCAGCCCTTGTTCCAGATCTTCAGAGACAGTTGGCTAAACAGCAGATTGAATTCCATTTTAACCCTCCACACTTTGGAGGTTGCTGGGAGCGAGAGATTCGCTCTTTGAAAAACGCATTGATGGTTACTCTAGGAGCTCAATCAGTGACTTTTGAGGTCCTTCAAACTGTGCTGGTGGAGATTGAAGGAATCTTGAACTCCAAACCACTGGGATATACATCATCTGATGTTTTGGATCCTGACCCCATTACTCCAAATTGTCTCCTTATGGGGCGGCCAGATGCTTCACTTCCAATGACAGTATACCCTCAGTCTGAGCTGGTCAGCCGCCGTCGATGGCGTCATAGCCAAATCCTTGCGGACCAATTCTGGAGACACTACCTAAAATTCTACCTCCCTTGCCTTCAAAGCCGCCAAAAATGGCAAAATGACACTCCGGACATCCAGGTTGGCACCACAGTGCTGATTGTTGATCCTCAGCTACCCAGAGCTCTTTGGCCTGTGGGAAAGGTGTCAGAAGTTTTCCCCTGGACCTGATACCAGGGTGAGAACAGCAAAGGTTCAGGTGGGAGAAAAAAACTTACACTCGGCCAGTTGCACGCCTTATACAATTACCTGCCATTCCTGACTAAAGTAATTGTAAAACCCACAGTAGAATAGAAGCCTTTTTGTTGATGTACATATTTCCTTGTGGAAATCTGGGGGCGGCTGTAAAAAAGGGCTATAGTTTGCTGTCACTAACCTCTCTCTCTTAAATCTCCCTCTTTATTCTGAGGCACATACACAACACCTTGCCTGAGCCAATCAGCAGCCGGACTCATGACCATGTGATCTTCCCCACCCTCACAGAGACGCTAGTTCAGTGCAGAGGGACACGGGAGACAGCTCGCGGAAGTTATGCTAAAGTTGATAAACTGTTAATATATCGCCTTTTGGGTCAAAGTGTTGTGTGTGTATGCAGAAAAAAACACATTAACACATTAAAACGATCCATTCGGCCAGTCTGTTGAGTGGTGACAATAAACGGGTTATCCCCAGGAAACACGTGAATCTTCGTGTGGTCTCTAATCGGATTCTCTTTGGTGGGTCAGCTCCCTGACCCGGCAACTTGGTGTATAGAGTGACGAGCCACTTAAAACCACAAACATTTTTTCACTTAGGCTACAAATAATCAGATAGTAAATAGTATGCGTATTCGGCGTAATGTCCGAGGAGAGGGCTCCGAGCTCTGTCTTTGGCCCGAACCCAGAGTACTACTCCCCCCGTATCTCTGGTTATGAAAGTAACCAGGTGAGTGTGAGGAAGACGGGATAGTGGAGAGATGCTGAAAAACTCGAGGAACATTGGTGAGTTGACTGTGTATTTATATAATCCTCCACTTCTGCTGATTGGGTTTGATTACTGATTGCTGACAGCTGCAGGAATGACATGATGATTAGATAGATCGGTCCCGAACTTTGTTAATAAAGCATTAAATAACTTGATTTCTCTTCACTCCATACACTATAATTACAAAAAAAAAAAAAGATTTGTTATTACTGCAAATGTATATATATATATATATATATATATATATATATATATATATATATATATATATATATATATATATATATATATATATATATATATATATATATATATATATATATATTTGAAATATTTACAATACAACTTATTTATATTTATAGAAGAATAAATATTTATTTGGACACTTGAAATTTAGCTCAGGTGCGTTCCCATTTTGTTGGATCATCTTTGAGATGTCTCTACACTTTGAGTGGAGTTAACCTGTGGAAAATTCAATTGAAGGAACATGATTTGGAAGGGTACACCACACACCTATAACAGTTGAGCAAATACCAAGCCATAAGATCAAAGGAACTGCCTGTAGATTGCAGAGACAGGACAGATCTGGGGAAGACTACAAAAAAAATCTGTGTTGAAGGAAGTGAACGGAAGCATGTAGCCTCAATAACCCTTAATTGAAGAAGTTTGGAACAACCTAGAGCTGGACTCCTGGCCAAACTGAGCAATCAGTGGAGAAGGGCCTTGGTTAGAGTGGTGATAAAGAAGCTGATGGTCACTCTGGTTGAGCTCCATGATCATAAATGGAGATAGGAAAAACTTACAGAAGGACAAACATCACTGCAACACTCCACCGATCTTGGCTTTATGCCAGAGTGGCCAGACTCAACCCTCCCCTTAATGAAGATACATGAAAACCCACTTGGGGTTAAAAAAATAACAATTAACTTAAAGGACTGTAAGAAACAAAATTCTCTGGTCTGATGAACCTCAGTTCCAAGCCTCATGTCTGGAGGAAACCATTGTACTGCTCATCACCTGCACAATACCATCCCAACAGTAAAGTGTGGTGGAGCAGCTTCATGTTGTGAGGGTGTTTTTCAGCAGCAGGAACTGGGGTACTCAAAATATACAGATATCCTTAATGAAAACCTGGTCCAGAGCATTCAGAACCTCGAACTGGGCAGAAGATCCACTTTCCAACAGGACAATGACCCTATTAGCACACAGCTAAGAAAATGCAAGAAGCTTATGAACTCTGTAAATGTCCTTGAGTGGCCCAGCCAGTGCCTGAACTTGAACCCAATCGAACATCTCTGGAGAAACCTGAAAATGGCTGTCCGTCAATGGTCCCCATCCAACCTGACAGAGCGTGAGAGGATCTGAGGAGAAGAATGGCAGAACATCCTTTAATACAGATGTGCAAAGCTTGTCACATACCCAAAAAGACTTGAGGCTCTAAAGGTGCTTCAACTCAATTAACTGAGTAAGGTCACATGGCTCCCAATTTAAGATATTTTGTTCAGCTGATTGAGGTTTCATCGTGTTTATTTAAAAAAAAAAAATTATTCACCATCATGGTGGTCAGTGTTTTCTTTGGTTGGGCAGTTTGACGACTTTTTAATGTTAGTGTTTTCTCTGACTGCTGAATAAGAATATAATAATTGTGTGGTGGTTTAATTCACTGATTTTATGGATTTTACTATTACTATTAACTTTGTTTAATTGTGATTCTAGAAAAGAAAAAGATCCAGCACAGTTTTAATCAGAAAATTTTAAAACCGATTGTACATTAAGCACTTTGACCTCCTGTGAGATTTACTCCCTAAGACATCAAGAATCAGCCTATGAATCTCAACAATGGTGACATTCTTCATGCCGCAATGCATTCTGGGAGTCATGGATGAGGTTTGCATGATGCACCCAGAATGCATTGTTAATTTGTTGCAACTTGTATGCTTGTTAACTTGCAATTACAAATCGAATTTACAATTAATCTAGGTTGGTCCAACAATTGTTGAACCAACTTCTTTTCACTGGTTAGTGTGCTGATTGATAATGTTCTAATGCTACTCTGTGTGTTTGCTCGGTGGCTACTATGAGACACAGTTTGATGGACACTGCAGTAAACAAGATCCCTATTAGAAAAATTATAAAACATCGTACTCGCGGTAAATCAGGAGAACAAAATTGAAACAATAAGACTAACTGTATTGAACTATATAACAATCATTCGTTTTCTGTCGATGAATGTTTCCAGTTGCTCACCTGTTTAATAAAACACATCATATATTAAAGCGTTTCTACTAAATTAATTACACGGTTATGGTGTCATTGTTGGTGTCATTCTCTGGTTTTAAACAACATTTGGGATAATTTAAGTACACAAGTCAAAAAAAAATATAGCAATGTTCTAGGGGTTTTTGAATATTTTAAACCAAAAATCTTACATATTGTGCCTTTAAAGGTATGAATATTTATACAATGTAATTACTTCCGTTTCTTCTTTTTAATACATTTGCAAAGTTGACATTATTGTTTACATCAACAAATCTGTTTTTTGCTTTGTCATTATGGGGTTAGGAGTGTAGATTGATGTGAAAAAAGTAATTTAAAGTTGTTTTAGCATAAGTGTTTGTGAGTGTGTGTGTGTGTGTGTGGGGATTAAGGGATACTTTAGGAAGTCACTGTATATATAAATGTATAAACCAAACAAGTACTGTGCAAAAGTCTTATGCATGTTGGTATTTTCAATAAAATAAAGGGTTTTATTTCCAAACATTGCTTTTGTAAATGCACTTGGAATTACATGAAGAACCAGAAAAAAACTGAGACAGACTAAATCCAAGAAATGCAGCAACGTCTCCAAGACAATTGAAGAAACCAACATCCAATGCTCTGAGTAGTTCTCACTGCGTCAAGCGTCTTGGAGACTTTGCCAAAGCGGTTCTGGATTTAGTCTGTCTCAGTTGTTTTCTGTTCTTCATGTAATCACTGATGGACTCGTGGTGAGACCAGATGTGTGTGAGTCTGTGTGGAGCATACCGGCTGTTGTCAGACTCCTTCCTTGTGCATACAAAAATCTCACTGGATTATTACAATTAATGGCAAAAGGAATGTTTAGAAATGTAAACTGATATTTCCTTACACACTACAGCAAAAGATATAAATAACTGGCTTGAAAACCTTATATATAATTTGGCTTTAACATTTTTTCACAGGGAGGCGATAGATGAGTGGAGAGAACAATGCCATATTAAATCGTTTTTTCAGGAGGCACAGGTCTGCTAAACTCTCTGGTTTCTGTTGCAGGAGACTGGGGCGGGCCTTGTTCTCATGCTCAGGCGAGAGATGACATCATGTGAATCATGTGAGTCAGCAGGGTTAGTCCTGAATTGCTCCCTGATGTTTTCCCATCAAATTTCAATTAAGGGTTAGGGTTAGGTTGACCAACTTTTATATATGTTATTGACAGGTATGTACGACCATAAAAGTTTGGTGCACGAGACAGATTTTCTTCCTTTGAATGATCTAATATTTAACGGACACAAAACATGCGGATGCTACATATGAAGTTATCAGAAGACAACTCTCTCCAGAAGTCTGCATTTATTGGACTGGTGCGACTGGTAAAATGTGTCAATTCAGTGTGTGTGTTTGTGATGTATAAACTACTGTCACATTTCGCTAACAAAGCAGAATCGTTACCTGTCAGACAGGTAGAAGCTGAAGCGTTTCTCCAGGTCAAAACAGGTTCTTTTTCTTCTGAGGCATGCCACACCTCTTGTGAAATGTCCCATGAAGTGTGATAAGGATGCGGATCAAGTAGTGAGTGGTTGTTGTTGTTGTTGTTGTTGTTTATTCATGAAAGAACAATAAAAGCAATTTAAAACGATGAAAAACAGACTGATAATAAAGGTATTTTAAATGTCTCTCTCTCTAAACAGATTAAATTGGTGACAATTATAAAATATTTTTGTGCATTCAGGTGTCAGTTTCGGTTCCCATGACTGACAACAGTATAGGTCATTAGTAGATTTCTCCTCACTTCTAGTCTTGTTGAAGCCTGCTCATCTGTGATCTGTCACGTACACATTACCACTTAAAATATGACTGAGTTTCTTTAAAACAGTTTTTTTTTCCTTCTTATTAAAAGCACGCACGGTATACAGGAGCTGAGCCCAGGCCGGCCAAATCCCAGATCCCCCGATCCAAGCAAAGAAAGAGCACATTGGAAGCCTTTAAAACAGAGCCACACCTGTTAGTCTAACAGACACTTTTATTTGCACCCCTAACAAACAAATAGCAGTCTGCTGGTCAACAATAGCTGTATTTGGATAAGCTCAGACAGAGGGCTAAATGTGAACAAACATTCCCTTTCCCAACAAGAATAACTCAATGGAAACAGAAGTCATATTTCATTATTTATATATATATATATATATATATATATAGACAGCTCTGCCAGCTGTCAATATTATGTACAGTACAAACCTAAAAAATCTCGCTCCTTGGTGAGCTTCTCCAATCATTCGTCTTGTTTTATCTTTTAAACATTTAGAGGTTTAACCAACATTTAAAAAAAATTGCCATAAAAACGCCTCTCGAGTGATATTTCATTGCGCAATTATGAAAAATTCCCACGAACAGAATTGGATTTTCTATCTCAGATGCATGTCTTAACAGTATAACTTGTGGGCATGGCTGCCACGCCTTCTTTCTGCTATACAGCCAATCACCATCTCCGAATCAAAACAGCCGCGTGTGGATTGGCTGGTTCGTCCCCTCCTCCAGGTAATGAGAGCGCACCTTTGCTTGCTCACAATAACAGTCACCTTGAGACTTCCTAGAATTAACACAATTTACCGCTTGATCCTGAATGTTTGGCTGCTCTCCTTTTGTGCGGAACAGACGGAGGATGCTGTAATGAGAGTCGGATGCGAGAAGTTGTTTGACCTGTAGTCCGAGTTTTCATTCAGCCGTTCCCTGCGACTCACCTGCCACATCTTCACCGACCTGAAAGTCCAGTTTCACTGTGGGAGCCCCGCACTGCACATGGCTCAGGAGGAGAAGTAAGTCGCCAATGTAAACACTAATACTATCTGTAAGAAATTGCAAACCTGAGTACATTATATAGCAACAAGTTTTTAGACGGGGGGATTTCATGACGTTTTGCATCTTCGTATGTGACGTCATGTCGTCGTAGCAGGTTGTTTTGTTTGATAAAATGCTAAGTACATTTTTGTTTCAGCATGCTTTGCTCCAGTGGTTCTTTTATTACATTACCTAAAGGTAACCTACAAAGGCCCAAAAATAGAACCCTGAGGAACTCCGACTAAATTGTATTATTATATCGGATAACATATCACTGTAAATTATAATGTAGACACATGCATTTTCTGTAAAGCTGCTTTAAAACGATATGTATTGTGATGAGTGCTATACAAATAAATGTGAATTGAATTATTATTATTATTATTATTATTAATATGTTTAATGAATTACATAAATATGTTATTATATTTAGATGATTACCAGTGTAAGGGTTTCCAGACGATACGCATTGCAGCAAGACAGAACAAGCGTGAACAAGTTTTTTTCTTTTCCTCTTCTGTTTGTGTTTGTTTGCTGTAGAGCAACTGTAACGGTGGGTCGGGGCAGGTGGCTTATTTTAGCTAACATCCTTGTACAGCCCCTCCCATGCAACCCTTTCCTCACTGTAGTATCAATATCCAGCAGGATATAGTCCATTGTCCCACAGAAAAAAAAGCAGTTGTGTTGAAAATGTAAAAGGATAGCGCTGGGAATTTCAGTTGTGTGCTCCAGCCCTTTGTACATTTCATGAACCCTAAGGTATAGAGAGGTGGTATTATTGGAATCATGCCTGTTGTCTATTTATTTATTACATTATTTGTATGATATTTTGCCTGTGTGTCTATGCTTCATATTGTTTGATGTATGTATATCTTCTTCAATCTTCTGTGTATATTATATAGATCATCATACTCAAACCCAGGCCCTTTTATGTGCGCTCTTTTTAAAATACTGTGCCTGTATTTTACAGCAAGCGTCTGGTGGTCGTGGTCCCTAATGAGATGAACATTCCATCACGCCGTGCCTTCACGAGTGAAGATGAGGCATGGAAATCTTACTTGGAGAATCCGCTGACCGCTGCCACCAAGGCCATGATGAGCATTAATGGAGATGAGGATAGTGTGGCCGCCCTGGGAATCCTATATGATTACTATAAGGTCAGAGGTAATCTGTAACGCACTACAGTTAAAGGGATATTTCACCCAAAAAATGGAAATTTGCTGTTGATCTACTCACCCTCAGGCCAGCCAAGATGTAGGTGACTTTTTTTCTTCAGTAGAACAGTGAAAATTTTTAGCTGAAACCGTGGTTCTTGCTGATTCATATAATGGAAGTCAATGGGTGCCATTGTTTTGAGATTTAAAAAAACATATGCAGACAAAACAAAATTAATTTCGTGGCTCCTGCCGATACATTGCGGTCTTAAGAATTGAAATGATCGGTCTATGCAAGAAACTAAGAATTATTTACAACTTTTTTTACCTCTAATCCAGAGCCTTGGCAAACGGTCCTGAGTGTGTTCACAAGAGTCTGCAGCGCGAGCTTCCTGTCGTGTAATGACGTATGTGCGGGAGTGACCTCACACGTGAGCTGACGTGGTTTGTTTACTCCAGAGTAAAATATTCCACGTTGTCTAGTGTTATGTGGAAATCAGATGTTATGCGTCAGCCATTGTGATGACCGGTACTTTTAAACTGCCTTATATTGTTCATAAACGTTCATATTGCTGGTGAACACGCTCTCTGTAGTAAACGTGCATTAGAGGTAATAATGTTGTAAATAATGTTTAGTTACCGATCATTTAGCTTTTCATTTTAAGACCTCAGTGTATTGTCGGGAGCCAATCTTCTTTACTGTTCTTCTGCACAAAAAAACTAAAAAAACCCAGTCACCTAAATCTGGGATGGAGTAAATTAACAGCACATTTTAATTTTTGGGTGAACTATCCCTTTAAGAAGGAAATTAATGTGTCTGTTAGGAGTGTAAATATTTGAAGACATTGTATCTGGAAGTTATTATACCATCTCGTTTTCCTGTAGGTTCCTAAAGAGAAGAGGCTTCTACCAGTACCCAAACTTCCAGAAGATCATGAGAAGAGGTCAGTCAAACACTCAAGCATATAAGCATAACAGTTTGAGTCAAAGGTTGAGCTGAAATGAACTTCAGAACATATTGGTGATCCATGTTATCCAGCAGGAGTTGAGAATGATCCAAAGACCATTTTGTGCTTTGGTAGTAGCAACTAAATAATTTGCTTGCATTTTATTTATATCATTATATCTTATGTATTCCTTCATTTTAGGCCATTCAATTAATTGTTTTAATTTTTACCTTTATTTCCAGATATAAATGGACAAAAAATCCATGTTCCGACCGGAATAACTTGGACTAACCCATTTTGATTTCTGACCTCTTTCTTTCAGTCGGATCAGTCAAGATGGTTTTGAGTCCACAGAGAATCGTATTCATGTCCTGAAGTCGCGTCCAGTCAACCTGTCCTTGAATACGGACATGCACAGTGCAGAAAGTAAGCAGGACCTGTTCGATACAATGCCGGCCGAGGAGGGTGTTGTGGCCACTGTGAAGGCTGAGGTTTATGCTCAGTCATTCTCCAACCATCATCATCATCATCACCAGCACCAGCACCAGCAGCAGCACCAGCAGGGGCTTCAGTATCAGCGCATGCACTACCACTCGGCACTGCAGGATTCAGCGAGCGCCAGCCACGACGGATACATGAAGGATGAACAGTGTAGTACACCAGATAGTAGCACCTATGAGGACTCCTACCCCGAGGAGACTATGGTGAGGTTTCTGGCAGTTTATGACAATCACTGGTAATGGTAGCTACAGGCCATTATACATCTCAGGGATCATATGTAATGCAGTTTAGGCCAATTCTTTTTTTTCAGTACGTTCACATTTCTGTCATATATTGTTTTTCAGAAGTACAGAGTGCCCACCACAGTAGTGGCTGAAAATTTCAGCCAGGAACATCCACGAGTGTAAGTAAAGCAACCCTTAATCTTTATTTGCACCACTGTTTAAAATTTGGCGGTCTGTATGATTTTTAAAAATGTTTTCTTATGTTCACCAAGGCTGCATTTATTTGATTAAAATACAGTAAAAACAGTAATATTGTGAAATTTAAAATAAATATCTTTATTTTCAAATGTCATTTATTCCTGTGATGGCAGAGCTGAATTTTCAGCATCATTACTTCAGTCTTCAGTGTCACATGATCCTTCAGATTTGATGATTATAGTGAAAAAAGCTGTGCTGCTTAATAGTACAGTGACACAATCTTTCAGGATTCTTTGATGATTAGAATGTTCAAAAGAACATTTATTTGCAACAAAATGTTGCAACAATGTAACATTGTAACAACGTAAAAGTCTATAGTGTCACTTTTGATCAATTTAATTAGTCTTTGATAAAAACAAAATATTGAATACGTTTAAATTATAGACTCATTATTTCTATTATTTCATTATTAATTCTCTGCAAAAGTACATTTGAATCACAGTAATGTGGATCTCTGTATTAGAGCCTGAACATTCTGAGCCATAAATAAAAAAATCCTTATCACACTTCATGGGACATTTCACAAGAGTGGCATAACTGATTTTATTCATTTTATTAAATTAATAGCAGTGGTCCTCTGTAGACTCTCTTTTATTATTGAATTTTCTAGTAAACCTGCTTGAAAAGAGTGATGCATAATCTAGACAACACTGATCATTATTGATAATAAATTATTATATATTAAATTATTATATGATGAAGCCAATTTATTGGTTATATTAGATATCTATCTAAATTTTTTGAGGCTGATTACAAAACAGTACCCACCTATAATAAAACAACGGCAGAAATCTTTCTTTTCCCACAATTATTTAACACATGTAGGCCTACTATGTGCAAAAAAAGATGTGTCATGGAAAATTGAAGTAATGTGGGGGTTCGGTGATCATTTTTTCAGATTTATTGCCATACATATATTTGTATATGACTTTTAATATATTTAATGTAAACCATATAGCAGTTGAACTTGTGCCAAAAAGACTTGCTTTTTTCCTTGTGTCAGTATTGTAGTGTTGAGCTGTCTTTCAAAAGGACGAATAAATTCTATTTACACAAAAGTTTTCCCATCCTCTCCTATAGAGACATGTTCCAGTACAATATAGAAGCGAGTCGTTCTGCCCGCGAGAAGGCCGGCGAGGGGCCAATGATCTATCTGAACAAAGGCCAGTTCTACGGCATCACTCTCCGTGAGACCGGGGCCAACAAGGGCCTTCGTCATCCCATCAGTAAAGTGCGGGTGAGTTCTGCTGTTGCAACGACAAGCACTGCACCATATTTGATATTAAGGACCACCAGAACCATTGTAATGTAACTTTTGTCTCTCTCAGAGCGTAGTGATGGTGGTGTTTGGACAGGAGAAGTGTCGAGATGAGCAGCTGAAACACTGGAACTACTGGCACACCCGTCAGCACACGGCCAAACAGAGAGTCCTTGACATAGGTGAGCTTCTGCTTTATGTATATCTTTTACATATGTCCCTTTATGCTATTTTAAACGTGGTTTTGGAGGTCTCCTATGATACGTTTACATCAGGGGTGACCAGTCCTGCTCGTGGAGGGCCACTGTCCTGCAAAGTTTAGCTCCAACCCCAGTTAAACACACCTGAACCAGCTGATCAAGGTCTTAGTACGCATACAGACTAGAATCTTCAAGACCGGTGTGTTGGGGCAAGTTGCATGGAGCCCAACTCTGCAGGCCTCTGGAGTTTGGACACCCCTGGTTTACATGCATCCAAGGTCAAAAAACACTATGAACGTGCACGTTTTTGCCTAATTTTCCAAATTTCACGAGCAAAAATATGTCCATTGCTCATTGTCAACAGTGTAGCAATGTGTGAAGCACAGCTATTACAGAATTCACTTTCAAACCAAGCATCACGATGAATCTGCGAGACCAACTTGAACCCTTCGCGAAATCTTTTGCCCTCACGCACTGCAAAAAAATGATCTGCCTCAATATTTTTGTCCAGTACAAATATCTAAACATTCTTAAATCAAGATGCAATTACTTGACAAGGGAAATAACACGATAAGTGTTATCTGAAAAAGGTATCAAAATGAAATGACTTTATGGTTAAAACAAGAAAAAAATCTACCAGTGTGGTAAGAAAAATAAAGTTGTTTTCCCTTTTAAAGTAAGTTTATTTTTCATACCTCTATGTTTTAAGCATATTCACTTAATTTTGAGCAATTCAATATCTTAATATCTTAAATGGGTAGTTCAGCCCAAAATGAAAATTCTGTCATCGTTTACTCACTCATGTTGTTGAACACAAAAGAAGATATTATATAGAGTGTTGGTTACCAGACAGACTGTAGCCATTGACTTCCATAGTATTTTTTTTTTCTTACAATGAAAGTCAATGGCTACCATCAACTGTTTGATTACCAACATTCTTCAAAATATGTTCTTTGTGTTCAACAGAACAAAGAAACTCATACAGGCTTGGAGCAACTTTAGGGTGAGTTTTTGGTTGAACCTTTAAGAAATTTAGCTTCTCAGCTTGATTTAAGGATGTTCAGATATTTGTACTGAAACAAGACTGAGGAAGGAAACATTCGGACCCACTTTATATTAGGTGGCCTTAACTACTATGTACTAACATTTAAATTACTCATTTGATACAATGCTCTTATTGTGTACAGGCATGTTTTTACATTGTACTTACTTTTGAAAAAATATCTGCATGTAATTACATCTATACTTAATTTCTTGAGTTACATTTATAATTACACTTTTTACCCTTCCCTTGCACCTAACCCTACCCTTAAACTTGTCACACCTGTCCCTAACTTTACCCATATCCCACCTCAATATCAGCCAACGTGTTTTTCAATACAATATGAACACAGTAAGTACATTGTACATATTTTTTGAAGTAAGTAGTTAAGGCCACCTAATATAAAGTGGGACCAAACATTCTTTTGCAGTGTGGATTCCTATTAAATGACTGGATTTCAACTGCAATAATTTGCAGAACAACAATTAATATGACCGTACCTTAAGAATTATGCCCTGTGTTTCTGGGCGTGTCTTTGTATGTGTGACTCTGTGTGCATCATTATAGGCTATTCTTTTTTCCCTCTTTTATTCTCTGTGTCTGTATCACTGGGATACCAGATAACTGGAGTCTCCTTCTTTTGTTCATCCTTTTCTCCATTCACTTTTTTTGAGGTGTATCCTAAAAAAGGGTCTGCAACTTTAGCACAATGCTTAGGGCAAAGTATTCCATCATAACTCCCAGTTGGGAAATCTAAGGACAATGGGGGGTCAGGTTAAAGGAAGGGCTGTTTTGACACCTGGGGGGCACTGTGATGGTCTTCTCCGTGGCAGCTGGCAACCTGACGTGGTTTGGGCATGATTTTGGAAGAAAGAAACCCGATCTGCTGATCCTGATGTTGTCCTGATTTGAATAACAGTATCCAGGGATTTTTCATAGTGCCTGAGGCTGAAGATCAGGATTTGAATAGGAACGTTAACCGTTTAGGTGGGGGGGTTGAATCCTCAGACAAATGGGGGCTTGGGAAAGGGTCCTGCTCTTTTGTAAACGGAAGGCTTGAGTAACATATGCTGTACATTTAAGCGGAGTTGTATTTACACAGCAGGCAGGTACCATGTCATAGTCGTGAAGCGTGTAATAGAACGCCCGTGTCTGAGGTCAGAATTCGTCTCGCTTTGTTTTTTTTTGCTTCTTTGAATATTAAATGACTCTGAATATAACCTGAAGTGTTAAAATTTGTTTGCAGCTTTGCATATTATATACATATTTTACTCAGGGCAAAACCTGAAAATGCTTTCTCACATTTATCTTGTCCTCATGTTGTTTAAAAATACAGTGAGGTGCAAAATTTAGCATTTTGTATTTAATATTAATATTATCAGCATAACTATTTGAGTGACAAGTTGAACTTGTAAATTGGCATGAAAGTCTTTTTGGTAAGTCCACCGTTTGCTTTAATTTGAGCAGCACTCAAGCTGGCAAAACCTGATGATCACGTTCTCCATGATTTGAGATTAATGAGTTTCAATGAACTCGACTTTTGCACAAAGGAGTTCAAATGGTCACAAACTTGATGTAGAATTAAACATGTAAATACTACACTCACCTAAAGGATTATTTGGAACACCTGTTCAATTTCTCATAAATGCAATTATCTAATCAACCAATCACATGGCAGTTGCTTCAATGCATTTAGGGGTGTGGTCCTGGTCAAGACAATCTCCTGAACTCCAAACTGAATGTCAGAATGGGAAAGAAAGGTGATTTTGAGCGTGGCATGGTTGTTGGTGCCAGACGGGCCGGTCTAAGTATTTCACAATCTGCTCAGTTACTGGGATTTTCATGCACAACCATTTCTAGGGTTTACAAAGAATGGTGTGAAAAGGGAAAAACATCCAGTATGCGGCAGTCCTGTGGGCGAAAATCCCTTGTTGATGCTAGAGGTCAGAGGAGAATGGGCCAACGGATTCAAGCTGATAGAAGAGCAACTTTGACTGAAATAACCACTCGTTACAACCGAGGTATGCAGCAAAGCATTTGTGAAGACACAACACGCACAACCTTGAGGCGGATGGGCTACAACAGCAGAAGACCCCACCGGGTGCCACTCATCTCCACTACAAATAGCAAAAGGAGGCTACAATTTGCACGAGCTCACCAAAATTGGACAGTTGAAGACTGGAAAAATGTTGCCTGGTCTCATGAGTCTCGATTTCTGTTGAGACATTCAGATGGTTGAGTCAGAATTTGGCGTAAACAGAATGAGAACATGGATCCATCATGCCTTGTTACCACTGTGCAGGCTGGTGGTGGTGGTGTAATGGTGGGGAGGATGTTTTCTTGGCACACTTTAGGCCCCTTAGTGCCAATTGGGCATCGTTTAAATGCCACGGCCTACCTGAGCATTGTTTCTGACCATGTCCATCCCTTTATGACCACCATGTACCCATCCTCTGATGGCTACTTCCAGCAGGATAATGCACCATGTCACAAAGCTCGAATCATTTCAAATTGGTTTCTTGAACATGACAATGAGTTCACTGTACTAAAATGGTCCCCACAGTCACCAGATCTCAACCCAATAGAGCATCTTTGGGATGTGGTGGAACAGGAGCTTCGTGCCCTGGATGTGCATCCCACAAATCTCCATCAACTGCAAGATGCTATCCTATCAATATGGGCCAACATTTCTAAAGAATGCTTTCAGCACCTTGTTGAATCAATGCCACATAGAATTAAGGCAGTTCTGAAGGTGAAAGGGGTCAAACACAGTATTAGTATGGTGTTCCTAATAATCCCTTAGGTGAGTGTATATAATGTATAAAAACTATAATAATGTAAAATAATTCTAAATATTTATTTACATCATGTAATTTCTTGTTTTTAAAAAATAATTTCACCGGTTCACCACTGTTCCTTCCTTGGACCACTTTTGATAGATACTGACCACTGCAGAACGGGAACACCCCAGGAGAGCTGCAGTTTTGAAAATGTTCCTATGTCTAGCCATCACAATTTGGTCCTTGTGACACTTGCTTAAATCCTTACACTTGCCCATTTTTCCTGCTCTTAACACATCAACTTTGGGGACAAAATGTTCACTTGCTGCCTAATATATCCCACCCACTAACAGGTGCCGTGATGAAGAGAGAACTAGTGTTATTCACTTCACCTGTGTGTGTAATTTAAAAAAAAATTATGTGGCCTAAGACATTTGAACCCTATACACTGTTAAGGCCTTAAATATATTAGTTATATTGTAAAAATTTTAATTTGTAATCTTAATTAATTTTATGTTTTCTCAACTCATTCTCACCCCTCAGCTGACTATAAAGAGAGCTTTAACACCATTGGCAACATTGAGGAAATCGCATACAATGCTGTGTCCTTCACCTGGGACGTCAATGAAGAGGCAAAGGTGAGACTTCAGTTTTGATTCTCAGAGTTTTTACCTGGATGTTAAGATAGCTGTGTGTGGGTCAAGCTGAAGTTGTTTGAAAACAGCCGCTCATCCTGAGGAGATTACAACTTCCTTCTCTTCCTCCTCTTCCCTGCAGTATTCACTGTATTCACTGTCTGGAGGATTTTAGTTCCAGTGCTTAACAAGCTTACTTTAAGTGCGCACTTAAGGGAGGAGGTCCACCCAGTGCTCTGTCAATATTTGTCTTTTTAAAATCGTGCTTTTGAAGTACCCTGATATGTAATTGTAATAGCCAGTGGAAGCCCTAATCTTTGGGAAAAAGTTTCCTAATTCAGAGAATGTGTGAAGAACGTTTTCTGAAAATCATTGATAAAATTTGCAAAAATCTACATGCCTTTTTAATTGGAAGAGCCAACTGATGATGATTTAATAGTGTAGAAGGATGTTGTAAGATTTCAGTGATACTTTGTATTTTTTCATACATCATCACATGCACCCACACGCACATTCACACAGAAAGACAGAGCCCACACTAGAAAGATTTGTTGTGAAAGATTTGCCCGTGTAAGCGTTTGCTAACGGATTCCTGTCAGAATTGATCACATGGCCCTGAGAAATCAACTGGTTCTCATAACATTGAACAACAAGCTCCTCTATGAAACAACAGCTACAGGCACAGACATGAAAGAACGGGAGACCGTCAATGGGAAACTATTTTCACCTCGGGCTGAAAGATTCGCCAGCTTTCATCTTTCAACAGTCGTTTTTCCAGTGTCTCTTGATGTATTGGCATAAAACAGGTTACAGTTGGGAATATTTCAAATCAATTTTGTTTTGCTTACTTTTGAATAAACCACAGACAGGCACACAATGAAGTTATGTGGTTTTGTTTAGTTGCCATTTAGAGATTTTATTTTAAGATTGATCATTTAGCGAAATGTATTCCATATTAAAGGTCACAACTGATAGAAGGTTTTGTCCCGTTTTTAAATGTAAAAACATGTTCTGTGTGAACGGACCCTTACTGCGCCGTTTTCTAGTTTTAAACATAAAAATGCAAATATTCCATTTATAGTTGAGCAGCTTGGTGTGTAAAAACTGCCCCTGGCTCACCTGTCATAAGATAATAAGACATGATTGCCTAACCATACTTGACCTTTTCCAAGCTCAGAAATTTTGCATGCATCTTATTTATTTTCCAGGTTTTCATCACGGTCAACTGTCTGAGCACAGATTTCTCCTCACAGAAGGGAGTCAAAGGTCTTCCGCTTATGATCCAGATTGACACCTACAGTTATAATAACAGGAGCAACAGACCCATCCACAGAGCCTACTCGCAGATCAAGGTGTTCTGTGACAAGGTTGGTGCTGAGTCAGTGTGATTGTTGTCGCTCAGATATACCTGCATTTGAGCTACAGACCTCAATCATGTTATGTGCACAAGTTACACAATAAGTACCCACATTTACAGTGGCAGTTTCCTGTGTTTTCCTTTGCTATTTCCTGTAGTGGCTGTAATTATGTGACTTACGTGTAGTGTAGATATACTAAACATAGTGTGGTATTATTTATTGCATTTAATTGATTTGTTCATTGCTGACTTATATCTGTGTAACAACAAGGGTGGCATTAAGGTGTGTAATAAGGATTAGGATTCCAAACGCTTTACAACAAAGTTGTAAAAACAGTTTCCACAGTTAACATGTACTACATTCTAAATTCATCTTGGTTAATTTTATTTTATTTATAAGTTTACTTTTGTACATTTTAATATCATGTTGGTTCTTTCTTAGTGATGTTACGTCACTTTATTTTAATATGAAAAATAATTGGTAAGTAGAAATGTACATAACCCAAGATTAAAACATTCTTTAAAGTTATTAATTCATGTTAATTATTATGTAATGTTATTGCATACACAGGTCTATTGCAGTGTTACCAATACATTAAATAAACCACAATCCTGGATAGACTACCCTATATATCATGCACTTTCCCAACCAATCCTAAACTCACTTCTTTTCACTTAATAGTAAATACTGGTGTTTTCGTTTGTGTATACTGAATATTTTTTAACACCTCTCAGCATAACGTAAGTGTCTTTGTTCATTTATTTATTTCTTTTTACCAGCCAAAGATGATTGAGAAAATGTGCAGAGAGTTTACTGTTATGCTGTAACAGACGCTACTTTCACACGGATCTGACAGATAAACCACACGCTCATGTTGTGTCGATGTTGTGGTTATTTCTGCAAACAGTTTGCTTCGCACATTCGGTTTAAAAGCATTAAGTTAAAGAGGACAAACTTTTATCATTCTGGTGATCTGTGCACGTACATTTTAGACACTTACATTATGTGCTTGAGTGAGTTTGGTTCCTAGCATGTTTACTTCAACTGCTCAGGTAATGTTAATGTTATGACCCATTTCAGGGGCGGCCGAAATTACAATTTAAAGTCAGAATATGATGATTAGTTCACTTTAAAATGAAAATTACCCCATGATTTACTCACCCTCAAGCCAACCTAGGTGTGTATGACTTTCTTCTTTCTGATGAACACAATCAGAGTGATATTAATAAAAATCCTGATGTTTCCAAGCTTTATAATGGAGTTTGAAGCTAAAAAAAAAGTGCATCCATCCATCATAAACGTACTCCACACGGCTCCGGGGGGTTGATAAAGGCCTTTGGAAGCTAATTGATGAGTTTTGTAGGAAAAATATCCATATTTAAAACATAAAGTAAAATATCTAGTTTCCGCCAGACCGTCTCGCAGCTCAAAACACTTACACTACGTTCTAGTCACACGTTGCGCCAGTTACGCTTCGTTAGTTGAATATTTATTAATATAACTCTGATTGTGTTTATCAGAGAGAAGAAAGTCATATACACCTCTGGCAGCCCTGAACAACAATAATAGACAGTATGATCACACAAACTCTTCTGTACAGGGAGCTGAGCGAAAGATTCGGGATGAGGAGAAAAAGCAGCTCCGGAAGAAGGTCAAAGGTCAGACTGTCGGCCATGGTCACGATGGTGAGAGTTCTGTCAGTCAACCAAACATTCATTTATACAAACCCGAACATGTGGTGCCATTATCCTTAGATGCTGTATTCATGAATCATACATTTTACTCGGATAAAAAAAATGACAGAACTAGTGCGGAGTTAGTGTATTCGTTTGGATGAGTTGTGGTTATAACGCTCCCTAGTAATGGATATGTAAAATCAGTTACTTTGAAACAACCAATCAGAAAGGAAATGGAGTTCCATGGCTGAACTCTTCATATAGTCGTCACATATTAGGTTAAAACGTGTAGTGCAAACTTTTTTCTTGTCATATGTCTATGACCTTTTTTGTCCACAGTGTCTAATGAATATATGTTTTAACTCGCTGATTTTGTCAACATTTTAGTCATTGGTTTTGTTTCACACTTTTAGGCAAGAGAGGAAGTTTTGCCAATTTACCTCAAAAGAGGCCAGATATTTCACTTTTCAAAACGATGACAGACCTGGAGTCCCAGCCTGTCCTCTTCATCCCCGATGTCCATTTGAACAACCTCCAGAGAGCCGGTCAGGTGAGGAGGACTGATCAATGCAGTTTTTCAAAGTGATATTAGAGTTGTTTCAGTGCTGAATTGTTGGCTATTGATGTGGAATGCTCAGAAGTCGTTATTAAAGTGTAGTCTTTAAGTAGATCATAGTGACTCTTTGAAAGCAATGTCATTGTTATGTAAAGCATGTGCAGTTTTAAGTCTCTGTAATGTTTTGTGCTCTCTTTGTGTATAGGTGTTCAGTTTTGGTGTTGAAGAAATGGAGAGTGATGGGTCAGTGTGATTACTGTTGAATGTCTTGGTTTAATCTAATTGTATTGGCATTTAAGGATGCGATGATATGGCTTTGCCATGCTGGTTATCTGTAAAAGGTATCATCACAGAAATATAAAAATAATGAATTTCTCATGCAGGATGACCATGAAAAGATCGCTCCGGTCAGAGAATGATGCTTCTCCACCCGTCAAATGCAGCAGAGAGGACAAGAGAGGTATGAATTACTGCATATGTGTGAGATTTACATGTCGAGGCAACAGAATATGTCACATTCTTCTATATTAATGCTTTTTGATATTCACTTATAATCATATCTGTACATAATGTTTCTGCAGTCCTGCTGTACGTAAGGAGAGAAACTGATGAGGTTTTTGATGCACTGATGCTGAGGTCTCCAACACTGAAAAGTTTACTTGAGGCAGTAAGTAGAGTGTCACGCGGCACATGGAATTTACACTTTGATTCTTAAAGGGTTAGTTCACCCAAAAATGAAAATTCTGTCAGTAATTACTAATCCTCATGTCATTCCAAACCCTTAAGACTTTCATTCATCCTTGGAACACAAATGAGGATCTTCTTGATGAAATGCAACTAGTACTTTGACCCTTCTAAAAAGTTAATGAAGAGATCGTAAAACTAATCCATATGAATTGAGCGGTTTAGTCCACATTTTCTAAAGAAACTTAATCGCTTTATGAACAGATTTAATTTAGTCTTTTATTCACATATAAACATTGATCAGAAGATCGACCGAACCTGCTTGACGTGCAAGAACAAACCTAGTTGGTTATTGCGGAAACTCAAACGTGCTTCGTAACACGAGAATGAACCTCATTGGTTCTTGCAGAACCTCAAATGTGCTGTCTAACACATGAGAATGAACCTCATTGGTTCTTGCAGAAACTCAAACATGCTGCGTAACACGAGAATGAATGTCATTGGTTCTTGCCGAAGCTCAAACGTGCTGAGTAACACATGAGAATGAACCTCATTGGTTCTTGCAGAAACTCAAACATGATGCGTAACACAAGAATGAACCTCATTGGTTCTTGAGGAAGCTCAAACATGATGCGTAACACAAGAATGAACCTCATTGGTTCTTGAGGAAGCTCAAACATGATGCGTAACACAAGAATGAACCTCATTGGTTCTTGAGGAAGCTCAAATATGATGTGTAACACGAGAATGAACGTCATTGGCTCTTGCAGAAGCTCAAACGTGCTGCGTAACATGAGAATGAACCTCATTGGTTCTTGCAGAAGCTCAAATATGATGTGTAACACGAGAATTAACCTCATTGGCTCTTGCCGAAGTTCAAACATGATGCGTAACACAAGAATGAACCTCATTGGTTCTTGAGGAAGCTCAAATATGATGTGTAACACGAGAATGAACGTCATTGGCTCTTGCAGAAGCTCAAACGTGCTGCGTAACATGAGAATGAACCTCATTGGTTCTTGCAGAAGCTCAAATATGATGTGTAACACGAGAATGAACCTCATTGGCTCTTGCCGAAGTTCAAACATGATGCGTAACACGAGAATAAACCTCATTGGTTCTTGCAGAAACTCAAACATGATGCGTAACATGAGAATGAACCTCATTGGTTCTTGCAGAAGCTCAAATATGATGTGTAACACGAGAATGAACCTCATTGGCTCTTGCTGAAGTTCAAACATGATGCGTAACACGAGAATAAACCTCATTGGTTCTTGCAGAAACTCAAACATGATGCGTAACATGAGAATGAACCTCATTGGTTCTTGCAGAAGCTCAAACGTGCTGCGTAACATGAGAATGAACCTCATTGGTTCTTGCAGAAGCTCAAACGTGCTGCGTAACACGAGAATGAACCTCAAGCGAACATGCTTGAGATTCCGCTTACAACAACTGATGTGTGAGTTGATGTATGTTTATATGTGAATAAAAGTAAATTAAATTTGTTCATCATATAAAGCAGATTGAGTCTCTACATTTTTTTGACTAAACCGCTCGATTTATATAGATTCGTTTTACGATCTCTTAATGAACTTTTTGAAGCGTCACAGTGGTAGTTGTGTAGCTGTCAATGGAGGGACAGAAGTCTCTCAGATTTCATCAAAAACATCTTCATTTGTGTTCCAAAGATGAACGAAAGTCATACAGATTTGGAACGACATGAGGATGAAATGAGTAAATAATGACGGAGTTAATTTTTGGGTGAACTATCCCTTTATAAGGAAGACGTGATTAGGTATTACACTGGATGTGGTAGCTGGTCAGATTACTTTCCATTGAATACAACAGAGTTGAAATAAACTGCCATTCACAGAGGAGTTTCTGTTTAAGCTGCAGTTCAGATTTTAAGGTCTTTCTTTTCCCCCCAAGATATCAGGCAAATATTCTGTTCCTATGGAGAAGATGACTAAAATCTATAAGAAAAGCAAGAAAGGGTGAGTAAACATTTACCTAATCCATTCTCTCAACTTTTGTCAGTGCTAAAAAGCTCAAATATATGTTTTGTTTCATTTGGAATTGGTTTAATGTTCACTCTCATTCAACCACTAGTATCCTGGTCAACATGGACGACAACATCATTGAGCACTACTGCAACGAGGATACGTTTATCCTGGCCATTGACAATCAGGCGGACTGTTTCCGGGTCACTCTCACTGAAATTTAAAACTTATTGCCGCAATAACATGGTTCTACTGGGAGGACCAAACTGGGACCCTGAAGCAGCACACAATTCATTCTGTGCATCAATACTCTATTTGGTTCTTCTGACCTCTGTATTAGAAGATGAAAACGTCTTCGGGAGTCGTTGACTTGGGAATGCACTTCAGTGGACCTGCTGGTACAGTTTAAATTGTTTAGATTAACGTTATGGTCCGTACAACACATACACTGCTCTTCCAAAGCACTATAATATGCCAGGCAAGTTTAATGTCTTTTTGTTGTTGTGCTGTCTCCCCCTTGTGGCCAACAGTGTGAATCCCTAAAAAAAGTACCAGGCTTTAGCATGCATCGACTTTACTTTATCAATGCTTCCGTGATATTTGATCATTAAAGAGATCTTTATCATTCGAGGAAGACATATTGTGTTGTAAATTATATCCAGAACAATGCCATGAATACACTCTAGTTTTCATATGTGTTGCATGGAATGCATGTATAGTTTACCTATATTACTCATTGTGTTGTATGTTGTTTTGATGTCTTTTTAAAAAAAACGTACCTTGTACATATTTTTTTATGGTTGTATTTTATCAGTTGAATAAACAAGTCCAGAGTATATTAACTGTTGTACATTCACATGTATTCATTTGGTAAACAATTACCTGACCAATTGAAGTTTAGTCACTTATAAAACCATGATATAACCCCTTATATCATGTTTTATAGTATATAATGTTACAATATTTTATCTGTTGTTTTATTATTTGAATGAAATTTGCATGAAATGTGTACATGCTAAATATCAGTTATTTTTGTTTTGTTTTGATACAGTCTGCTTTTTAATGAAACCACATTAGGCACAAGAGAACTGAATTTAAAAGCACTAATCATATCACATTTTAATATGCAAAATAACACACCCTTTGACTCTTATTAGTTTCTTACGCTTGAGGTGTGTGTATAATCATGCAGGCACTGGTGTCTCCATCCCAGTCTGTATAAGGAGGTTCAGTCTTTAACCCTAGGGGGGATTTGCTTGCTTTGAGTCTGATAACTGCTAATTCCTGTTGCAGTGTTTTCCAATAGCAAACAATATTATTAAAATCAGCTCCTGACAAGTTCCAAAACTGGTTTCGGGGGTTTTCTGAGAAACTTGCAGGTATGACCCAGAACTCTTTAGCATCCCTGTTTTGTTTTTATGTTTTGTTTTTTCAATAAGCTGTCCTTAAATCCTGTTTTCATGGGGTTAACTGTTTTTTAAACGTTAAATATTAATTTAATTTATTTTAGCATCTATCTATCTATATCTATCTATCTATCTATCTATCTATCTATCTATCTATCTATCTATCTATCTATCTGTCTTTTACATCTTTGTACCTTGTACTTTTGTACAATATCTTCTAGCAATATAGCATACATAGCCTATATATGCTAATATATCTCTCTCTCTCACACACACACACACACAAAATAATAATGAACAACAAAAATCACTACAATTTACATTGGATTCAACTAAAAAAGTTCACTCTTATTTTGAACCTGCACACGAGGAAGAACTCAAAAGTGAAAGTAGCCTATTGAATATCTCACGGTTCGTGTTTGGAGGTTAGCCTAGCAGAGAGCTTTTTCATGTCTTTGAATAAAATGCATTTTTGCTCACTTAATGTAAATATATGCATATGCTAAGCGACATCTAGCAAAATTATTAGTTTATTGTCAGTAGCTTCTCGGCGATGTTAACAATCCTCGTCTTCCTTTCGTTGGTTTATGGTGAGTTTTCGATATTTACTCGTGTACCAGTATTGTTTTCATTCGAGCTGCTTCCATATATTTGCATTTATATATTGTATATGAGTTAATGTAATATGAACGTAATGTTTTACGACGTTAAATCGATGAATGTATTTTGGTTTCGGTTTTATTGTCAATAGTGAGATTTTGGTAGATTTGGATCCCCCTGCTGTTGAAGTGAATGTACTCTACTAACTACTGTACTGATGTCACAGGGCTGGAGGGAGCTGATGTGGTCCTGTCCTGCTCACTGATCGAAGAGGGGGGAGGGATGGGAGGCATGATGGGCGGGGCGATGTTCAAGCGCACTCCCTCCACTCTGGTATTCAGGGATCTGGTTGGGAATGCTGATCTCTCACCAGAGCTTGTGACCCCATATAACCCCCCCGAGACCCCTAATGCTGATGATCTGATCTTTGAGTTGATGTGTAAGTGCAATTAACCGAAAGTCAGCAATTGAATGTCTACATTTAAAAGCCATATAGAATATCTTTCTCTATTGCTTTTCATCCCACAGTACCATCCATTCACATTCCTAATGCAGACTTGCTTCTTCATGCTGATTGTAATGAGCAGGAGGTGGTTTGTGAGATCAGCCGTTATGTTCCTCTTGATGCTGAAATGGATTCCCTGCCTGCTCATTTCATTGGCTCGGTTCAGCTGGTGGGTGGCGGCATCAGCCTCACTCTGGTACTACAGACTCTTCACAGTGAGACAGCACGACCCGACAAGCAACCACTTGTACAGAGTAAACTCAACCTGACTCTCAGCCAATCAGGAACGTTGCTGACAGAGGGTAATGTTGTAATGTGCTAATATTATTGGTCTACATATTAGATATAGTCTCCTGTGTAGAGCTATATTGAAATTCAAGGAAACATGTTGATGGGGGGGGGGCTTATATTTCAACGCTTTTATGTTCGCTCCCCTGAGAAACTGAACACTTTCAATAGCAAAACATCTTGAAAAAAAGCATGCCTTCCCCTTATAAACTTTGCAGTCACTCACAAAAGTATTGAAACAGTTTCCCCTCCCACCTCTTATTATTACCATCAAGGTTTCGTGACAGTCGAACACAAATTTTCTTGAGGGAACACAAATGTTTTCTGAGAGAACGTAAAGCCATTGAATTAAGATTTCTCTTCCTTCTATCCCACTCCAGTAGCGATCATGAGGTGGAGCCGCCCCACAGGCCCACACTCGCGCTCCTGCTCCCGCTCCCACAGACTCAGGCCCTGTCGACACTTCATATGCACTTTCGGGCTTGTGGACTTACAATGCGTGCCCATGTCTGTTAAGTCCATGGGACCATAGGACCCATTTGTCATTTTAGGTGTCAGAAGGGTTGATATGCGACTCGATGCACACTTTTGCCAAGCCCGCACTGAAGCGAGCTCCACAGCAGACTTCTTCCCAACAGTCAAAGCAGAGTTACATCCCTTAAGTGTGGACTCGTTGGAAGACCGCAGGTGTTTAGGGTGCCATTTGGAACAGGGCCTCAGTCACAAGCACAGCTGTCAGTTATGACACTGACTAAACTAACTAAAACCAAACTTACTGGTAAAAGAAATACATGAACATACGTTGGCGTGATAAGAAATACCTCAAATGACAGAAACCATCTTTATAAAAAAATAATTTGAAATGTAATTGGATTTTTTTGTTTGGCTTGCGTGCCATTTGATTAGATGGAGAGGGTGGGGTTTATGAACTATACTGCAGCCAGCCACCAGGGGGCTATTTAAATGTTTGGGATTCACTTTTCAGGACGTGTGCGGCACACTTGGGCCCTGTCCCAAATGGCACACTTCATACAGAGCTCGCCTCAGTTCGAGCTTGGCAAAAGTGCGCATCAAGGGTGCATATTGTCAGCAAAGGGGGAGCTCGTAAGCACTCTTCTGAATCCTAAAATGAGAAATGGGACACCCTATGGTGTTATGGCACACACCAGCCATTGTAAGTCCACAAGACTGACAAGTGCAGTGTGCCTTTTTGGACAGGACCAAAGTGGCATTACATTACAAAAGTGCAGACTTGTAAGAAGACCGCGAGTGTTAAGAGTATTTTTCAGGCGAAGCACTGCTGCTTGGGCGCAGAGATATCACTCGACACATGAAATCCCCAAACTTCCGTCAACATACCGGCGTATGTTGTGCGTGTGTTGTGTGATATCTCTGCACCCAAGCAGCAGTGCTTCGCCTGTGCTTCCCCATAATATAGTCCCAAATTAATATCTGCCTAGAAAATCGCCAAGTCTTAATCTGCATCGCTATTTGTACTCGTTGTGAAAACACAGGCCACAAGAAGTTATTAGGTGGGGGTTTTTTTATCACTTTTACACGGGACATGCTAGCTGGCAACATAGGATTCCATTCATTATGCTAAGCTAAGCTAGTGGTGACCCTGCCAAACTAAGACAAAAATGCATTTGCCCAATGCCCACAAATCTAAATGTAGTAAATAAGTTGAATAAGCCCTGTTTCTAAAAACGTTGGTGCTCCTTTAAGATTGCCATTTGGGACAGGGCCTTGCATGGTACAGTGGCGCATATCAAATTCCCCAGATCACGTGATTGCTTCGTTATGTCATGTCAAAATTACGATGGTTTGGTTAGATGGCATTGATCTGATGTCTAATGATTTTAACTGATCTAGTTTAAATTAATTTAACAGATTTTAACACCTGTGGGTGTATAATACAGATGCTCTCTATATGACTTTCTTTAACTAATCTTACTTTTTGCATTGTTTTTAATTACATTCTTAACATTTCTCCTCCCCTCGTCTTAATATCTCTCTACCCAGTTGTGTTTGTGGTGTTCTCGCGTGTCCCATCCATTGTGGCTCCAATAGGGGGTGATGTGCTGTTAGACTGTGGCTTCAGGCAGAAGCACTCAGTCCCTGGGCAGGAAGTGGCACTTGAGTGGCGCTTACAACATAGAGGAAATGGCCGCAAAATTCTTCATATGAAAGCAAAAGAGGTGGAGACGGACATGGCACCAGATGGTAAGTGAGAAGTATTCAGATAATTAAAGGAAACAACATCTTCGGATGCTAAACATCAAAATCCCATTGTACATTACAGTTTTTGTGGACCGGGAAGGCACAAGCGCTGAAGCAGATCTTCTACTGAGGGACGGTAATGCGTCTCTGGCTATGCAGAGGTTAAAGGTCACAGATGAGGGCACATACATCTGCACTGTAGGCTCTGGGGAGTTTAAGACTCAACAGATTGTACAGCTGCAAATTACACGTAAGTCTTTCAATCGAGATTTCCTGACATTTTATAAAGGTGTTTCTTCAGCTGTGTATGGAAGCTTGTTTCTGCCACAGAGATTTAAACTTGCAACTGCGAGTTATAAAGTCAGAATTGCGCGTTTATTTATATAGCAATTTCTGATTTTTAAAAATCGCAATTAGGACTTTATATCTCACAATTCTAAAAAAGATATAAAGTCACAATTGTGAGTAATAAAGGCAGAATTGTGAGCTGACTTGGACTTTGGACTTTATATTGTAACTCACAATTCTGAGTTTATATCTCATAATTCTGAGAAAAAAGTCAGATCTGCAAAATATAAACTCAAACTCAATTACGAGTTTATATCTCGCAGATCTGTTTTTTCTTCTCAGAATTGTGAGATATAAACTCATAATTGTGAGTTACAGTATAAAATCCAGCCTGCTTGATATAAATGTGCATTTCTGACTTTATTTCCCACAATTGCGAGTTTATATCTCTCTTAGCATTGTGAGATATTAAGTGACAATAGTGGAAATAACTGTTAAAGTGATAGTTCACCCAAAAAGGAAAATTCTGACTGTCAAGTTGTTCCAAACCTGTAGGAATTCCTTTCTTCTGTTGAACACAAAAGAAGATATTTTGAAGAATATTTGTAACCAAACAGTTGATGGGCCACATTGACTTCCATAGGAAAAAAAATAGTATGGAAGTCAATGGGGTCAAACTATCCGTTTAAAACCAACTTTCCCACTCTCATTAATTTATTTAATTTATAAACTAACAATGTCAAACAGTAGACAAACATTACAGGATAATTTCGTAATTTTTCATTAAAAAGTAATTACATTATTATTTCAACCAAATCTCAAATTATGTATTGTGTTTCAAAGCCTACATTTTTGTAATAAAACGGCAGACTCATTAGTCTCGCAAAGTCTAGTTTAAATACTAGCATATTAACATCCTAAATACACTCATTTAGCATATTCATATATCTGCATAAACATTGCTTTCTTCACTCATCTTTTTTTAAAACATAATACTTCCTATTTTTATAATGGAATTTCATAGTTTAATATTGAAAGTCTAAAGCTGGGACAAGAGTAAAAATGCAATCGATAAGCCTACATAAAATGGATATGATAAAATTTTTTAATGTGAGCTTCATAAAAGCAAATAGAAAAACTGGAATCTGTAAGTGCTTTAAGTTGAAGAAACATAAACGGTTCACATCCATAAATACTAAATGTTATGTGACGGCAATTAGTCAAAGATTCCAACCCATTTCACACTCCATATTTACCCAGAACCTCCTCACGTCACACTCTCTGAGGAGAAGCTGATATTTCAGGACTCGACACCTCAGAAGCTGAGCTGTCATTGTAATCGTTACTACCCTCTGGATGTGCAGGTCAGCTCACTTTCACAACAGCCAAAATGTACAAACCCATATTACGATCTTGTTGTGATAGCTTTGTCCTGACGGCCCTGTGTTCCTGTAGGTGGAGTGGTTTACCCAGGCGCCCTCTGCAGAAGAGCCTGTCTCTTTCACAAAAGAATCCTCCCTCTCCAGCCATCGGCAGCACAGTGATGGGACATTTTCCCTCTCCTCTCACCTCACCCTACGGCCAGACACACACCCGCCGGGGACGGTTGTCACCTGTAGGGTCTCTCACTCCGCCCTAGAAACATCAAGTGATCTCAGCCTGACTGTGGACAAACCTGAGCCAAGTAAGAGATTTTTAGAGTTAAGTTACCGATGATGTTTTCACAGATATTATATTTTTTAATGTAGATTGAATGTTTGCCACAGAGCAATCTAGTCAATAAAAAATAATTAAAGTGTCCCTCTTATGCTTTTTTGAATATTACCCTTCATGCAGTGTGTAATGTAGCTGTTTGTGATTGTAAAAGGTATGCAAAGTTTTAAAGATCTAAGTGCACGATAAATAAAGTTATTGTCTCCTAAAAGAAAGAATCCATTCAAAAGTTTTTGATTGTTAAGATTTTTAATGTTTTTAGAAAAAGTCTCTTATGCTCACCAAGGCTGCATTTATTTTATTACAGATACAAAAAACTGTAATATTGTGAAATATTATTAAAATGTAAAATAACTTTTTTCTATTTGAATGTATTTTAAAATTATATTTTTCCTGTGATGGTAAAGCTGAATTTTCAGCATCATTGCTCCAGTCTTCAGTGTCACATTATCCCTCAGAAATCATTCTAAATATTCTGATGAAATGCTCAAGAAACATTTATGAAACAGCTGTGCAAAACTTTTTTAGGATTCTTTGGTGAATAGAATGTTCCAAAGAACAGCATTTTTTTAAACTTTTGTAACATTATAAATGTCTTTACCATCACTTTTGATCAATTTAATGCATCCTTGCTAAATAAATGTATTAATTTCTTTAAAGGGATAGTTTACCCAAAAATGAAAATTCTGTCATAATTTACTCACCCTCAAGTTGTTCCAAACCTGTATGAGTTTCTTTGCTCTGCTGAACACAAAAGAAGATATTTTGAAGAAGTTTGTAACTAAGCAGATAGAGCAACCATTGACTACCCTAGAAGGGAAAAATACTATGGTAGTCAATGGTTTCTCTATCAGCTTAGTTACAAACATTCTTCAAAATATCTACTTTAGGTTCTTTAATTTACTGACCCAAAGCTTTTGTGCGGTAGTGCAATGTTGCAAGAGCTTTCTATTTCAGATAAATACCGTACTGTTCATTTGAACTTTCCATTCATCAAAGAATCCTAGAAAACATGTTTCTTGAGCACCAGATCAGCATATTAGAATAATTTATGAAGGAACATGTGACACTGAAGACTGGAGTAATGATGCTGAAAATTCAGCTTTACCATCACAGAAATAAATTACATTTTAAAAATACATTTAAAAAATATTCCAATTCCCAATTTTTTATAAATAAATGCAGCCTTGGTGAGCATAAGAGACTTAGGGCCAGATTTACTAAACAGACCAAATTAGCGTGAGAGCGCAATTCCATAAACGTGCCAATGGGAGAGGAACGTTCTGCGCGTGATCTACTGACGACACACAAATTAAAGAACACAGCTGCACACTGCGTAGCCGGATCATTTCCATAATGACCAACACAATCTACCCGTAAGCATCTGGTTTAAGACATGTTTTTTTTGGGGCGGTTATATAATGCCGCAAACACCAGTAAACTGGCGAGCGCAAACCTTTGTAAAGCACCTCGCGTGATTCTTTTAAATACTCTCCTCCCATGAATTTTGCACCTGAAAGGGGAAACTCCTACAAATGCATATGCAATAAGGTCAGCCGCAAAAATAACTCAAAAACTTTTGAACAGCAGTGTATTAGCATAATTGCCAGTCTATGGTCTTCATTGGCTGCCCGTGGACAATGTCTTCCTTGACCCAGCCTCAAACACTGTCTGTAGTTGGAGCTGAGGCCTGGAAACGTTTGGTTTGTGTTGACATGCCGAGAAGATGCTGTTTTCTGCACTGTGAAGGAAAATCCACAGAATCAATCAATCGTTGAGGCCTAAATTCAGATATGGTAAAAGGCATTACCCCAATCAGAGCAGAGTAGGCTTGCAGAAAGGAGGAGTTTAGAGAGACTGAGGGTGCGTCTCAGTCAGCTGCTCAGCTCCCTAGTTCAGTAGTCAGGGCACTGATCAGGGAGTCAGCCCATTGACTTGTGTCCTGATCAGTGCCCTGACTACTGAACTAAGGAGCTGATTGAGACACACGCTGAATCTTTAAACCAGGGGTGGGGAATGTTGATCCAGAAGGGCCACTCTCTTTTAGAGTTTAGCTCCAACCCTAATCAAACACACCTGAAGCTAATCAAGTCTCCAGAATTACTAAAGTTACAGGCAGGTGAGTGTTTTTTTCAGGGTTGGAGCTAAACTCCTTAAGAGAGTTGCCCTCCAGGTTCAACGTTCCCCACCCCTGCTTTAATCAAACCGTTTTCACACTCTTTCTGAAATGAGGCGATGTGCAATGTATAATATATTATGAGAAAATGTTACTTTGGATGCATGTAAGCCTGTTGTAGGAGAGTCCAAAACCAAATTAGGAACCTTTAAAATAGCATTATGGGGTACTTTAATATGCAACATAATTAAAATGATGTCTTAATTTAGATATTCATAAACTCTGTTGCAAATGAAAGCTGTTGTATTTTTTGAATTGAACAGAAAAAGGCTTCTGGACAGTTATCTTAATGTTGGTGATATCAGTGCTGTTTTTGTATCAAGCATTCAGAGGTGCAGGTGAGTTTCGTTTTTTAACACATCAACATGTAACTATTTATATGCAATATTTACTATATTTATACCGCTCAAAAGTTTGGGGGCGGGAAGATTTTTAAAAAGAAATGAACACTTTTATTCATCAAGGATGCATTAAACCATGACGTAAATAGTGAAAGTAAAGACTTTTACATTATTGTTAAAAATATTTTTATTAATCAAAGAAATAAAATAAAAAATCAATGTTTCCAAATAAATATTAAGCAGTACAACTGTTTTCAACATTGATAATAGTAAGCACTGTTTCTTTAGCATCAAATCATCACAGAATGATTTCTGAAGGATCATGTGACACTGAAGACTGGAGTAATGATGCTGAAAATGCAGCTTTGACAAAGAGAAATACATTTAGTTTTAAAGTATTTTAAAATAGAATAAAGTTATTTTAAATTGTAATAATATTGCACAATATTATTCATTTTTTACTTTATTTTTGATCAAATAAATGAATCCTTGGTGTGCATAAGAGACTTTCAGAAACAAGAAAACAAATATTTTGAACGGTACTGTATGTGAGGCGTAGTGATTACATTTAATATTATTATTGTTATTGTCTTTTTAGAAAACTGAGGACCTGTCTTCGTGAAATAGAAGGAGCCATTTTAGTTTTTTTACTTCATCTTCCCCCAACCGTCTTCCGGTGGATTTATTTTCATTCCCTTATGGTACATTTGTAGCATAAGGGAACTCGCAGTTGCAAATAACCAAAGTTATATGTCAAAAAAAATTTCATGCGTAACTTATTCTATAAATGTCAAATGAATTCCATTGTTTTTCTTCTGTTTTTCTGATCTACTGGATTTTGTTTATTTGTTGTACATTTTACTTGTTTTTGTGAAATAAAAACAGAAACCGCTCCGGTTTTGTTGATGGTTTTACTGGCATCATCTACAGTATCAGGGACATACAAGCATGCTGTTTGCCATTACAATCTAATCCTGGCATCAGGGCTGATGGCATTACCCCTCTGTTATGATATGCTGTCATTCATTCATATTTATACACATATTAATTTGTCATCATATTTAATTGGTCTTACAAGAGAAGTCTGCAGTCTCCAACAACAGAACAAAATATAAAAATCTGTGCTGACGAAGGAATGTGAACCAACGGCTGTATTTGCATGGCAGTATAGATTATTGTGTATGCTCTTTTTGCATTGATTATCTGTTCGTTTCTGTACATTTCAGTACATTTTGGCAGGCTTGTAGCGTTCACAACTTGTTCCCAGTTGAGGCTTTTTTCACAGTACAAGAAAATGAGGCTTATTTTGTACAGAACAGGCAGTTAATAGTAATAAATAATCATATTACAAGTAAAAGAGTCTAACAGTGGGATTTTTCTGCCATGCAAGTCAAAAGACAACGAATGAACTTAACACCTTAAGTTTTCTATGTGTACCTACATGTTGTCATTTTTCCATTTAACAGTTTTAGCATTGTTTTTACGGTCTGTTTTCATTAACTTGTGCACGTCCAGGTATACACTCAGAAAAAAAAGGTACAAAAGCTGTCATTGGGCCGGTACCCTTTCAAAGGGTACTAATATGTAGGGATGGGGAAATGAAGCCTCGTGAAGCACTTTCCCCTGACTGTTCTGGGAAAAGATTCAAAGCATTGATAGTGACGAAAAGACAAAGAAGCTCCGTTGGATAAAGCAGCCACCACACACACACACACACACACACTCCATAGTTTAATGTTATGTGCACAAATAAAAGCCTATATGTTTTGTCTGTCATTCCTGATATTCGGTGGCTTTTGGCCCTCATAATCATACACGATTGGACAGAAAGTGAGGCTTCGTTTATCTTTGTTCGCGGGACTAAGTGAAACAGATAGCAAAGTAGGTAAAGTCTTCGCCAATGCACGCCCCGATACGGGGCTTCACTGGAGATTGAGCTGCTCGATACATGCCTTTAAAATTCAGTGTCATATGTAACATCACTACCGATATGCCCTGTTTTACCAACAGAGTGGCAGCTTTTGTACCTTTTTTCAGTGCAAAAAACATAGCATTCTTATAAATTATCTGTCTAGTTGTTGTTTTTTTCCCCTTTAAAAATCTATACCGGTGCAGTAAGAGATTTCTGAGAAACTGTTGAAAGTGGATCGGACCGAGCACTTAACACACTTGTGCCAATCAGCAGTAGGGGCGTGTGCAAGAATGGGAGATATGAAGAAAGAGTTAGAAACAGAGAGATGGCTGAGAGACATTACATACGAGAAAAGGTCAGATGAATATCACTGGGAAAAGAAGGGTTATGATCAGGCAAGAGCTTTAGGACCCGCGTTAATATTAGAAAAAGGCCTAAAAATGGGCGCAGAGGTTGCATTGTTTCTGCTCCAAATGTGAGTTTTTGGTTTTGATAAAATTCACAGAACCAAGATGTTCTGTTGTTGTAATGTTAGCAGTAACAGGACAGTTTTGAGTGTTTGTTGTTTGTCTGGAGCTGCTGTGCTTCTGGCGATTATCAACCAACTCCTGCTTGTGTATACACTCTTATGTACTGTATGTTCATCTTTTGTTCTTCCTTCTAGTTTGTTCCTCATTTTCACTTTATTTTTCACAAAGCATTTTTTCACTTTAGCTATGATAAAGAGACAGCCACTCTTGCATTGCGTTTTTGTGCATTTTGGGGCGGAGCAATGAAGAGAAGAGTGTGTTTGTTTGGATTGATTTCAAATATCAACAGTTTTTCTGAGAAATCACTTACAGCACCTTTAAGTACGCAATACACATTTCAAATAAAAGTCAGTGGAAGGCAGCTCATGAGTCTTCTCTTAGTAACAGGGTAATGGCAACAGCATAGTGGCATATGTGCAGGGACAGATTATGTCAGTATCAATTTATAAAAGTTCTCCGAAAGGTCAGATGATAAAGCTTTGCCTTTGGCATTACAGAGACAGAAAGAATGTTTACCTGACTTTACTATCATCTATTCCACACACACACAAACACACACACAGAGACTCTCTCTATCTCTCTCTTACATACACTACCGTTCAAAAGTCTGTTGAAAATGTCTTTGAGAGAAAAGTCTCTTCTGCTCACCAAAAACAAGCTGCATTCATTTGATTACAAATACAAAAACAGTAATAATGTGAAATATGAATAACAAATGTAAGTTAAAATAACTGTTTTCTATTTGATTATATATTAAAATTGTATTTATTCCTATGATGGCAAAGCTGCATTTTCAGCATCATTACTGCAGTCTGTCACATGATCCTTGAGAAATCAGGATGTTGATTTGGTGCTCAAGAAACAGTTATTATGCTTAAATTATGCTTATCATGTTGAAACCAGTTATGCTGCTTAAAATTTTGGTGGAAACTGTGATATATTTTTCCAGGATTCTTAATTTGATCAAAATAACAGCATTTATTATTATTAAATGTTGTTCTTCCTTGCTAAATGCAAGTATAACTTTCTTTCAAAAAATAAAAACTGACCCCAAACATTTGAACGGTAGTGTACTCCTCCCATGACCACTTTACCTCCTTTTTCATCCTCCACCCTTGTCTTCACAAGTGTCACCACATTTTTCCTTCCTGGTTTCTCCCACTTAGTCTGTTTTTCTTCTGCTTTCTCTCGCTTTGCTCTCTCTGTGCATTCATGTATGAATGTCTGCAGAACGTTTGAATAATGCAGGAGAGGCATTAGAGAGGAGGGAAAGAGAGAGGGACAGAAAATGAAAGATAGAGAGCATGTGAAATGCGTTCATTCTTGTACAGGAGAAAGGAGAGGAGATATCTACATACTACTGTCACACCATGGTGCAAAATGTCTAAATGGAGAGACCTCCGGGTTGAAGAAAGAAGCATTTGGGAAATGGGTGGAGCTCATGGTTGTGTTTTCTTCACTCATTTTCTTGTTTGTCACAGGTGGATCAGCTCAAGAGAAGAAATACACTACATAAGGAAAGATAAAAAGGGACAGTGTGAAAAAAGCTGGTTGATATTCCACGGCTCTGTCTCTGTCAGATTCAGTTGCCATAAATATGGTACACCGCACTGTTAGCACAACTGCCCTCAATGAATAATTCACTGTAATGTGTGTAATGATGAATTATTGAGCTTATGCTGGGTTGGTCCAGTCTGGTCTGTAAACACATACACTAAACTCACGCTGTAGACAGTTGGTCTGAGCACCAGCATTGATGCCTCTAATAAAGCTAAGCATCACTAAAAGAAGCCCGAGCATCCCAGAATGCCCTGCATGCACATTCAAAACTACCTTCCTTTGCTTAAGAGAAAATGATGTGTAAATAATGGTATTAGATATTGAATTAAATAAATAGTAAATAAATACAATAAGAGTAATCAAATCAAAATCGCGACAATAAAACTTTACTTCAAAGCTTTAAAAATCTCCATATAAATACATAATCAGAAATTATAAAAATAGATATTTGTGCTGTTAATGTAATTGGCTTTGTAACAATTATAACTAACCAACGTTCTAGTGTAATTGGCTAATAGGAGATAATGGCAAAGTCTAGTGATAATGCAAACTGACCGTAAAGGCCTTAAATGATTTGAGACTCACAGAAAATGATTCCAACGAAGATGACTCCAATGACACCCATAATAATCATCATCTGAGAGAGGGGGAAAACAGGATAAAAATGGTTAGTATCACACAATTCATCACTGACTCTGCATTACAAGAAGGAAGACAGCAACACAAACATTTATCAAGAACTATCAGATTAATCAAGAATATGACAACAAACGTTTAAGTGCAAGTAAAATTGTTTTAATTTGTTACATTTATGTAGTGCTTTTCTAGGCACTCAAAGCGCTTTACATATAGAAGGGGGGAAGCTCCTCAACCACCACCAATTTTAAGGTGTCTGCTCGAGCAGAACTCAGGGATTATGGGATTTATTAATTTTTTCATCTGCCTGGCTGATTGTTTATAAATGTCGATGAACATTCTAAGGTGTGCAATTAATTTCAGGGAAATGCACGGCTAAAGTAGTATTACAGTTCCATATCACTTCGCCAAATGATTTCAGTTATTTCAAATGTCTTTAGAGCCGACAACAGCAAAAGAACCAAATCCCACAACGACTCTGACCAAGCAAATGAATACAGTAAACAATAGGAGAAATTATAGGATTAAAAATTATTGTTTTTTTCCACAAAATTACGTTTTATTATGTACAGAAAGCACATTCTTCCCCCTCCCTCTGTTCTCCCACTCAGACGCACACACATACAGTAGGGAGAGAATGGGGATGGTTGCAACAAGGGACAGTTGCAACATGGCTTATTCCTCCAATCAGGAATGAGCTACAGTGATTGTGTTCACACTGCACATGCTCAGTTCACCCCTCCCCCGATCCTGGAAGAAACCAGCCACATCTGCCCATTCATTCTGGAAAAAATACATTTCAAGGTACAAAAATAACAGATAATCAAAGAGCTTATCATAACATAACAAAATAGTAATTTTATGGATTAATAAAGAGTCCAGTTTCTCCCGTTTTTTACTGAAGTAAATAACTTTTTTAAATCAGACTGGTAATGTTTGGTGGAGCAGGGATTATGGTTTTTTTTCAGGGGTTGGGCTTGGCCCCTTAGTTCCAGGGAAAGGAGCTGTTAATGCGTCAGCATACCCAGACATTTTGGATAATTTCATGCTCCCAAATTTGTGGGAATAGTTTGGGGATGGCCCCTTCCTGTTCCAACATGACTGCGCACCAGTGCACAAATCAAGGTCCATAAAGACATGGATGAGCGAGTTTGGTGTGGAGAAACTTGACTGGCCTGCACAGAGTCGGGGATGAATAAGAGCAGAGGCTGCGAGCCAGGCCTTCTCGTCCAACATCAGTGCCTGACCTCAGAAATGTGCTTCTAGAAGAATGGTCAAAACTTCCCATAAACACACTCCTAAACCTTGTGGAAAGGCTTCCAAGAAGAATTGATGCTATTAAAGCTGTTAAGGGTGGGCCAACTCCATATTAAAGTTAATGTGCAAGGACACAGGTCCTTCTCAAAAAATTAGCATATTGTGATAAAAGTTCATTATTTTCCATAATGTAATGATAAAAATTTAACTTTCATATATTTTAGATTCATTGCACACCAACTGAAATATTTCAGGTCTTTAATTGTTTTAATACTGATGATTTTCGCATACAGCTCATCTAAAAAAATTAGCATATCATGAAAAGGTTCTCTAAACGAGCTATTACCCTAATCATCTGAATCAACTAATTAACTCTTAACACCTGCAAAATATTCCTAAGGCTTTTAAAAACTCCCAGCCTGGTTCATTACACAAAAAACGCTGCACAACGAGAAGAGGTGACCAGACCCTGAGTAAGATTGTGGAGAAGGACCGATTCCAGACCTTGGGGGACCTGCGGAAGCAGTGGACTGAGTCTGGAGTAGAAACATCCAGAGCCCCCGTGCACAGGCGTGTGCAGGAAATGGGCTACAGGTGCCGCATTCCCCAGGTCAAGCCACTTTTGAACCAGAAACAGCGGCAGAAGCGCCTGACCTGGGCTACAGAGAAGCAGCACTGGACTGTCGCTCAAATTTTGCATGTCATTCGGAAATCAAGGTGCCAGAGTCTGGAGGAAGACTGGGGAGAAGGAAATGCCAAAATGCCTGAAGTCCAGTGTCAAGTACCCGCAGTCAGTGATGGTCTGGGGTGCCATGTCAGCTGCTAAAACAATAAAAGACCTGAAATATTTCAGTTGGTGTGCAATGAATCTAAAATAAATGAAAGTTAAATTTTTATCATTTCATTATGGAAAATAATGAACTTTTATCACAATATGCTAATTTTTTTTAGAAGGACCTGTATATTATATGAGTTTCTCTGTGTGTTTTGGTGCATTATCATGCTGAGACACGACACAAAGTCCTCCAGAATGGTTCGGTAGCCCTCGGCAGTGATGTGCCCATCAAGCACAGTAGGGAATGCCATGATATTGCAGCCCAAAGCATCACTGATCCACCGCTGTGTGTCAATCTGGTGTTAAGCCTCTTTGGGGCTTCACATGGATGTGGGAAAGACAGTGAAAGTGGACTCATCAGAGAACAATACATTTTTCACACTGTCTACAGCCCAAGATTTGTACTGTTGGCACCAATGAAACCAACATTTGGCATTAGCACGAGTGACCAAAAGTGGCTTTAGCAGCCCGACCATGAATATTGACTCTGTGGAGCCCATGACTGAGTTTTGGTGAAGACAGGATAGTCGAGGTCCTCATTTAATTCTGCAGTGAGTTGGGCAGCTGCGGTTTTATTTATTTTTTTTGGATACAATCCGGGTTAGTACCTGGACAACCCTTTCAGACAGCTTCATCTTGCATCGACATTGTCCTACGTAGTGGTATGCCGCAGGGCGTGGCCACAAGGGTGCCACCCTAAAAATTTGTTTCGTCACCCCTGTTGCGTATTGATGTAATGCACAAACAATTTAAGGTTTTGGTTTATGGAGGGGGCACAACTAAGAAAACAGCCCCGTCTGCTCATTATAAAACTTTATCTTACCCTGACTGGGTCACTTTGAAAGCACATATCTAATACGAACTATAATTCAAAATAGTTTTAGTTTTTTTGTCTGATATTATTTAATTTAGTTGAATACGCATTTTGTCCCTGCAGTACTAGGCAGTGTAAAAGGCAGATCGGCGTGAATCCACAGCCACCTCACAAGTAATCATATGAAGTCAATAGGATTGACTTTATCATAACATAATCAGTGAACCTATCTAAACTGCACAATAAATCTCTGATTTACATTGTGTCTACACTTTGTTATAAAGAGAGGATTCACCAGCATGCAGAACTCGGCACTGAGCAAAAAATCTGGTGATTTGAGCACTGAGTGGATTCTGACTAACTTTACCACTAACTTTACCAACCAATATAATATTAGTACAGTTTTAACTAAAGGTGCTCTTGCTTTCCCCTATCAAGACCCCTGTTGTAGAGGAATCAAAAATCAATACAGTAATTTTTAGTTGGGAACTGTTGTTGTCAGGTATGTTGTATTGTTTCCCTTTTAAATTGGTATAACATTTCATACTGGTATCATCCCTCATTATATAGTATTACTGGATATACATATACCATAGCAAGCCTATTTGCCACCCATCATTCTGCTCTTGGTGTTGGGATTGTGGTTCCCACTCAGTTGAAATCCCAGGGCCCCCCTATGGCCAGGGGCCCCAAGAATCGTCACCAGTATTCACCCTGCTAGCAACGGCCCTGCATGTAAGGGGTGCGGGATGTTTAAAACATTTTGAATAAGCTTAAATTTGTTAAAATCCCTAAGTGGGAGTATATGAGCAAAAATAGTAATGCATGAATTACAAAAATATATATGCTAAGTCATCACTTAGCAAATTTTTGTCAACTCTTCAAAAATACAATCTTAAGAAATCCTTAGGGACAGATTTACTAAAAGCGGATTTACTAAAAGCGCAAACCCTCTTTTGCCATTAAAAAACTACTGTTCATTAAAAAACAATATAACAAGAAAATCATAAAATGATAAAAGAATGCCTTTCACATTTATTTTTTTTGTAGAAATTGTATAGGGTCGCAAATGACCCGAGGTGTGTAATGGTGTAAGTATTTTTCTGCACAACAATAAATCAATCTTTCGGAGTAGCAAATATCTACAACACAAAGTAGTAGACATTACACAAAGAGATGGACTGATATGTCACATGTTTCTCTGCATATAATTCGCAAAACCCAGAAGCTCCAGTTTACACAAATAAGCTAATTAACACTAGCAGCTGTACAGAGCAAAATAGCTCAGCACAGCATGAGCAATAAGCACTGACCTATTTACCCCTGCATGTTATTTCCTTCACACTACACAGAGCTCTGAGTACAGTAGTATTATTTATATACTATTATAATTTGAGATCTTTTTTTCTTTCTTTTAAATGTTTTTTGTAGTAATTTTGTTTTGTGCTTTTATCACAATAGCATGAAAGTGAGACACAAAAAGTGTGTGTGTGTTCTGTAGGAGGATGAGTAATAATAATTTTATTATTAATGTTTAATATTTTTTATTATTATTATATTTCCAATTGCTTTTATTTGAAATTTAGTTTAACTACTTTAACTTTAGTACTTTAAGTTTATGTTTTTCATCTAATATTTATAACATATTTAATTTTATTTCCGCTTTATTAGTATAGTCAGGATGTCTCACCTTGCAGTTCTTCCACCAGTATTTGTTCTTCAGTTTGGCAGCACAGCTTTCGAACTGTGACGCCCCGGCCTGCAGAGCATCTGCCCTGTCATCTAGCTCAGACAGCTTCTGGTCTCTCTCCAGAACCTTATCCACATTCACACGCATGATATCCACCACCTGACCACCAGACCACAACCACACAGAAGACATGAGACAAGAAACAATGACACTGAAAACTTGTGTTGAAAAGCATTGATTCATAAAGAAATAAAGACAAGTATTTTGTGCAAATTTGCATATCTTGCCTATTATTTCCTGTGCATATATAGCTGATGCTTCCATTGTTTTTGTCCATAAACACTCACTCACCTCCTCCACTTGTGCTTGTGTCTGCTGTAGTCTGCGGTTGCTGGTGGTGTTTGGAGGGGGAGCAGGGGGTCCGGCTCCTCCGGGGCCACCTGGAGCTGCTGGGTTGGCATCATCGGCAGCAGACCTGATAATCCAAAGACAATTATGACACATACAAACGTTGAATTTGCTTATTGGTGAACAAGTTTTGATTTGATGTTCCAGTTATGTCAAACACAGGGTTTGGCTTTTTAAAAGATTTTAACTGTACACTACTTAATTAATTAGGCCTAACGTTACTTCTTTTAATTATTTTTTTTAGGTCTAAATTTCTGTTCGACCGATATGGGTTTTTCAATGTCCAATACCGAGGCTGATCATGTACACGTGTATTATATGATAAAGGTTCAATGTTTATTATCCACTGAATCCTGGTTAAAAGCCTTTATAACACGGAGGTCTAGCTTATAGACCAACCAATAAAATAAAATACAATTAACATATTGGTTTTAATCGTGACCGTTTAGTGTAACTGAAAGAGGTCCATCTCCAACATCTCGACAAAAACAAAACAATCAAAATCACCAACAAATCGATAAAAATGTAAGTCACAATCATGAGAAATTAAGCTTGAAAATTGTTTACAAAAAGTAACATTTCCGAAGGTCTACTTGTAACAAAATTCTAGAATATAAAGCCTTCACAAATACTTACATTCTCTCTCTCTCAGAATACCTTAAGAAGAGTCGAAAGGTGATAGAATTAAAATGAAAACAGCGAAGAAGCGGTAGAAATGATTAAATTAGGAGGGAGAGACTGAGATGATGCAGGGTTCCCGCGCGAGTCATCAGCGCGAGTGGCGCATTATCGCTGCACGCGCTGGACAGTGAAAGCAGAGCGGTCGCGTGCGAGGACGCACGAGCGCATAAATAAACGTTCAGTTGCGCCTTGAGGGAACCCCAAAAACTGATTTTTCACTAATGACCAGTTTTCTCTCTAAAAAGTTAAAAAATTCAACGTGAATTGGAGAAACAAAATGGTTAACTATACAGAGTGCGGGCTAATTGTGAGCGCTCTCGCTGGATTCAGTCGACCACGCTATTCTTCAGGCTGGTTTGTAGGTTAGTGCAGTAAAGTGCGCGCGGCGCTCCTGCACTGCGTCGCTGCTGTAGCTTAACTCATGAGGATGATGATGCGCAGCGTGTTTTACAGCCCCTTCCCCTCTCTCTCCCCCTCTCTGTACTGCGGTACATCAGTGAGTTCAAAGTGCTGAGTCGGCTTGTTCTTTCCGAAGCGACTTTTCTTCTTTCTGATAACAGGTTTTCCACACGACCCACATGCTTCACTTCTCAAATCCTGCATTAAGGCAATTATGGGTCTCATAGTCTATAAACATCAGGCCAATATTCTAACATCCTCCATGCACATCCATTCTGGGCTTAAGGCGGTTACCTAATGCATTTAATTAAAATACTGCATAACACCACAAGGATAACATTGGTAGTTGTAATGTAATAAATCAGTTTCTACTGGCAATTTAATAGAAAAATCTGAGATTGTAGATTTTTTCTCTGCCTTTTTGCATAGAAAAACAAAGCGTCATGGGTTTAAACCTAAAAAAAAAAAAAAAAGAGATCACCACTACCATCTTTAGATTCCCTTAACCATTACAAAGCCCTTTATTAAAAAAGGAACTGAAAATAGTGATACAAAATTGACAAAGAAACCTTTACAAGTCATCCAAAAACCACAAGAGAAATTATAGTTGGGTGGCATGAATTTACCTACCTATCAAATAAACACTGAAGTGAGCACTACTATTTGAAGTAGTGTTTGATGATTTTTCTGCTCCACTAAATAGGTTCAAGATCAGATGTTACTTAAAACAAATGAAGACCATTACATGTGAGAAGTGTTTTATGGATATTCTTTTCTTTCAATAAAGTTTGTTAGTCTGTTCTGTTGTTCCTCCCTCTAACATTTGTTAAGGAAACTCATTAAATCATTATTCTTGCTTTTTTTTAATCAGTTATATGCATTGCGTTCATCTCTATCCATCATCCAGTTGGAAACTCTTCATCGATTGCATTTGCCCTTGTCCTCTGTCAGTCCAGGCCGTTTCTCTATTTCTTCTCATCATCTTTCTTGCCCTCAGGTGGTTTTGTTCTGTTCTGGGTCGCCAGAGAGCCCATGGCATTACGGATGGCTTCATTGTTGGGGTCGACTCCTGGAAGGTTCTCCAGCACACTCTGCAGGAAGTCTGGATCCTGCATCACATCGTAATCCTCCTCATCCTCCTGCAGAACGCACACACAAAGAGTTTCACTTTCATGCCGTTGGGCCGAGTTGTTTGTGATTATACATTTAACACGTGACAAAAAGGCAGTAGCTGATTAATATGTAATTACTTTAATAATTATCTGCTTCCTCAGACACATTATTAACAGTTCCATCCCACATTTAAGCTTCAGGTTCTCTTGGAAAAACATGAATATTTTACTGGCTAATGAGTCAACTTCAAGAACACAACTGGGATAAATAATAATCTCTGTTGTCAGGATTCAAAATGTAACCAACAGTAACAGCATCGTAACATCTGCATACTGAATTGTGATTGGTCTTCTTTTTTTGCATATATTTAATCATCAACCATTGTTCAATGGCTTTTGTTCCAATGGTATTTTTCCCGTTTTTTTTTCCATAGGGATATTAAGAGTCTCCTTTTATGAGTTAAAGGCCATGAACTAACCAGCTAAAGCAACAATTAGGAGCCAGGATCACAGAAATTGCCACGATTGTTTCACGATGGCCATCTTTCTGGGCTTAAGGAGTGAATTACAACATTACAAAGTTTTATTTGAAGCAAAACGTTTTTGAAAATCAGACAAACACAAATATGCACGACTGTGTGTACTTGACAGATTTAATTAGGGAATGAACCACAGTCCCATGAAGCATTGCGGATGACATAATTGAACAAAAACGATGGAGAAAACTATTGATTTAAAAATGTTGATGGCTTCAACAAAAGCATATACCATCAATTGACAACCTCGTAGCTCACAGTAGCTCTGTCTTTAAAGGTTTAAAGTTATAGTGAAAAATCTATTTCCCTATGGAGAAAATGACTTCCAGCACCTGACTGAGGAGACTGGCTTCTCAACACTGCATATATGGCGTTGCATTCTGCATTTCACGCACAGCTAACAGAAAGCCGGTATGACAACAACAAAGCGGCTCTCATACGGCATTTCATTTGGACAGAATCAAAGACTAAAAATCATCTTACTAAAACTGTAACACTGCCTTGCAAACACTGGTAATTCCTTCAGGACTTCAGAAACATGTAATGTGTCTGTGTTTCCGTTTTGTGTGGTTTTGGCATGTTTAGCAATGGCTTCTGAATGATGGGGATGAAGAATATGCAGCTGCTTTTGATTATTTCCACAACACGATTGTGTTCAATCTAAAATTCTGATCTCCTCTCTAAGGATGTACTCTCACTAGGCCCGGTTGCCTTGTACTGTGCCCGAGCACTATTGTCCCCCTCCCCACTCCCCCGCTGACCGGCACTTAAATTGCACTTAACGTACCGGGCCGGAGCACACTTACGTCATTCACAAAGCAACTTTTTGTTTTAAAGAAAGGAAGAAAAGCGCATTCCCAATAGACTGACTAATAGATTTATAATTTGTGCCACGCAGCGATTTCCTCATTGTACTGCACGTATCAGGAGATTATAATGAAGGCAGATGGCTTTGATGGAGGAATTTGCTGCAAGAATCTACAATCCCTGTTCGTCAATAAGGTGAAAACCAGACCTGTTATAAACCTAAATATACTTGAATTCATTGAAAAGTGTATCCAAGTAGTAATGGTTCGGTGTTTGCAGTCATAATGATGACAACAGTGCACAGCTGACAACGAACCGCGCCTGGTTCAGATCATCTAGTGTGAGTACATCCTAAAAGAAAGCTGGTCTGGTTGAAGGAAAAGTGCTGGGAAACACACCTTAGGAGCTTCACTGTCTGCTGCTGCTGCTGCACTTGTTTCCACATCCATGGCCTCTGAACAGCCAAACTCTGTGCACAAAAACAAAAATTTGGTTGTATAAAACAAATAAAAAAAACAGGGGGAAATTAGTAAGAATAACAAAAAACAAGATTTAAGTAAAAAGATCGACCTCCTCCTTGCATGGACATCTGCAGGGCGTATGCAATCTGTTCATCCTCCGTCATGCGGCTAAAATCAGGCAGAGCAGGAGCCGTCGACATCTTCAGCAGGGCATTTTCAGACTCTAAACACAAATACAAATGACATCAGGTCACATTAAACACGAACTTCCCAGAAAACAAACTTATACTGTTAAAATACATACGGTTTCACTCTGTAATTTAGAGCATGGAGAACTTCCCTTATACACAACTCAACTTCTACATTTTACACACAAAATATTAACTAATAAATACTTTTATTAAATGTTACTTGTATTAAATAGCATTTCAAAATAAAAATAAAAATAATAGTAGCATTGTGAAATCATTTTTTTAATATAACTTTTTATTAATAATATATATTTTAATAATGTAATATATTTTAAAATGTAATCTATTCCCGTGATCAAAGATGAATTTTGAGCATCATTACTCCAGTCTTCAGTGTCACATGATCCTTCAGAAATCATTCTAATATGATTTGCAACTCAAGAAACATTTATGAATATTGTGGAATATTTGTGGAAACTGCACTACATTTGTTTCCGGATTTGTTGATAAATGCTGTTCTTTTGAACTTTTTATTAATTTAAAATAAAAAATGATTTGTAACAATGTAAAAAATAATCAGTGTCATTTTTGATTGGTTGAATCCGTTCTTGCTGAATATTTACTACACTTAGTCAAAAGTACTAAACTTTTGTGTCCTCAAAGAGTTGTGTGAGTGAATGCAAAGTTCTCTAGGGGGAACAGAACTTGAGAGAATGCAAAAGTATCACCATGTCCCTTTAGAGGCTCCATGCAAACCCAAACCCACAGCTACACTTGTAAAGGCAGAGATACACTTAAGGTGTGAACCTACACTGGTCTCACGGGTTCGGTTCGATTATCATGCCATCGATTCGGTTCAACTCGAAATCACGATGCATCACAATGCATTGACGATGCACTGCATCCTCATGTATGCAATATCGTCAGTCAGTTACATGAACTGAACCTTTCATTTGACCTGCTCAAAGAAAACACTCTTCTTGAATGTATCAAACTTCAAACAAAACTCAAGTCTGGCCACAGAAGACAATGGGAGAATTTAGAACAAATAAAAGTAAAAACTAAAAGCCACTTCAGGAGGCGGTCTGGGCCGCATTACAATCAAAACTAACTTCGTTGATGTTAACTCCATTAAATCCGCATACAGTGCGGGAATTGAAGATCGGATTTACATCCGTTTTGCAGAGATACATTTATGTGCCCAAGTGTAAATTAAATAGTTTTGATAAATTCGATAGCTTTGATATACACACAGCACGTGTGTTCTTCAGGTTGTGCTTACCAGGTTGTTCATAAAAACTGAAATGTGTCCAGATGGCGGCTTTTAAAGTAGTTGGAGCATTTTGATTATTCCCATTCACCTCCCGCTGCCATTGTATGCTACCGCGACAAAGCACGTATGTGACAAACTACGTCAGAAAAGAATCAGTACATTATAATCAGTTATAATCTATTACTGAACCGATACCGAATCGTCCTTGTCTCCGTCGCGATGCATCATAGAAACTATTCATTTCGACACCCCTAGGAAAGCCCCCAACATGTAGAATCGCTGTCGGGCTGTCCGTGATGGAGAGAACTCTGATTGGCTGTTCAGTTTAGCAAATGAGTGCCTGAGAATACGAGCAAAAAAGCAAAAAAAAAGTCATGACGGCACAGGCAGAAGGCTGTTCTAATTTTACATCTTACCTGAGCATTCCACTGCGCAAATATTCTCATAACATGTGCGGAGTGAAATAAAGAATGTAATCAGCATGACTGATAGTTCAAAATGGTAACCAAGCGCTGCTTTGTTTATGGTTTGAATACCTGCAGTCTTAGTTTCGCTTTCCCTTTTTGAATGACATTATTGAAGATTATATCTGCTTAAGTCAGTTATCTCCTTTAGACACAGAACACACGTGCTAGCTGTAGTCTTGTCAGTGTGTTCTTCCCCAACGCAGACAACAACACAGTCGGCTTTCATCAGCGCTAGTTCTTTAGCATCGGTTAGGTGTGTCCCTAGCCTAGAAATCTAGACGCACCCTAGCGGCAGCATATCTAATCTGCCGCGAGTGTAGTCTAACAACTCTCGGTAGACCTGAGAGCTGGAAAAAACGTAAGAAGGGAAGACCGGATAAGGTGAACGTTTAATCTATCAACTAACTCCGCTTCACGTTGCTCTGGTTGGTTGTAGCGCTATCCAATTATATGCAGAGGGAATTTGAAAGACAACCGTTTATCCCGCCCCTCGGATTGAGCCCTGCCAATGGTGAGTTCCCAGACCCAACATCTTGATGTGGGTCAGGCTAGTGTGTCCCTACACCAACTAGTTGAATACACATTTAAACACAATCCTCCTTCTCTCACCATCTGCAGTGGGTGATGAGACTCCAGCCTCTGCAGCTGAAGCCACTGCTGCCCTGCGAGCTTCCTCCTCCTGCCTCTGTCTCTGCTCCTCCATCGACACACGCAGAGCCTGGAACAATTACACAAGCAAAAACATTTCTAGCAGAGAAGTTTGTCCTAAAATGCTGTTGTCACTGTAAAGATGTTTTGAAACAATCTGTATTATATAAAGTGCTATGTAAATAAAAGTGGCTTGACTTAAATCTGTGTGCTACTAACCAGAGCGAGCTCAGGGTCTGCGCTGGGGTCCACTCCAAACTCAAAGTCACTAGGACCCAGGCCCATTATGGTACCACCCTCTCCAGCCATGATAGGAGAGGACAGGAGAGCATCTGCCAGGCTCGGGCCAGGAGGCACGGTTACCAGGTGAGAGCCTACACCCTCCTTTCCATTCAGGGTGTTCACAAACACGGTCAGCTTATCCGTGTTGACCTCCTAACAATGTGACGAAAAGAAAATGGGAGTAAATGAGATGGAAAATTCTGGATGAGTGTGATAAACTACATTCCCTCAGAATAATTGTTCACCTCTTCTCCAAAGTTAACGATGTCAACGCTGACTTTTTCCTTCTTCAAACGTTTTGCCATCTTCACCAACTAAGAGTGAGCAGGTGAATAACACATTATATTGGACTTTTTTTTTAAAACAGACTCATATGGTGCAGTTAGCACTCAAGATACATGAAGGAGAAAGAAAACAACTCACATCTTTCTCCTGATCCTCCACAGGGCTCCCCACAAAAGCGATGATCCTCATCTTATGGTTCTTTCCCTGTCTGTGTTTCAATGCCAGCTGAGAAACAGTGAAGAGCAGTGAGAATCAGAAGTATAAGCTTAGAGAGGATGTTATATAATAAATAACATTGTACATTTTGTACACAACATTGTCACTTTTGATTAAATGAATGCATCCTTGAATAAAAGTTCTTACTGAGCGCAAACCTTTAAACGGTAGTGTATAATGTTACAAAAGCATTCTATTTCAGATAAATGCCGTTCTGTTGAACATTCTATTCACCAAAGAATCCCCACTTTTTTTTTTACAACCAATACAAGACCTTGACCAAAGATTTATGTACCTCTTGATGAAAACAACATCACAACAATTTTTGATCTTGTAATGGCAATGCCAACACTTTGTAAAGTATCCTTCAGCACATCCCAAAGACTCAATGAATTTAAGGTCTGGACTTTAAGGTCTGCTCCCTTCTAACCATTCCTTCACAATTTGACCCTGATGAATCTTGACATTGTCATTTTGGAATATGGCCATGATGTGTCTTCCTACATGTTGTTTAAGGCATTAAAAGCTACACACTCTATCAATTAGGGTTAGAAGAACTGTTGCCAAACATATAACATGCTAGATTATTGCATAATCACTGCAATAATGATCAAATCATTGACTCTATAGCATTTGCCTATTTAAATCCAAACAGATCATTTTTGTCCGGGCAATGTATATAATATGCTTATTGAGCTTTTGAAATAAAATAGTAAAATGTTGTATGTAAAATAAATATAGAATAACATAATAAATATAGAATAACATATAGAATAAACTTCCTCACTAGGCCAAAAAAGGCCATTTATTGACACCAAGCTGCCATAATAATCACTCCCCATTTCTGTAACCTTCTGAGGTTTGATGTTGTTACTCATTTCACACAAATAGTTCATAAAGGATGATCATAAAAATCGAAATGTTGCAGTAGCAAAAATCAAACAATTTAATTTGAAGGCTCAGATAAAAGGTGTAAAATGATCGTGTTAAGTAAATTAGAGAAATCATGGCTAAAATTGTGGATCTGATGGGCATTTTTTAAAAATAAATATTTATAAAATACAATGAAATTGTGATATGACCCGACCCACTCACATGTGCTACTCTGATGCCTGTACAGAAGCTGATGACTCCTCTGGGCTGAACAGCATGAAGCTTTGACAGGATCCTGCCCGTGTCAGGGGTCAGTGTGGTCAGGACCTCACAGTTACTGAAACACACACACAGTGAACCTCCTCTATAGATTCTCTCATACACAATAATCCCAAATTATACCTGTTAGTAAAATATATAAAGTATTTTTTTTAAATCAGCATCCTACTTGGCCATCGTGATGAGCCCCACGTTGTTTTCTGGGTTACTCCGAGTTTTAGAATGACAGATGATGTTGACAGCGTCCTGCTGGGCCTGAAGTCTGGTAGGTAGGAAGTCTCCATTGCGCATATATTCACTGTTGTCCACACTAGAAATAATAAACATACATGGGTAAATAACATGACGTGCATATTTTTGTGTCCAAGTGCATTATTTCTTATTAAAATGATTTGATAAATTCATTACATACATCACTTTATTCTATAAAACCTTTATTTAAATAATTCATATTATTTGTGTTCTGGTATCTTAAACCCCCAAAATCTCAAGTGGTGCAAATGAAATACTATGGCATCATTTTAGGTGTGAAAACTTTCATATAAACTAATTTTATGAATATCAGTAGTTTTAAAGCTGTTGCAATAATTGAAAAACTTTTGTCCAGCAATTTGTATATTCTCAAATGTCAGGGGGCATAACTGTAAACATGGCTTTTTTATTATGAATTGACATGGTAATAACAGTAAACATGAAAATGCCTCATCCAGAGGAGCCCGACTGATCCTTGTGGCAGGGTGAAAGTTAGGGATGCACCATATCGGTATCGGCAGATGCTCATTTTTAATGTTATTGTTACCGGCTCAATAAGAAAATATGACCAATAAATAATGAATAATTTCCTTCAGCTGAAACACTTTAGATGCAAACTGTTGGGGTTGGGGTTGAATAACTTGAAATATGACTGAAATCACTTCAAACAGGAAAATACATGTGCAGCCCAAATTATAATGAGAACATTATAATTGTGTGCTTGGGACATGGCTTTTAATGATGGGACTTTTGTTTTTGTAATCAGGCTCTCAAAAATTATATATAAAAAAATTATTTAGATGTATCAGCAAATACTGGTATAAACTGCTAATTTCAAGTATGGGTAGATTGGTACAATTTCCATGTCAGGTGGTAGAACTAGTAAAGAATAAACAGGTCCTTCTAAAAAAAATAGCATATTGTGATAAAAGTTCATTATTTTCCATAATGTAATGATAAAAATTTAACTTTCATATATTTTAAATTCATTGCAAATATTTCAGGTCTTTTATTGTTTTAATACTGATGATTTTGGCATACAGCTCATGAACACCCAAAATTCCTATCTCAAATATTTCATCCGACCAATAAAAGAAAAGTGTTTTTAATACAAAAAAGTCAACCTTCAAATAATTATGTTCAGTTATGCACTCAATACTTGGTCGGGAATCCTTTTGCAGAAATGACTGCTTCAATGCGGCGTGGCATGGAGGCAATCAGCCTGTGGCACTGCTGAGGTGTTATGGAGGCCCAGGATGCTTCGATAGCGGCCTTAAGCTCATCCAGAGTGTTGGGTCTTGCGTCTCTCAACTTTCTCTTCACAGTATCCCACAGATTCTCTATGGGGTTCAGGTCAGGAGAGTTGGCAGGCCAATTGAGCACAGTAATACCATGGTCAGTAAATTATTTACCAGTGGTTTTGGCACTGTGAGCAGGTGCCAGGTCGTGCTGAAAAATGAAATCTTCATCTCCATAAAGCTGTTCAGCAGATGGAAGCATGAAGTGCTCCAAAATCTCCTTATAGCTAGCTGCATTGACCCTGCCCTTGATAAAACACAGTGGACCAACACCAGCAGCTGACCCTGCCCTTGATAAAACACAGTGGACCAACACCAGCAGCTGACATGGCACCCCAGACCATCACTGACTGTGGGTACTTGACACTGGACTTCAGGCATTTTGGCATTTCCTTCTCCCCAGTCTTCCTCCAGACTCTGGCACCTTGATTTCCGAATGACATGCAAAATTTGAGCGACAGTCCAGTGCTGCTTTTTTGTAGTCCAGGTCAGGCGCATCTGCCGCTGTTTCTGGTTCAAAAGTGGCTTGACCTGGGGAATGCGGCACCTGTAGCCCATTTCCTGCACACGCCTGTGCACGGTGGCTCTGGATGTTTCTACTCCAGACAGTAAGACAGGCAGTCTTACCCATGATTGCGGTTTTGAGTAATGAACCAGGCTAGGAGTTTTTAAAAGCCTCGGGAATCTTTTACAGGTGTTTAGAGTTAATTAGTTGATTCAGATGATTAGGTTAATAGCTCGTTTAGAGAACCTTTTCATGATATGCTAATTTTTTGAGATAGAAATTTTGGGTTTTCATGAGCTGTATGCCAAAATCACAGTAATAAAACAATAAAAGACCTGAAATATTTCAGTTGGTGTGCAATGAATCTAAAATATATGAAAGTTTAATTTTTATCATTACATTATGGAAAATAATGAACTTTTATCACAATATGCAATTTTTTTTAGAAGGACATGTATATACAACTATTTGTTTAACACTGAAATGTTATTTAACAACTGAAACATTCTTCATGACTAAAAAATATGCATTTATGCAAGCAGTTTTGAAAATATTTTTTTAAAACATCTTGTGAAGCTTATACAAGTTAAACTGTGATGTCCACTCTACATTCCAGAAAACGATCGCACGAAGCGCAATTCTGCACATACGCGTGTTTCTATTAAATATTTGAACATAAAATCTTGTTAATAAAAAGCTGAGGACGCCATTCGGACTAAAGACTTTATTATACTACCAAATTGAAAGTCCAAAAAAGGTTTTTGAAACCTAGCTGGATAAAACATATAGTTACAAGAAATTAAAAACAACAAACAAAGGTCACTGTTCACACATTCAAAACTAATTCATTTCATAAAAGGGCAACTCAGACAACATGACAATCGCAGATATGAGCTTTCTAACGTTTCCCCTCATAACATGTCAACACAAAGAAGCTGTTTAACAGCCTGAAAGCTCCATCATGACTAAGGAAAACTGCACATCTGTCCTTCCGTTCAACACAAGCTCTCTCTCAACTCCAACACACAACATTTCACTACACAATTGTGTAATATTTCAAATACATCGCGTTTATCAAACTGCATCTCATGTTTGAAGATTATAAAGTCATTTTTCTTACCAGACCATAGTACTTTCAAGCACCATCTTGAAAATCTTCTGTCGCTCTACGTGACGTAAACACGTAAGTGAACGCTTATTGGTTAAAGTAGCGCTGAACGACAGGAATCGTGGGAAATGTAGTTCAAATGTGTTTTCCATTAATCCTCGTCAACTGACACACTTCCAACTACTTATGTTGTATTGGTTTCATTTTAGTTACATATGCAGGATCTGTGCTGGCTAGCATTCATTTTACCGTAACTTTGGTAACAGTTATTAAGTTAAACACAATGAATAAGGTTTTATTTGTTAATATTTGTTAATATAACTACATTAACATGAACTAAAATTGAAAAATAGCATTTATGATGTTAATTTAAACATTAATACATTTAAATAAAAAGTTGCATCTGTTTAAAATTCCTGAACCTGAGCTAATATGAACTAACAATAAAGTTGTATTTTTATATAAGATGAATACATACTATTACAAATATATTGCTCAATGACTCTGAATGTTAGTTAATGCGTTGGTATGGACCATATTTTAAAACCACAGCAATGGTTTGGAAAATATTTTATTCTTTTTAAATCAGAAAGACAATGTGAAAAAAACAATCACCACATCACTTAAAGATGGTAGGAGAAACAGGCTGCAAACACCACACAAGAAAAAGGCATTTCCGTGACTTGCTTATATACATATTATATACACGTTTTATACAGGCCAGGTAAAAATATAGTCCTCAAAGCACTTACGGTTGCCAGTGTTGTTCCTGACACCGCCAGACATTCACAAGTAGAAAAGCTGAGGAAGAGCTTTCACCGATTTATAATGAATAGGAATATTTACCTTGGACACAAATACATAAAATACAAAAGAAATGGTTTATATTGTCTAAAACTTCCCTCAGACCCAAAATAACATACATACTACTTAGATCACAGAAACTTCAGACAGATTACATAATACATACATTCATCTATTGTACATATAGAATTCAAAATCCATACAAGTACACAAACACAAAAGAAAAAAGACATTTCTTAATAAATACAATCACTGAAATACATTGGCAGAAACGTTCATATTGCAGTAGGTTGGTTGGTCTGTTTAGTGTCAGAGTTGACAGCATTTAATCCGATGTGCATTGAGCACGACTGATGTGTCTGTTGTGCAAAGATCTGTTTCACTGTAATAATACAAACACTTGAAAAACCCTACATGAACCAAAGGGTAAAGAATATCCATCTGCTCACTTTAATTCCCATTACATTTGCATTATTGTTGGGCAAAAGATTCACTTTTGAGATATTTAAGTCAAGATGTTTTCGAGGATTCAGTGTGGTTTCTAGATTATGAGAATTGATCAGTTATTGAGTGCTGGTCAGAGAAAGGAAGTTATTGTAGCATCTTGAGACCATAAACACGGATTAATAAATAACACAGTTAAATGAGAGCGAGGCCTGAATTGTGAAGACCCAAACATTTTAATTAAAACTTTATACCGGTGTTCTCAAGACTTCTACGCTTCTAGAAAACTACCCCACAAACCAAATGTGAAATTAAGCCACTCAGAGTTGATCCAAGAGCAGTTTTTGAGTTTTCAGAACCTCAAATCTTCAAAGGTCTATAAAAGATGATGCATTAAACAGAGCAGATACAAGCACCATAATTGGAGAGTGAAATGAATATGAACATTGTGTGCAATATTAGTTTATAAAAGTAAAGAGTATAGAGCCGATATCCTTGAACAGAGGAAATAAAAATTGAATATAAAATGTAAAAATGTTAATCAGGCCATTGTAAATCTTGTTTTATTTACTGTACTGTATGACTCGGAGTTAAATGTGAATATAGGTCATTTTTGACATTCACAAATTATCCATAAAGTTTAGAAACATGCTGTGCAACATTAAAAAAAATCTTATCTTAAGAAATGTGTGTTTTCAGAGGACAACTGTGAGTTTAGCGCTAGCTTTTTTATATAGCATGTTGTGGGGTAGATCTTTTTTCTAGCGTGTTGTGAAACATTAAGGTGCATGATCAAAATGTTCTATAATATGATCTGACAAAGACTTGAACAGTAGACATTGAAATGATTCAAACTATAAAAAAATAGACCCAAACCAAATTTCTGTGCACAAATATACATGATCAATTTGATTAACATACATTAAAAATGTCAAAAAACTAGAATATGCATAAATACTGCATCCATTGTGAAGCTCTATAGGTTTCTTCAACACAGTCTCATGAAAGACTGTCAATGTACTTCCTGTGCATATTCTAACTGCATTTTCTTCAGGCCTGCAAAGGCAAATTCAACTTCGCTCACACACTTGCATGATTTTAAGAGCTGCGGTTCCCCAACTGTTTCATTTGGGAGAACACAACACTGCTCAAGCCTACAGTCCGCCCTTCTTCAAAATACTTCAAGACTGCGACGTCAGCCTCAGATGTGTGCTTGGCAGAGGTATCAGGGCCTGGAATCGGCCGAAGAGAAACTAAGTAATGCCTGTCAACCAATGGATCCATTAAAAACTACTTCCTCTTATTAAATCAATCCAAATGGATGTGATAATAGAAAGGCAGATTCATCAGAGAGCTTGTAGTGAGCCAAAGACTCAGCTGATTTTCTTTCCAGCTCCTCTAAAGTATTCACATGTGCCCTGGTAAAGTCCATTAGTGTCCATTTTCTTTCATTACTCAGTTTAAATGATTATTTATTCTCAGGGTGAGTCTTACTACAACTGTGTAACTGATGTTACATCCCGTCAACTGGAAATCAGCCAACAATATAACTTGAATGTAAATTAAGCCTACATTCCTGATATTCAAATTGCTGAAAGGCTTTTCAGTCCTGTCTACACATTACAGGACTGTGTATAATGCTAGAAAACAATAAGATTTTTATGAAAGAGCCAGTAAAGCATGCGCTGTGTAACAAACATCTGTAACAGGTAGATCTGAAATGACGCAAGCAGATCCATGTTGGTCCAAGTAATTTCTGTAACCAGCAGAAATGAGTGTTTTTATACCAACGCGCTGCTTTCGAGAGCTGCATTAAGGCAGATGATTGGAAGACGTCATGGCACATCAATCAATCAGTCTATTCTTTAACATGTTAGTTAAAAGACAATAGCTGCTGTGCTGGAAGAGCACATTAGTAGAGTTTTATAATGTTCAGGAACACAGAGTGAATAATTATTTACAGATCTATATACACGAATACAGTACACTAATATTACGGACCCTCGGCGTGGCAGCAATATGTGCATTAAAAAGAGAATATGACATGCATGCGGATCCGTCCATCTCTCAACCATTGGTCCAATATGGAGGGGCAACTTACAATAAGCAGGGAGGGGAAAAAATGCAAAAGACAGATGCATAGAGACATAATTATATGAATTAATCTGTTTTAAAAACAATATCTAAATCTACTTAGTGGCACCTCAGAGAAGGCAATCGTTAAGCAATTAACCATTAAATACTAAGCCTGATATTTAGAAGATACAAAGCTGTAACATTCAAACGCATTTACTTAGAAACTGGGAATCATTTTTGGTCATTTTTCCCCTTTTTTGTCATTCTTAGGGCACATGCTGTCTCAACACAGAAAGAGCTGGAAAAGCGATGCTCTCATCAGGTTTAGTCAAAAAGAAAAGTCATAACTACCCTTCATAAGTATTTACAGAAGCCACTGAGAAATAGAAGTTGTCTGCTTATCACCGACATAATGCCTTCTGAGATAAACATACAGGAGCGCTAGCAGCCGTTAGTCCAAGTCACACCAGTTCAGAGAGAATCAGAAGGTTTAAAGACCTATATAAATAAAGATTTATGCAACATAGCCTCCAATGATAGGATTATATAAAGTGGTGCCAACTATGTAACACGTTTTTTCTCCCAGTACTAGCAAGGCAGAGAAAACTAAAATTAGTTTGTGCATCCCGCTTGCTCTGTTTTAAAAGTTTAAGAGGGAACAAAGGCAGTAAAGAACGTGGATGACATACTAACATCCCTTTTCGAATAATTTTGTATAAAGTTTGGGGTTGAAACTGGTTTTAGCAGCATTTCCTGGGCGAGAGAAAGAGAAAAAGCCATCAAAGCTCCTCGCTCAATGGCTTTTCTTCATTCCCTCTGTTTCTCACTCACTTTTAAAACATTTGTGCTGAGGACATGGTGTGTTCTTTCCCAAGCTCCCATTGAGAGAAAACTGCCTTCATAGCAGTGCTCATAGCATAGCCCTTCATCTCTCTTGAGTTGCTGTGTGTCAATCTCTCGTATAAATGCTCTGCTCCGTGTCATCAGTCATCGCTCTGCTCTTACTGGAAACAAGCAAGATTGTCTTTAATAAAATCACACTTTTGGATCAATGAAATAATTTCGAGTTTATATACAACTTACAAAACAAATGTCAGTCTCTGGGATGATGTCTTTGAGCGAAATGGCATCTTCATTGCTTAACTGCTCATCTAAGCATTCGGCTCCGGTGCTGAAGAAGAGAGCGAGAGATGAAGGATTGGTCTCTTTACAGTGACTTCACCCAAGTATTACAATTTTGTCATTATATACCACCCTATTGTTCCAAACACATTCATAAAGTTTGAGGTTGGCAAGATTTTTGAATGCTTTGGAAAGAAGTCTCACCAAGGCTGCATTTATTTGATCCAAAAAACTGTAGAAACAGTGTGAAATATTATTACAATTTAAAATAACTTTTTAAATATAGTTTTCAAATGTAATTTATTCCTGTGATGCAACGCTGAAATTTCAGCATCATTAGGTTTTGGGGAAAGTTACTTTGAAAAGTAAAGCATTATTAATACTGCAGAGTATTCCTTAAAAGTAACTAATTGAGTTACTTAGTTACTTTTTAAGATGAGTAATGTTGCGTTACTTTTGCATTACTTTTTCTCACCTGGGCTGGGCTTGTTTTTTATAACAAAAAAAGTTATATTTTTGCGCAAAGGTAAAGACCTCTTCATACCAAAATTGAAATAAGCCTCAGGCTGAGGTAAAAATGCTAATTCACGCATTTACAGTAGAGGGCGCAGCTCTGCTGTGCTGCCATTCTGGATAATGGAAGAATAGGACGCAGGAGAAAAAAGTTTTTCTCGATTTTTCTCAACATGGTCAGTCAAATAAATGTGAAAAAGTAACTCAGATATTTTGTTGTAAATAAAAAAAAAAAGCTGTGTGTTACTTTACTAGTTACTTGAAAAAGTAATCTGATTATGTGACTCAAGTTACTTGTAATGCGTTACCCCCAACACTGGTCTTTAGTGTCACATTATCCTTCAGAAATCATTCAAATAAATCATTTAGAGCTTAAAATTATTTCTTACTACTACAATCAACAGTTGTGCTGCTCAATGTTTTTGTGAATACTTTTTTTAGGATTGATGATGAATAGAATGTTCAAGAGAACAGTATTTATTTGAAACAGAACACTTTTGTAGCTACGTAAAAGTCTTTACTTAAGTCCCTTTTGATCATTTTTTTTTATTGAGTCCTTGCACAATAAAAGTATTAATTCAATATCAATCTTACTGACCCCAAACTTTTGAACAGCAGTGTATGTGGATAAATACAATTTAAAAAAACACACACAAAAAAAAAAAAGATAACATGGATTTGGAATGACATTTTTGGGTGAGCTGTTGCTTTAACAGTTTAATCATGATCAGACCCTGAAGCAACTCAATGTAATAACTGCACAATGTAAAACTGCACATAATGTAATAAGTATTACATTATAATTGTAATAAAATGTTCATAATATAATAATTTTCTAAAAACAGAATAAAATCTTGAACTCAAATGTAATCATTTTTACATTATAAGAAATGTATTACACCAAAAACAGTCATATTGTCATAATTGTAATAATTTAATAAAACTCACTCTCATTCTCTCGCGTGCACACATACACACACACCTCATTTATATTGATACTGAGTTTTTTCACAACATTTGTACAGAGTTGTTATTTAAAACTGTTTGTCATTTAACAGTATGTATACTGGATTTAGATTTTTGAAATATTTTGTGAAGGAATACCAATGCCTTTATGTTTAATAAAAAGTATAATAATAAGAATAATAATTGAATGAATATTTAAAATGTTGCATTTAGCATGCAGTTTTTTTAAATGCACTGTAAGGTTAAAATGTTTTAAAAACTATTAATCTTTCAGAAGGAACTTTAAGAAATTATTATTTTTCTTTTTGGGGACATCCTCCAATAATTAGAAATGACTAAATTCATGCGATTCATAACTGAATGTGATCAAACAAGGGACATTTTGTGTTTTTGACATATTAGACGTAAGAATAAGAGTGTAAATATTATTTGCAAATACTTTAAATACATTACTTCAACACTACAACTAGACCTAAAGCTTCTTTTACCATTCATAAATCCCTTTTAATTCTTTAATCATTTAATTCCTTTAAAACAAAACCTCTTAAAAGACCCTACCCCGCACCCAAATAAAAAAAAACTGTTGGTCCTCCCGAATGTTTAAGCCATGGTTACGGCCTTGAATGTGAGAAGTGGTGAGATGAGAAATGTATGTGTTTGGTTTCACCTGTGGGGGGCGCTGTTGTCATTCTCAGTGACTGCAGATTTGTGCACCTCCACCCCTACTGACCTGTGAGTGAGGAGCCATAATTATACAAACAAAGGTAAAACTGTGCCGGAGAGAGATTTCAACAAGAGAGATGATGAAGACATGTAACAAAAAGAAACTACATGAAAATAGCGCGAGAGAGAGAGAGAGAGAGATTACAACTGATAGTGATAGCGAGGTAGTGTGGAGGCACCTTTGAGGAGGTGAAGATGATGCCATTCCTGTGCTGCCTTGTGATGAGGTCGACCGGTTTGATGCCGCAAACTCACTAGAGCTTCCTGCCAAGGGATCGGATTGTGGAAGCAGGTCCGGTCTGCCCGACTGCATGCCTGCATGGACAGGAGTTATGATTTGATTTATGCTCTAAAGACAGTACACTATTAAATGCCTATTCACAATACATCTGACTCAGCAGAAAAGCATGCACAAAAATATTTTAAAACAATGCCTCTCTATCAGCTCGCACAACAACTGCTTTACATTCAATAGCAAGGATGATTCACTACCGTATCCCATCTTTTGTTTAAAGAAAGTAGTAAATTCAGCAACAGACTTGATGTAAATAGTTTTGGTTGCGGTACTCACTGCTTTCTCCTTCTGTATCGGACTGGTTAAGGTGAGTACGGTACATGAGTCTGGCGTCAGCAACTGTCTGTCCGCCAGGGGCAGGAGCAGAGCTTCCCATGGGAAGGCGTCTCACAACACTCGAACAGCCACTTCGACTCTTCTTTGAGGGGGAAGACTTTACTGGAAACGGAGGGAGAGGCACAAGATGACATCACAAAAACACAAAGTTCAAAGACCAAAATAATGACTTAAAGATCAAGTATGTAGTGTCTGCAACACTAGTAGTGGCACCTAGCAGAATTAAAAAAATAAAGTATATTTTAAAACAATCTTGCAAATGCCCCTTTGCATGTAGAGCCTCCCCCAAACTCAAACATCACAAATACAGCTGTGCTTGTGAAGGCATGTTTTAACAGATAAAAGTAGTCTACTTTGAGGAATACTTTTAGCTGTGTTGCTATGTGTCATGAGCAAGCAATTGAGTAGACTAACACTGTCTAGTGTGAATGCAAAATACATAAACTGGTACATTTGTCTTTCTCAACGTGTGCATAATGATGCTGTATGGTATTGATAAGTCATTTGTAGAGTGTTGCATAACAATGCCCCATTCGCTTTGATGTGTTCATGACCGATTTCATGTACACGTTCAAGTTTTTTTGGCTTGCCACTTCTGTTACCACTCTCTTTTCCAATGTAACACATCAGTCATGGACTCACACCAGCTAAACACTCTCTGGCTCACTACACTAAACACACTCCGCCTGCTACAGCAGCCATGCCCCAAACTCCCGCTATTGGTCGAGCTGGAAAGAGATTGACAGATCTGAGCAGACCACTCTCAAATGTTTTGATGGTGCCTGGGAGGTTTAATGTTTACACTTTTGGGGAAAAAACCCATGAACTCCATACTAATAGTAGTCAATGAACAATAAACTGGGTTAAAAAAATTAATTTTAGAGAAAAATCACTGTTAAAGCTACACTGTGTAACTTTTTTTGTTTATTCTTAGCTTAAAACACTTAGTTCTTTCAAAAATATATGTGCTCATTAATGTATATTTACTTCTTTCAAGTAATAAAGTATTCTCGTAAGTGTATAATATGCCATTGAAAATACATACGGGTGAGGGGTTCAAATGCGTGTCGCCATGTTGCCCCTCCATCTTGAAAGTACAGTAGCCAAAGAGGGACATACCCGTAAATTCAACCTTCGCCTTTGGCGTTTTAACACTCGATGGCACTGTGTCGAATGTGAAGAGGGGGATTGCTTGAGACTGATATAGCCTACAATGTAAACTTTGCCTTACGTTAGTGATGTCGTACAATATACAGAATAACAATAGCACAGATAAAAGTTACTTTACTAAGATTAGCTTGCATTCGTCTGGGAACCTGATAGCTGATGTTAGCAATGAAATGGTAAAAAATAACGAAAAGGTAAAATTATTATTCATTTTACATTGATGTCATAACCTACATGTTAACTGACAAATTAAATAACTGCAAATTCTAATAGTTTTCTAAAGTAACCTCATCACTTGATCGAACTGGAAGCCATATTAATCTTGGACTAAATCAGCCACCGTAGGAGTTACAACGAAATCGTAATTGAGAGAAACAGAAACTAATATTCACTGGATGGTCATATACCTTTTCACCGCTAGATGGGGGGAAATATCACACAGTGTAGCTTTAAAGAAAATTATAATCAAAATTAAAAATGATCATCATGTACACACCCTCACGTAATTCCAAACCGTATATATTTCTGGTTGCAGAGATATTTTTAATGAAACCTGAGAGATTTCTGTTCTTCCATTGACACTTTCAAGCTTCAAAAAGTTCATAAAGATGTCGTAAAAGTAATCCATTTAGATTGAGAGGTTTAAACCATCTTCTGAACAGAAACAATCCCTTTATATGATGAATAGTTAAATCTATCCTTTGTATGTGCTGTTTTGAATGTGCATAGATCAATGTTTATGGGTAAATAATTCTATCATGTCTCTTTACAAGACTAAACCGCTCAATTCATCTGGATTACTTTTACAATGCATTTACAAACTTTTTGACACTTGAATGGACTTTTCAATTGAGGGACAGAAATCTTTCAGGTTTAAAGGTGAACTATGTAGGACTTTTGCAGTAAAATATCCAAAAACCACCAGGCCAGTGTTATATATTTTGTTCAGTTGAGTACTTACGATATCCCAAATGTTTCCAACTATTTGTAAATCGTGAGAAAATTGCTATTTTAACCAAGGAACCGGGGCGTGTGAGGGAGTCACCCGTCAATTGCGTCATATCTGCGTTTACCTCGGTTTCCAGTTTTATTTGGCAGAAACGCTTTACTCTCACTGCAGTGTGCAACAAGTGTCACAGAAGCTGCAGAGCGAACGTCATCAAACTACGCCTTTGTTTTGAATAGATGCCCTCTAGCGGACGGAAAATTTGCATAGTGCACCTTTAATAAAAAAATATCCTTGTGTTTTGAAAATGTATGAATGTCTTATGGGATTGGAACAACATAAGAGTGAGTAAATGATGACTGAATTCAAATTTTCGGGTAAACTAACCCTTTAAAGACTAACTGGACAAGCAGCTGTTTTTCAACTTACGTGTTTTCTTAAAAACTGTGCTGCACATGAACCGCTGGAATCGCTCCGCGTAGAATCCGGGCCGATGTACAGAGACTGTGTCCTACAACGTCAATGTTTACAATGCTATTTATCTCACATGCTTGCGAAAAACTAAACGCAAAATAACTATAATGCTTGCTTTAAAGTAACATACAGGAACAGATGACTTACACCATCGTGAACCAAGGCCTTCCAGGAATGCTCTATTTTTTTAATAAATCTGAAGAAAGAACCAAAAGAGAGATATTAATGATAGTCACAAACACGTAAACATGCACATACAACTCTTGTCTGTGACTAGTCACCTGTATGACTGTAATATGTCGATGATCCCAATATAAACCAGTATTCGGTCTCCTTTACTGTTGCGTGCTGGGATTCCTCCCCATCTATGGACAAAACAGGAAATTGCTTGCATTTAATGACTAATACATATTTCAGCCAAACTAAAGGTGGGTGCACACTGTACGATTTATAACAGTCTTTTACAAATGTTGCTGGTCAGACTGTATGAACATAATCCCAGCGGTAAGCCATGTCACACTAAATCATCTCTGTCGTCATTAACGTCGGACTGTACGGCAGTCACATTAAAAACGGACGCAAGCAAGACTCGACTGGAGTTTTACATGAACAATCTTTGACACATTTGGTGACTATGAGCTGCATTTACATGCGGGATAGAAATGGTGGCTAGCAAACAAAAACAATCTCTAGCGTTCATTTTGATCATGGCTTGTGTCTCGAAAAGAAAAACTGCAAAAAAATTGAAGGTGTGTGTGGAGCAAGTGATTGCTCTAATTGTGTCATCAGGTTCTGCGCTCCATAGTTTTCAGTCACTTGACTGTCGCGGAGCCTTGGAGGGCAAAACCGCCATAGAACCATGCATAGAGCTCCATAGAACTGCAGCACAAGCCTGAACAAGATGCACGTTTTGGGCACTTACGATCCATATACAGCACCTGCTGCAGTATTTCAATCACTATAAACACCGGGACGTTTTTAAAACGCTTAATGTTAAAAACACTTTTGGGTGAGTTGCACCAATAGGGATTCAATTGAGCAAAGTTCAATGCTAATCTAGGATTTGTTGATATGGGTTTTATTTTAAATCGAGTTGTTGCACCACTTCATTTTAAACACAGATTAATTACACAGTAAAACTGTTATAGAGCTGATCAAGCAGCAGATGAAGAGTGAACTGAAGACAGGCTTAAGAAGCCCACCCTTAAATTGCCATAATGTACTAAAACAGTGATATTAAAAGATCAATTTCAGTGTACACATTTTTGGTGATGCATATCATGTACAGGCGAGTAGAAGAGCCAAGAATATAAACGCAACGCGTTTTCTTTATAATGGGTTTCAATGATTCCGTGTCCAGAGATCGGGTCGTCGGGGGCCTCGCCTTCGACAGTCGCCCGATCCACTATGCACCGGCCCCTTACGCTCCCTCCTGCAGGTGGTGAGCCCACAGGAGGGCGGCCCCACGTCATTTCTACGGGCTAAGCCCGGCCGAGCCCCATGGGGGGAGGCCCGGCCACCAGGTGCTCTGATACGAGCCCCAACCCCAGGCCTGGCTCCAGGGTGGGGCCCCGGCTGCGCCATGCCGGGCGACGTCTCGGTCCTTGGTGTAATTTTACTCATAAGGGGTTTTTGTGAAGAATCAGCACCTCCAAGTCCGAGGCCATGGTTCTCAGTCGGAAAAGGGTGGATTGCCCACTTCAGGTTGGTGGAGAGTTCCTGCCCCAAGTGGAGGAGTTCAGGTATCTTGGGGTCTTGTTCACGAGTGAGGGAAGGATGGAACGAGAGATCGACACGCGGATCGGTGCAGCTTCTGCAGTAATGCAGTCGATGTACCGGTCTGTCGTGGTAAAGAAGGAGCTGAGCTGTAAGGCAAACCTCTCGATTTACCGGTCGATCTACGTTCCTGCTCTCACCTATGGTCATGAGCTGTGGGTCATGACCGAAAGGACAAGATCCCGGATACAGGCGGCCGAAATGAGCTTTCTCCGTAGGGTGGCTGGGCGCTCCCTTAGAGATTGGGTGAGAAGCTCGGTCACTCGGGAGGAGCTCAGAGTAGAGCCGTTGCTCCTCCACATCGAGAGGAGCCAGCTGAGGTGGCTAGGGCATCTATTTCGGATGCCTCCTGGACGCCTTCCCAGGGAGGTGTTCCAGGCACGTCCCACCGGGAGGAGGCCCCGGGGAAGACCTAGGACACGCTGGAGGGATTATATCTCCCGGCTGGTCTGGGAACGCCCTGGGGGTTCCCCCGGAAGAGCTGGAGGAAGTGGCTAGGGAGAGGGAAGTCTGGGCGTCTCTGCTTAGACTGTTGCCCCCACAACCCGGCCCCGGATAAGCGGATGATAATGGATGGATGGATGGATGGGTTTCAATGGGGAAAACACTTAACGAGAAACCTTGTGTTGCATTAATATTCTGCGTTCATCTGCTTTCCTGTGCAAAGTATGCAATATCAATAAGGTGTAAATTTAATTTGGTATTTTAATATCACTGTCTTACTGCATTAATTCTGACTACAAACCTGGTAAAAATGACTGGCGGGCAATGGAGGAAAGCCTTGTTTTGCCCTCCAGGTGGGCGTTCCTTATAAGAGTGTGACGACAGGTGAAAACTATGGATTGGTCTTTGATTTGATGGTTGTCTTAGGAGAAGCCAACACTACAGGACTGTTAATCAAATCTTCCGACTGCCAGAATTTCATCAGAGGTAAAAAATTACAATGGTCACAATCGGGTGACGGCGAATGTCAAACAAGCCATTAAAGATTACAGATTTTAGCCTAGAATTAGAGGAATCTTTTAGAATAAGCTAAATTTGTCTTAAGACGGCCAAATGCTGTCCAAAATAATACAGTAGCTATGTTTCCATCCAGATATTTTTATGCGCATTTTGGAATTATCACGTAAAAAAAAAAAAAAAAAAAAAAAAAACGCTAGATGGAAATGGTAAAATGCATATAAATTCTAAAAATGTACATTAAAAAAAAATTGCAGAATAATTTCCTTGATGCAAAACAAAAAAAGACACGGAAGGCATAACTGGACCAACCAGCTTACATTCGCAACTTTGGATGGAAACAGCTAGTGTGCACTCGGCTTAAGACAAGTGAAGAAAGGGATTATACTGAAAGATGGAACAATTAGAAAGTTGAAGAGGATAGAAGACAAAGGAAAAAGACATGGATGGGTTGGTGAATGAACTGCATGTATAGAGAGAGAAAATCAAACAGGGAACATAAGTGAGAAGAATAATAAGACAGTGACTAACTGGTCTTCTGTTTCCAAGGTTCCTTTCCCTTTGGCCTCTCCCTGTATGGACTCCATCGCGGTGCTGTACAGAGCTTTCTGAGTCTGCGGCCTCCTGTGGTCTGGCGTCACGGCGCCATCGGAACCCCCGCCCTCTACTGTCCCCGCTCGCTCACGAGATGCCTGATCTGTGTTATGGATCCCCACCAACAGACTGTAGTCCATAATCTTAAAGCTTTGTAGCAGCTGTCAAATACAGAGATGGATAAACAAAATAAATCTAGTTTTTGACAATATTCAATACTTACATATTTGCATGGAAATGGTGATTTATTAATTTGATCATTGTTTTGTTTTTTTACACAGAAAGCATCTTTTCAACCAAACAAAAGAGATGCTAAATGTTTAATGCATGAAATAAAATACAAAATAATTTTCATATATATGCACCAATATAACAATACATAGTAATAATAAATAGCAACATTTAACTTTTATATTATATTATTAAACATTTAATACATGAAAAAAAGAATGCACAACATGGAGAGACCACAAATCTGACAATGACTGATCACATATCTTTAGGATACTTAAAGTACTTGATGCTTTAAGGATTTATGCCATACTACTGTTCAATATTTGTGGAAAAGAATGTATCATGATTTACACAAAAATATTAAGTAGTAAAACTTTTTTAAACTGTAATAGCAATATAAAATGTCACCAAATCAGCATATTAGAATGATTTCTGAAGGATCATGTGACACTAAAGACTTGAGTAATGGCTGCTTTGCAGTCACAGAAAACAGTTATTTAAAATTGCTGTAATATTTCACAATATCAGTTTTTAATATATTTTTCATCAAATAAAGCCAGACCTGGTGACCATAACAGACTAAAAAAAATCTTACCAATCGCAAAACTATGAATAGTACTGAATATTCATTATCAACTTCTTCATAATAATCCTAGATTCTGTTTATACTAACATGCAATAATACACATGCATGCTCACCAGGCAGTCCCGCTGGATGGTTTTGCAGAGGGCGTTGTAGTTGTCCGGTTCTAGTTGGATGCACTCGGGCATGTCCTGGATGAAATCCAGGTCTTTGTAAGTGGGGACTCTTTTCTCTCTCTCTTTAGGTGAGGCACGCCGCTTGTATGTGGAGCCTTTCAGGTCATATTTGTGGTGCATAGGCACACTGCGAGGCAACAGGTTATTCATCACGACGATACGGATGTTCTTTCCACCCGCCTGCACGCAATACAAGCCGTAAAACTTCGGGAGCAGCGTTCTCTTGTTCTGATTCAGATTCTGAGGGGAGGAGGAGAGGAGAACAGAAATGCTGTAATATCACAACTTGGAAACAGATGAATGCTACAATTTGACTTATACCATGTATTATGTATCTAAAGTACATGAACCCATGTGTGTAAGGCTCACCATGAAGTACCCGGGCAGTAGTTTCTGCAGAAACTCTGCCTCCTTGTGCTGCACTGTTTTAATAATAAACTCATCATCACTTGTGACATAAAATATTGATCCACTCGCTCCAGGGTTGGACAGTTCAATCAAAGGATCATTACATAGAGAATACTGTAGAGACAGAAAGAAATCACAAAAACACATCAGGGGTGTTGCTAAGTACAATGAACTCTGTAGATGATGACACACACACACACCTGTTCAAATGTTAGGGGCGGGTAAGATTTTTTCAAATGTTTTTAGAAGAAGTCTATTGAAATATACAGTATGACTTGATTTATTTTTAATTAACTCATTTCTATTTTAATCTATTTTTAAATGTAATTTATTCCTGTGACAGAAAAGCAGAAATCAGTCCAATATGATGATTCAGAAAAATTCATTATTATTATCAATGTTCAATACAATTGTGCTGATTAAATATCTTGTTGAACAGCATTTACATGAAATATAAATATTTTGTGACATTATAAATGTCTTTACTGCCACTATCTATTTACTATATATTCAATGCATCCTTGCTGAATAAAAGTATTAATTTCTTAAAAAATAATAATTGAGCCCAAACTTCTGACCAGTAGTGTGTGTGTGTGTGTGTGTGTGTGTGTGTGTGTGTGTGTGTGTGTGTGTGTGTGTGTGTGTGTGTACATTTTCTAAAAAGTGTTTAAAAGGTGCAGTAAGTGATTTCTGAGAAACACAGCTCGGACTGAGCACCAAAACACACTTGTAGCCAATCAGCAGTAAGGGGTGTATACACTCATGATGGGGGAAGTGCCTGTGTTGCATAGCATGTTCGTGAATTTGGGGGTGGAGCTATCAAGATAATGGTGTGTTCCTTTTGGGTAGGTGTATGTTTGTTTTGGTGATTTCAAATATTACCAGCGTTTCTCAAAAATCGCACCTTTAATATTAATCTAAACAAGTACTAAAAGAAATCATAAATCATATCACTTTTATACATAGGTTCAGCTAACCAGATAGTCATCAGGTCGAATGCCGAAGAGTTCTCTGAAATAACGGAAGGCGATGGGGGCGTAGGTCTTAAACCTGAAGTCACCGTGGTGATGTGCTGGAGTCAAATTACTTCCTTCACTGTAGGAGAGAAGACATGGAGAGCAAAATGAGTTTAGAGTTTCTGTTTTATAACATATATAACCTGGCAAGCTGCCCACTGTTCGATCCAAAGGTTTAAACACACATGTGTCGCCCAAAGACATGTTATGGTATACATTTCACTTGATTTATAGACAAACAAACTTCAGTCAGCACACCCATTCAAATCGATTTAAATATCCATAAATATTTAAATATACCAACAGAGCATGGTTGAGTAGTTCTGGCAAACAGATACATAAGTGGTACATACAGCAAGATGTCTTTTTGTACACACACCTGGGGAAGAAGATGCTCTCTACTACATAAAAGTCCTGCATGAGAACGTCTCTCTCAGCTTTCTGACTGAGGCTGCCCACCGTGTGCGCGATGCCCAGCTGGATGGCACCTTTGAGGGCGGAGGAGGTCGTCTAAACACAAAGAAAGAGTGCGTGCGTGAGAAAGAAGTGCAAACAGAAAGGAAACACTAGATAAATATCACAATGATTTTTTTAAATAACCTATAAATGAGCTGTTATGTAGGTGGCGTGGGAACATAATGCATTTATAAAACACAACAACAGTAATTTCCAGTAAAACAAATGCTGGAATGTGTTATTATTAGGAGTGGGAGATACAGCCTTAAAAAATGTTTTTTTTTTTTATTATATATATAACAACATTTAATATATGCATTTATAAATTGATGTATTGCTTATGTAAAATGCTTAAAACGATGGCTCCCCCTATCATCAACTAAGCGGTCAGTGTTGAAATCTGTAGGTTTACACATTTTTTTACGTGTTGAGTGTGTTAAGTGTCTTAATAAATCTTGTTCCCTTCATCTGGTACACCACTTCTGATATTTTTTTTTTAGGGGGGGCCTAATTTATTAATAAGATAAAATAAAATTTGAAACAAAAGAATGAGGGGAAAAAAAATTTGCAGAACATTGAAGTATGATGCAAATGTATCACTGAATGAGACTGTTGTAGAGATTGCCAACTATTATAAGGAAGGATCTTAAAACTAGTTTAATAACACGCTCTTTAGGAGTCTTAAAGGGTTAGTGCACCCAAAACGAAAATTAGCCCATGATTTACTCACCCTCAAGTCATCCTAGTAGGGGTGTAACGATACCTTCATGTCACGATTCGATGCATATCACGATAGCAAACTCACAATACAATATTATTGCGATAGTCCAAGATAGATGGCAAAAGGTTATTAAATTTGGTATTACATTGGCAGGGGAAATAAATAGGTTTGAACTTGCACAGGACAAAAGTGACACCAGAAGCTGAAGCTGAAAATACAGAATTATTTTAGGTGTATATGCTTGCAATCTGACTGTCACTGACTAGATTAAAATAATGTACCATTTTACTCATAAGACATTTGGCATTATCAGGACCCACAAATATTATCATACATTATAATCAATGTTATAGTTAAATGTATACTGACAATAAAACTCTCTCATCCACAATACATATTGTTGCATTTTTGTATTGCGATATATTGTAACACGATATATTGTTATACCTCTACATCCTAAGTGTATATGACATTCTTCTTTCAGACAAATACAATTTGAGTTATATTAAAAAAATGCCCTGGCTCTTATAAGCTTTATAATGGCAGTGAGTGGCTGTTTCTGTTTTAAAGTCTATAAAAGTGCATTTATCTATCATCCACCGTCACCAGAACTCACTCTACGCCTGCGTCCTACGTTATTTGCCAGTCTCTCATGAACGCCCGTATGACAGTTACCGGAAGTAAGAGATCAGTTTGTAAGTTTTAAAATATGGATATTTTTCATAAACGCATCACTTTGCTTCAGAAGGCCTTTATTAACTCCCGGAGCCGTGTGGAGCAGTTTTATGATGGATAGATGCACTATTATGGACTTCAAAACAGAAACAGCCATTCACTGCCATTATGAAGCTTAGAAGATTTATAAGATATTTTAATATAACTCTGATTGTATTTGTCTGAAAGAAGAATGACATATACAGCTTGGATGACTTGAGGGTGCGATACATTTTTGGGTGAACTATCCCTTTAATAGGCAAATAAAATCATATTAAAATCACTGTGATATTCACAATGTTGCTTAAAGTCCCTGTAAAGGCAATTCTGAGATTTGTTTCTAAACACATTAGAAATGTTAGAAATGCATTGTTGAAACACATTACAAAGACTGTGAACTATGTAGTACTGAATTCAGAAGTTAGACCGTTAATAAGTTTTTCACCATTGCTGTGTTCCGGATTTTTTGGGCGGGGTTAAAACGGTGGCTCGATGACGCACTGGAGCCGCTTGGCATGTGGCCCCTCCCCCATAAATAGAGTACATTCGCAATTTCGCATCAGTTCACCCGCTAGATTGCGAGTTACTGTCAGTACCGTTAGTTACTACAGCCTAAAACTTACAAAACAGCCTAAAAACAAAAAAAGATGATCATAAGAAGAGGTTTAATTTTGAGTTAATTAAAGAGTTAATTTTGTGAACAGCTACCTTGATGGAGTGCTGACGATCATCACTAACACCTGCCTCTGCGGTGTCTTTACACCGGATAGTTTTACAAACTTTCATCGGCAACAACTGGGATTCACTGATAATCCGCTGCAGAATGGGGCCGAACCGACTATCTCCCGCCCCGACCTTCATCCTCCCGTCCCGCCGACATCTGGTGCCGTCATGACTTCTGAGCTATACTTGAGTGTTGTTGTTGTCTTGTGTGTTTACGGCCGCTTTCCCGCAAGTGGGTGTGGTTTTGGCGCCGATCAACAGACACGCCCCCAGCGTTTGAGAGCTGAGAATGCTGCTTATTTTTTCAAGATTTCGATAAGATATTTTATGTACTTAGCGGATTTTTTTATGATTCAAATTTGGCTAGTTGGTTAATAACACATTTATCTGTGGTGTGAGAAACTCAGAACACATGTTTAATTTTGACTTTACAGGGACTTTAATTTTACATCATCATAATCTCAGCATGTCTCTCATGATAACCTCTCTTTCCCTTCCAACTCCTCCCTTTGGTATGTTCCTCTTTTCTAGCCCAGTTACCCTCTCTTGCCCTTCCTCTGTTATCAGGTGACACATCTGACCTTTTTATAAGTCGTTTCTCCTGTGGGGTCAACTCCTCGATGACCAATGGTCTTCTTCATACTCTGCGATGATCCTGGCCCCTAGATTGGAGAGACAGAGTGACAGAGAAAAAAGGTGAACAGAGAAAGGTAACTGGTTTCATGTCAATAGAGGGGATTCAATCCAGGTTTGACTTCCTGTTTGTCAGGTGTTTCCTCGAGTCAAACACAGACACACACATTCCTGTCAGTCTGTTCATCCTCTCACTGCCTTGATACACGTGATTCTTCAATTGACAATGGGAGCTCTGTGTGTGTGTGTCTAACTGTGTCAATATTTGTCCTGTTCAAGATCCTTCTCACATGACTGTTTAATCAACACACAGTAACAGTAAGTCAATCTTACTTCAGGCTACAGGGCTCATGTGTTCAAATTCCTCAACAATGTCCAGAAAATAAAAAAATAAAAACACTCAGACTAGGATGAAACTGTGGATACTGATCTGAGATTTTACAAGTACTTGGCTGACTGAGGAGAAACTGAGAAAACAAGAGAAGGTGAAAATGTTCCCAGTCAGCACTGAGTGCAGAAAGCAGCGAGGCAGGATTTGACATCTATTTAGCGGTAATTCCAGAAGCTGTGCATTATTGTGAAAACAATCTTTACTAAAGGGCAATGTTAAACCCATATTTACCAAACAGCACGACCTCAAGGGCCCTTTTGCTGCTATAAAATGGTCACTAATTAGGAAAGAATTAACATTGACAATGGGCAATGCGTAAAATGGATCCTAATGCCAACAATGTTACTCTATGGAGAGTATAGAAAGCTCTCAGATTTCATCCAAAAAAATAAAAAAATAATAATAATACTTGAATATTTGATGACTGAATAAGCGCAATTCACCATTATTCCACAAGTTGGTAATGTCTGATACACATTGCTGTAGTGATGTTTCACTCATAGTTACCGCAGACAGAAAACAAAAGAATATGAAGTATCATCAGCAAAACCTGAAATGGCTTAGTGATTTACTGCATTCAGTACTGAACCCAGTCAAATATTAGTGTCACTGTCACTTGATTGTGGATCTGGTGAAGATGTCAGCGATCAAAATACTGATTTTGAAAATTATAGTTTTGAGAATATGCTCGAGATGGCAAAAATGAGCCAGATGCTGAATGTTCTGGTAGAAAACTTCTGCTCAAACCTAACCCTTCCAAACTCCAAAAGGTAACAAAATAGGCTTTAATTTTGTCTTTTGCAATTGTTACTAATATCTAATTGTTACACTAATATCATATCGCGACAGGTAGAGAGCCATCAGTGTTGCTAAAGACACTAGTATGTAATAATGATTGGCAAAACATTCATGCATTTAAGGTTAAAGAGCTAACATTAAAGGCACAAAAAAGCTGGGAGCAGTGGTTGAAATAACTTATTTCAATAGGATTCCGCGCAATAGGGAATTTATGTCATGTTCAAGATGGTCAAGCCAATTGGCCATCATGTTGACCAACTGAAAGCTGCTTGGTATAAAAGTGACTTCTGTTGAGCTGTGCTTCATCTACAACCCCAAATAAAAAAAAGAAGTGACTTCTAAATTTACTTTGACTTGTATTTCATTGCAGACAAAAAAGTACAAAAAATATTTCATGTTTTGTCTGGTCAACTTCATGTCATTTGTATATATTCATTCTTTCCTGTCATTCAGACCTACAACACATTTCAAAAAAAGTTGGGACAGTAAAGCTTTACCACTTTGTAATGTTGCCATTCCTTTTCACAACACTTAAAAGACGTTTAGGGACTGAAGACACCAAGTGTTTCAGGTGTAATTTTGTCCCATTCTTCCTGCAAACAAGTCTTAAGGTGGGCAACAGTACGGGGTCTTCGTTGTCGCATTTTGCGCTTCAAAAGGTGCCACACATTCTCTATTGGAGACAGGTTGGGACTGCAGGCAGGCCAGTCAAGTACCCGTACCCTCTTCCTCCGCAGCCAGGACTTTGTAATGTGTGCAGAATGTGGTTTTGCATTGTCTTGTTGAAATATGCATGGACACCCCTGGAAAAGATGTCTTCTTGAAGGCAGCATATTATGCTCCAAAATGTACTTTTCAGCATTAATGGTGACTTCACAGAAGTGCAAGTTACCTTTGCCAAGGGCACTGACACATTCCCATACCATGACAGACCCTGGCTTTTGGACTTGTTGCTGGTAACAGTCTGGATGATCCTTTTCTTCTTTGGGAGGAGAACACGGCATCCATTCCTCCCAAAAAATACCTGAAATACTGATTCATTTGACCACAATACACGTTTCCACTGTGTGATGGTCCATCTCAGATGCCTCCGAGCCAAGAGAAGTCGACGGCGCTTCTGGACACTGTTAACATAGGACTTCCTTTTGGCACAGTAGTTTTAACTGGCATTTGTGGATGTAACTACGTATTGTGGTACTTGACAAAGGTTTGCCAAAGTAGTCCTGAGTCCATGTGGTGATATCGCTTATAGATGAATGACGATTCTTGATGCAGTGCCGCCTGAGGGATCGGAGTTCACGGTTGTTCAGCTTAGGCTTGCGCCCTTGTCCTTTATGCACTGAAATTCTTCCAGATTCCTTGAGTCTTTTAATTATGTTAGCACTGTTGAATGTGAAATATCCAAATATCTTCCTATCTTTCTTTGAGGAACATGGTTTTTAAGCATTTCAATAATTTTCTCATGTATTTGTTGGCAAACTGGCGATCCTCGGCCCATCTTTGCTCCTAAAGGATTAGACCTTTCTTGGATGCTGCTTTTGTACCAAATCATAATTACAATCACCTGTTGACATCACCTGTTTCAAATCACATCATTATTTAACCATTTTACCTCATTACTAGCCCTAAATTTCTCCTGTCCCAACTTTTTTTAAAATGTGTTGCAGTTCTGAATGAAAGGAAAGGATGCATATTTATAAATTACATGAAGTTGACCAGACAAAACATTAAATATTTTGTGTTCATATTGTCTGCAATGAAATACAAGTCAAAGTAAATTTAGAAATCACTACTTTCTTTTTTTATTTGCGTTTTCCATTCTGTCCCAACTTTTTCTGATTTGGGGTTATACACTAATTTGACTCTGGACAATGGACTTTTTGAGCACATCTCAAGTTTGAGGTAAATTAAAACAGGTAAATTAATACACAAATAGATTATGAACAATTCATTCCTTAGAATCTGCCAGAGCAGTAACAATTTACAACTGACTTACTTATTGAATGGCAAGTCAACTTATATTGGACTAGAAATTAACTAAAATAAATTCTGAGTCTACTTAAACCTCTAAAGAGGAAATTCAGAAATTTGAGAATATGAGAGATTTAAATCTATAAATTGTATTCCACTCCAGATAGGGGCACTGAACTTAGTGATTCAGGTTATATTTTTATTTCTTATGAATATTTTAATTCCTTTTTCATGTGAAGCACTTTAAATGACCATTGTGTATGAAATGTGCTTTATAAATAAACTTGCCTTGCCTATTTACTAACCGGATGTGCATATAACAAAAGTAGGCCTAGCTGAAGTTACATATTTACAGTTTAACTCCAACTGTGCTCTAAAACTGTGACTCTCATGAACCAGGAATAAGGAACCAGCTAACAAACATTAAAATGTTAAATATCCCAAAGTTTTTATATAAAATATCAAATTTTATTTTTTACTATTGGCCAATTAATTGGAAAATACTTTATAGCATGACCTTTATTAAACTCTGCATTTTAGCACAATTGGGGAGCTCTATTGCCATTCAGCTCTCAGGAATGGAAGCATCTGTTTTATAACGATCAAACATTGCATATCCCACTATCCACTGGGAAGACATGTCAATTTAAGGTATGATCCTTGCCCTGATGGCGTATACATTTGTCCATGTGTTCCCCTTCTAGTTAGATCATTCTGACACAAACAGAATGAAAGAATGGAAATTCTCATTAAACAGGAACATGATATGACTGATGCAACATTTGAAAGATGAAATGATAAACGAAACTGAACAGTCATCAGATTTAGAATTCAGAGAGCAATTAAGAAATCATTTCTATGCCTAACAGAAAGAGTGAGTAATCAAACATGAGATCAGGCTTACCTCCGTAATGGTCATCTTTCGAACTCCGCTGGATCCTTTAAAGTTGGACAAAGAGAGAAAGAAACACAAAACATTAAAATGTGTTAGATAGACGGGAAAAAAAACGATATGAACTTTACACCACTTCCTGCAGTTTCTCTCCAATGAAATAAAACTAAATTAAGGCTGTCACTAATGATTATTTTTGGTAACTGCGTAGTCGACCGAATGCTCTGAATCAGATTTTTTTGTGGTAAACTTAACTGACTTAAAACACATGTATAATAACAATGAGACAATAATAATTGCTTTAAATAAGGTGTAAAGCAAGTAAATCACAGTTTTATTAGACACTGTTAAAATACATAATGTCAGATAGATAATATAAGCATAAAACATAAGTTGATTATACGGGAGCCAAGGGCCTGGTGATTGTTGTTGTTACACTTTACAGCATGATCAAATGAATATTGGCCAAACAACATTTAGTTCAAATATCCACATGCATCTCTATAGACAAAATGAAAGAAATAGTGGAGTGCATACAGAGTGAGCGGATGCAGGAAAGGTACATGATCCAAGTGCCCAAAACATGAGATTTCTTTATTTTAGGCTTCAAGCAAATGTATTACAGTATAACATACCTTGTTGTGCGCTTTGACAAATGTGTGTGCGTCTGCATCCTCAGTGCAAAATGTTCATTTTACAGGTTATATCCTCTGACTGATCTATATAGAGAACAGTAGTTATATCTGTAAATGCTACTAATTCACGCAAATACTTCCATTTTGCATGAAAGCATGTCCCTGTGTTAAACTTCACTGAATGAGTGCTGCCGCGACGGGCACGCACATGCATCAAACAGACAGAACACAGTCGAGAGGGATATTATTAATATTCAGCGCAATAACTAATTAATTTAGCTAAAATAGCAACTGTTGGGCGCTATATTTAGGTTTAAAATTCAACATGTAATTCAAGTATTTTGTAACTGTAAAAGGGATAACAGCGCGCAATTGAATATAAATGTAAGATGTTTCTTATAGCCAATTTACAGTATTTAAAAAAAGACTGTAGTTTACTGTGTCCATAAGGAATGTGTTTGTTCCTGCAGAACATTCCTCTGTTTTTTTTTATTTTTTATATCATTTTAATGTAGGGATATAAACTGTCCTTTTGCTTAGTAACTTTTTTGCACATTGTATAGCACAAAGATACCCTTACGAAAATTAACCATATTCACTATGTATGTTTTCATAGCATGATGTTGGCATAGGTTTATGATTTACGCTACAAATCTGGTGAAATGACGCACATTGCGTTCCCATATGAACGTCATAGGCAAGGCAACACAAACTCTCAGCATATGCAGAGATGGAGTTTGTTAACGAAGCTGCTGAGGCGCACTCCATGCATGTTATAATAAGTTAATAACAGCGCAACACTTCGCTATAAAAACAAAGTGCGTCAGGATTTATATGCTTTTCTAAATGCATGTTATTGGAAGCCCAAATGAACAGCACATGCAGAGACGGAGTTCAAATGGAGAGCATTTACTGTGAACGGAGCAGCTCTGATAAACACGTAACCTGCACACATGTAAATAATTAAAGCTCAATTACAAAATTTGGTTGTCATCTCTAATCCACCCGAAAAACAAACTAAAGTTCTTTCAACTATCGTCCACCTGCCAATGTCACAGGGGGCAAAGTCTGTCATGACACCAGGGGTGCCAGACGATCAGCAGACTGTCACAGCAGATGCTTGGTGGATATTCACTCAATAAACAACATGATCTAAAACACTTGGAGGCTTCAAACTCATATTTTTATAATAGCAATGCATGCAAGGTATTGGTTGTTTGCGTTGATTCAGAATGATCGAATGTCTTCAGGCGAGAAAGAAATTCTACAACAAAGCTTGTCTGCTCGTCAAAACAAACAGACTGAGATGCAATAGCATAGCAACTTCAATCCTGCCAAGAGCTTGATATTATTACACACAATCAAGATTAGAATCCAACCTACAGAAATAGGAACAGTATTCTCTCTAAGCGCAAACCAGATTTGATGTGTCACATTCAGTATATATGGAGCAATGACAGGTAAAGAAAAATATATAATTTATGTTGGTTTCATAGGGTTTTGAAGTCATGTGGAGTAACATCAATGACTTTCCTTCCAATTTGAATACATGTGAGTGAACGTATCTCAAGTATTAATTGATTTCAAATTTAGGCTACATTTTACATGAACATGAAACTAACCTTGGCTTTTCATATACAGGTCTTTATTGACCTTAAAACTAAAAAAGTTATGAGGGTCTGTAGGTCTTCACTATGATACAATTTCCTGTTTTTTATTTATTTTATTTTTTTCTGCATACAGGTTGCACCAAATTACTTATTTTACATATTTGAGTTATCTGGAGGAATGGAAATAAGCAGTTCGGTTAAAAAAAAAAAATCTAATAAATAAAAATAGTAATATGATATTATGCCATACTAAGCTTTTGTGGGAATTTGTAGGATTTTTATTATTTGATTTTACCAAAAGTAACTTTATATGTAGGACCAAAAGTTGGTGGTTTCATTAACACACTATCAAAATTAGAAATACAACAAACAGGTCGCATCAGGGAAAGAAAAAAAAAAAGTTATAAATTGTTCTTTTACAAAATCAGTCAAACTCTTAAAGCACATGTGCTTCACCTCATAACTACCGTCACTCCTTTTTATCATGGAAGAAAAAACATTGTGATATGATCATCTCTTTGGTGCAAGTGACATATTTAGCATTGATAACCATGTCTACGCAGCGGTAGCTGCATAAAGAACGCATGGAAGGTAATTCACCCATTTTCACACGATTCCCCAGGCAACTACCGAACATTTTTGCAGTAACCAATAGCAACAGCTATTTTAAGGTTAAGTTAGTGAGGACAGATAACAGATATTTCAATGGCTGGCAGATCTAGATACGTGAAAGGACTTGTGGTCATCAAACAATCTTGAGAACAACCAACATTTTTGAAAAGTGCACTTGAGTGAGGATGAAGAGAGACAACGTTCAACTGCTCATCTCACCAAGACGCAGGCCTTCACGCACAAACACTAGTATCCAAAAAATTTAAAGCCTGAGCCATTGGCACAATATCCAGGAACTGTGATATACATTTACTTGTTCCCACAGATAGCTGGACCCTTTCATCATCAGTCTGAAATATCAATTCCCCATCTGCCTTAATTGCACAAACATATGAGACGGTTACAGCTTCCACTTTCATTACATCCCACCCATCCCCCAGTCATCGCCACTGCAAACCATGAGACCATGCAAGAGACAAGCCATTTTGGTTAATTGGCATTCAGAGTCTCTAAATCACACAGCACAACTGAGCCATGCATGTACTACCTCTCTGAAAGGCCAAAAGCCTCCAAAACGGAGTCCTCAGATCTGAAGGGGTAAAATGGATATTTTAATAAGGGGCCCAAATTTCAGCACTTAAAATCCCCTGAAGTCAATAATTGTATCCCCTAAAACTCATGAGGTCACAAATTACATTTTTAAAAGTTTTTTTTCCTGTGAAAAAAACAAAACAATCAATGCCTTAAAACAGCTAAATGTAACTAGATTCTTGCTTCATTTAGTACATGCGGATCCATGAATATGCACTCGCTCAACTTTACTGCAGTAAACGCTGCACAAAGGCAAGTGGAAATACTGGTTTAATTCAGCCATAAATGTTTGAACCAGAAACTGATTCAGAAAAAGAAGCATTAAAGAAGAGTGAATTATACAGGCTTGTCTACAAGTCGATGTACCAGAGTGGTAATGTGTTTTATGTATGTGTTGCTAATGTTACACAAACCATATTCCCGTTCGCCATCTCAGAGTCAGACAGCTGCCTTCTGAAAATCAGCATCCTTAAACACTTGTCAATGTCAGTGGAGAAAGGCATTTAGTTTAACATAACATCGTAATATACATCATACACATAATTCACCCGCCGCTATATTGCTAAATGTACCGATTTTTCATATTAACAGAAAAATATACCGGGATAACCTGGCTTCTCTTGAGACTCTCCTGCTGCACAGAATGGAAATACTAGCCTGCACGCACGTTGATGTAATTGTCCAAAATCTGACCACAAAGGCTGAATGTTCTCTCTGAAGGTGCTCTTGTGGACTGGATGCAAAGAGCATATAGCCTTAGCCTATTGCCAGGTCGTCCAGGACAGGGAACTGGGAACTGTGTGAACGCCACCATTGCAGAAAGTTTTGTTCACTTCAAGTTCAAGTGCGGATACACTGTTGTCAAAGGATGTCGGGAGCGGCCGGGCTATTGTCAGACCGCCCTCTCCCGTCCAAAGTACATCAGATCAGACCGCTACCGTCTTTGATTTGGAAGATTACTCTAGCAACAACAAGAAAACTGATCGGGTCCTGTGAACCTCTACCGTGTGGTCATGCGCATTTTACTTTCGCTTTAGAATTAGTGCCGATTTGGGGGCTAATTGCTTGAATGGGGAGAGTGTTCAATATTATTCTTAATGAAAAACACAACAACAAAAAAGTACAAAGACAAGCTTGCTTAAATAGGCACTTTTACAGTTCGCTTTGAAACCAAATTTTCCACCATCATCTTGTCAGTCCGCTCCTCACTCTTGTGATAAATGAACTGATCTGTGCTGCGACCACCGGTAACAGACCATGGCAGCAAGCCTAATGTATATATGGATGGATGTAAAAGATGGATGTTTCAGAGAGAAAAATTTAGGTTGTCTCAAAGAAAAAGACAAACAACCAAAAAAAGACCACCGCCAAATAAGTAATATAACAGGCACATTATTAAAAACCATAACCCATGATTAAAACATAATTACAAATATATAGGCTAATTTATCACTAAAACACTTTTAACATTTGTTTTGTTTTGCATCACATCCTTAAAATGCAGAGCAAGTGAAATGACCACTAAGAGAACACATGGCTCGTCTCTTGAGCTAGTCTATATTTAGTCCAGGCTTAAGACATAGGCTACACTCTCTTTTAAGAGTGGTAATGTACAAATCTTTTACCTCATGCACAAAGAAACAAACATGCATTTGAGGTCATGAATTGTGGCAAGATCTCCTGTGTGAGAGAGATGGGACTTAAGGTTTAGATGTTCAGCAGTCTGTCCAATTTCATCTGGATGAGCGAGCTGGTTTCTGTCCCATTTTCCCATTTATATTTAGAGCAAGAGAGCAGTGTACGTGTGTCTGAGAGCACTAAAAATACTTCTTATAGAGTGCTACTGCTGCTAATTATATCCTAATGTGGGTTACCCACACAAAATGCCATGATGATCTGAGCTAACAGACAAAACCACCCAAGTAATGAACACCTGATTGACTGATTGACTCCACTTCATTTCCCAAGGGATGTTGTTTTTTACTTAGGTCAATAAAGATAGAGAGGGAGTCGAAGAGAATCTAACCACTTACAGGACATGCACTCAAAGCCATTTACATCCCAGTAACCAATTAGCTAATCCACAAAACTGTTTGAAGTGTGAATATGATGAATGTATTATGATTTATGACAAATAATTTTGTTACAAACTAAGAGTCGAATTAGTATTTTCATACACAGTCAGTGATATACAATAGTAGGATAGGATAACATGTTTGCCATGGTTTAATCAGCAGAGTGACAAAATAACCGAATTTAAACTGCTACAAAAATCTAAGTTCCTGCAAATCTTCATGAAGGACAAATAAGTCAAATTAAACACTTAATCATAACCGAGGGAACTCATTAACTCATGATAAAATGCTACTCAACACCACTGTTACAAAACCCCTGTTCATCTAAATGTAATTTGGCTTATTGTGTGTACCACAAATTATGACGTGCAATTAGATAACTTAATATACTTGTTAACATATGCTCGATTTGGTAAGTATGGGTGCGCCTGTGGAAAGAACTAGTAACGTACAATGACGTAAGGTTCAACTTAAACCAGACCGTTTTTAACATATTAACTTAGCATTGTGCTAGTTTTAAATATTTACAAGAAGTTGTGTCAATGTCTTATAGGAGAAAATGTATCGTTATGTCATTCCCCATGATTTTTACAATAGGAAAAACTGAATGTTACCTACTTCGTTAGGCATTTTGCATATATTTGACAAAACTCTAACATCTCTTATTTAAACTCCTTTTTTAAAAAAATAAAAGTAAATAAACTAAGAAATCTGTGTGTTTTGTTGTTAACGGTCGACAACATTTACAGAGAGAAATTCAGAAGGTGTTTCGTTCAGTTAGCAAGAAAATTCCAAATAACCCAATTTAATACAACAATAAATAAAAAATATAACCTTAACTAAATTGCATTCATTTATGTAGGTTATTTATTTTAATATTAGCTTTGTTAAATGTTTGTTACAACTGAGCTAGTTAGCATATAGCATGTTAGCAACAGATCCACATCATCGATCTGTATTATTAATACAAAACCTTCAGATCATAGATCAACTAAATTCAATGAATCCCACATACACACATCTGATAAGTTATGGATATATTATATTTACTAACTAACGACTATAATAGATTACATTTATTTTGTTGTTGTTGAACAAAAGGCTTGATTGAAGCCAGTAAACACAGTGAATCTATCCAGTGCTGGTAAAAAAATAGTTGATCCAGGACAACAGACAACATAAAAAAACAAAACGCACATGCCAATATAAGTATAAAATCCATAATGATTTATTTTACCTGGAGGGGCAGATAAGCCCGTGTCGGGTGGACCAGCGGACGCCATTTTGATACGGGTTTACTGGACCAAATCCATGACCGGAATCAGACAGACAAACTAGTGTCCGGTTCCGCCCGGACCGACTCTCTGGCACCCTTTACTGTCGCTGACCTATTTGAGACTAACTGTTAACTACAAACAGACATTCTGACCACTATCTACATACTATATGTTGCTACAGTCATACTGACGACGACAGTCTTGCCTTGACAAGGACCCATTAGTTTGTGAAACAAACTTGCCATGCCTTTATGTACAGTGCTAAAAATAACAAAACTGTTCACAGAGTAGATAAAATCTTGGACAGGCTGAGCATGCTTGACATTTAAAGTCATTGCACATTGGGGATAAAATAATATAAAACGCATGAAAAAACATGTTATATAACATTAAATAGATACTGAAAAGAAGAACTGTTTGTGCATCAAAAGTTAAAAACACCCCAGATAGCAGACAAACTGAATCAACGTTGAAACAATGTTAATGCATCAACTAAAATATAATTGAATTAATGTTGAAATTTAACATTGATATTTCATCAGGTTTGAACTCCCTCAAATAATGTTATTTCAATGATGAAAAATAGATCAAGATGGGCATAAAATCAAAAAAATTCAACTATAATTAAATCATTTATTTAACACTGAATCAACATTGAATCAATGTTGATGCATTGATCAAATTATCATTGAAAAAATGTTGAAATTTAACGTTGATTTTTCATCAGGTTTGCAGCCTGAAATAAAGTTATTTCAATGATGAAAAATAGATCAAGATGGGCATAAAATCAATATCTTTTCAACTTAAATTAAATCACTTATTTAACATTGAATCAACAATCTTGCTTTATGTACAGCAGTATTCTATGCCAGTTAATTGTCTCTTTATTTTATTCCTTTCAATCAGAGACCATGTATGGGTGCAATTGATAGGATTTTGTATCAAAAAGTCACTCAAAGCAACATCCTTCAGTTCACATGCAAATGTATTTATTTATGCCCCACGATTTCAACAGGAAAACTCACATTAAATTTTGAAAAATTACATCGGAATTTATAACACAAATGCCAGGAGAAGAGCCTGGAAAAACACAACAACCTGCATCTGCAAAATGGAAGTAAATACAAATGGAAACTTGCCAATAAAGACAGAAATGGGACAGTACTACTGAAAGAAAGAAGGTAGAAGAAAGAATGAAATACTCTATACTCTAAAGCCATTTTTGCACCATCCCAGCAAGGATAAACTCTGAGGCCTCCTTTTATCAGCATTCACTTGTAAGGCATCTAAAACAACAAGAAGTTAGTACATATTTGGAAGTGTGATTAATTAAACATTATAAATGAACTACAAAATTAAGTGAAACTTGAAATTTTATCAAAATCTTTACATCCCAGTTAAAACTCACTTAATTTAAATTCAAGACTATTTAATGAATTTTAGTATATACTTTTCCCTTTAAAGCACCTGCAGACTCACAGGAGGAATGAATGGAAAAGCAAAGTGAAATCCGATGTTTTATCTTATAGTATTGTTATATTTAACAGTAAATAATAGTAAATAAATAAATAAAAGTGTGAAAGTGAAACAATTAAATTAATGATCGAGTAGCTAAATTAATAAAAGACAAGCTGGATAAGCTACACTGTAGTTTGGAAGAGATTATCCATTTACAACACGAACTGGAGGCGTTTGCCTAATTTCTGCAGTTTGATATATCAGTTTGATAGCTGCATACAGTACTAAAGATCTCACTCTTGCTGCATTAAAGATGAAATTGGAATTATGTAATTGTGGTCACCACTCGTGAAGGCAGCGCACAGCTGAAGCAGAGCTTCATCACATATAACATCAGAAAGGCATTTTCTTTGAATAAAAATGAAAAAATGTTCTAAAAGTGGAAACAGTGTCTAACGAAATGTGTACTAATAATAAAAGCATTTACTGGGTTAGTGTTCGTTTCCAGTCAACTCGCTCCATTTCCAATAAAAACAATCCTCATAATCTGTCTTCTTCAGGAAAAATCTTACATTAATCTTGATCCGTTAATAAATCAAGCAAATACAATAAAATACACAAATAGTATCTTAAATCCTAAATATCACAGATGGAGTAAAGAGAACTGTGCAGCTCCACTCTATTTCCGAACATCACTTACAGTCGCAATTCTTAAAGGGCCAGTGTGCAATTTTAACATGCAACATATTTCAATGTAAAATTTGAGAATAATTATCTAAATAGAAAACACGTTTACTTTCTAAACACAAATATTAAAGACTGAAATGCACCACATAATTTGCAATATTTGTCAGTGAAAATAAGTCTCCTAAAGGTAGTGTTAGGGGTCGGTGCATGGAGGGCTTTTATTGTCTGATTAAGGCTGCACTGCACCCATTTATTAATTTGAATAAATATAATCATTTACACTTGTTATTATTGCATAACAATACTGAGGTGCAAATAGTATATATCTGCCAAAATAAAGAATGAATTGCATATTATTACTATTTACACATATTGCAAATTTCTGCTACTTTTACATGTAAATAGAATCTATTTTGTACTTAGTAAAGCTATTTCACTTCGTAAATAGCATCCATCACTATTTTCACTTAGCGCAAATAGCCTTTGCCTGAACATGAGGGCTGATCAGGACTGCCAATGCATAGGGCCTGGGATCCTGTGTGACGCCCCTGTGTGCAAGATGTTTATTTAGTTTCAAAAGGAAACTTAATGTTATGTCTAATAACCTACTGTGCACTATTTTGTTTTATGCATTTTGTGATCAGATAGGTCAGATATATATTAGCCTTGGTCATTTTTTTTTTCTTTTCTTTGTAAGTGGAAAAAATAGGGGCTACCTCAGATTCTGTTCATTTAGCTCTTTTATTGTTTGTATGCACCTTTTGCTGAGCAAACCGACCAAAGTTAAAAGGGAAACAATGAATAAACCTTTTTTTTTTTAATAAATTTGTTTGTGTTTTAAAAATTTGTCATTACGAGCTGCTTCGCTGCTAAAATGACTGGCCCAGCTAACCCTCTTGGGTTGAAAATCTGGCCCAACTGAATTTGTAATAGAATAGCCCTGCCATAGACGAACACCTCACAACAAACGACGCATGACAAAGTTAAAAATCGCCCCGACCCAAATAAGAGTCGCACGAGTCAGAATTCGGTTCAAAATCGTACGAAAATCACAGTATATGCCAATCTTAAGAAATAAAGATGAATAAAAATATGATAGGGTTTGGTGAAAAACAAACTGAAACTCAATGTATTAAGATTATCCTGGCCACTGGTTGTGTACGAGGGCGTTCACGTGACTAACATCGCAGTTCACTCTGACTCGCCCAGGAGAAGCACAAAAGTTGTAAGAAATAAAGATAAATAAAAACACATATGAAAATTGAGATGCATTTTATTAATATTTTTGTACTTACCTCTAAAAAACACTGTCGCTGTCCTGTGTCTGTCTTTTTCACGCTTGAAGTCTGTTAAACTGTGCTTTGATCTGATTGGTGGTTGGAAGATTGAAGGTGCATTACCGCCACCTACTGGATTGGATTGTGGCGCATTCAATAAGTAGGGAAAAATATTCTAAATTCTTTATTAACCCTGTATTCTTTAGTTTAGATCAATATTTAAATGTATGTAAACTCCATATGATTTAAATAATAACACTAATAGCCTACATTTTTTTAAAATTTACAACAGATAGGCAATTATTTATTTATATAACTGGACGACCACAATAATTAAGGACTCTGTGACAGTCATTATATATCTCGCTGCTTCCGCTTTATAGCTAGCAGACAAATACTGGGGGATTGGAGATGTTTTACATGATGGAGGAGATTTTAAAACAATAACTAAAGCATTAATATTAATAATACTAATGATAATCATGGTGTATCTCATTGAGTTCAATTTATGTTAGGAGTTCTTTGAAAATCCATACACTCGTTGGAGGAGATTCATCCTTTGAGGATAATGAATGTGTTCACATTTCACAGAAATGTACCCAATTGATTTGGATTTGCTTTAACATGTTGAATGATTGGACAAATAGATTGATAGTAATTAAGTCTCACCAGTGGAGAATTAAGCTGACCAAAAATCAACATTGATTCAATGTTTATCTTTTCAACACTGGAAAGCATGGAATTATCAACATTGATCCAATATTATTTAGCATTGAATTTTCAACATTGGTCCAATATGTTTTTAGCATCGGATTTTCAACATTGATCTAATATTACTTAGCATTGAAATTTCAACCTCAAGCAAAATGATGATTCTGATGCTATCTGGGGCCCTTTCAATTAAAGGGATAGTTCGCCCAAAAATGAACATTCTGTCATCATTTACTCACCCTCAAGGTGTTCCAAAGATGTTTACATTTCTTTGTTCTGCTGTACACAAAGGAAGATATTTGGAAGAATGTTTGTAACCAAGCAGAACCCCCTTTGACTATCATAGTTGGGAAAAAAAAGAATACTATGGTAGTCAATGGGGGGTGAGATCTGCTTGGTTACACACACACACACACACACACACACACACACACACACACACACACATGTTGTGTTTCCATGTTTTATGGGGACATTCCATAGGCGTAATGCATTTTATACTGTACAAACCGTATTTTCTATCCCCCTACACTGCCCCTGCCCCTAAACCTACCCATCACAGGAGACATGCTGCATTTTTACTTTTTCAAAAAATATCACATAGTGTGATTTATAAGATGTTTTCCTCATGGGGACTAAAAAAATGTCCCCACAAGGACAAAAATTTGGATATTGCCATCTTGTGGGGACATTTTGTCCCCATACCGTAGGGATTACCAGTCCACACACACACACACACACACACACACACACACACACACACACACACACACACACACACACACACACACACACACACACACACACACACACACACACATGTTGTGTTTCCATGTTTTATGGGGACATTCCATAGGCGTAATGCATTTTATACTGTACAAACCGTATTTTCTATCCCCCTACACTGCCCCTGGCCCTAAACCTACCCATCACAGGAGACATGCTGCATTTTTACTTTTTCAAAAAACATCACTTAGTGTGATTTATAAGATGTTTTCCTCATGGGGACCAAAAAAATGTCCCCACAAGGACAAAAATTTGGATATTGCCATCTTTGTGGGACATTTTGTCCCCATAGTAGGGATTACCAGTCCACACACACACACACACACACACACACACATATTTGTGTAGAGAAAAACGGAGGACTAAAAACAGACAAATATATGAACTATATAGTATTTTATTTGCCTGTGTTCATGCTAGAAATGTAAATTATGTTGCCTGAGAATTACATACAATCACAAAGGATTAAAAAAACCCAGACATTTTAGTACATAGCCTATATAGTTTCTAATATTATTAGGAACAGAGGGGAAACAACAGTTTAAACATTTTATACTATCCAAGCAGCTTTTATGATGAAGGCTCAAAAATATCTCAATAATCAATACAACTTTTTGCAAGAAAAATCCATAAAGAAACAGAATATACATATTAAAATAATTAAACAAAAAGTGGTACAGGTTTGGTTCAACTCAAGTGTACTTAAGCCTCTGTTTAAACTGATCCACATTCACAGTATCAGGGATTCTGTCTGACTCTGGATCTTTCACACAAGGCAAACTGCAAGATGAGGGGGCATTTCTTCCTCCCACTAATTTTGACTTTATTTGCATTGTCAATGTAACGCAGGAGCACTTTTGTGGCACATTTGGCACGGTGTTTGATTGTGGGTTCACAACAATGAGGCTTCACCAGCTCCTTCGCTTTACACAGATCATTCAGTTGGCTGTCAAGCTGCAAGAGAATAGACAGTTTTGCAGAGTTTACTATTTTAGCCATTCACTGGCGTCAAAAGTGACTGTTAACAATTTATCACACTCAAATATATGGAGAAAATCAACACAAAAGCTTGCCCTTACCTCAGCCTCTATGCATGCAGGTATCTCCTGTAACACTAGAGGACAGCAGCGTTCAACCATGTTATCCACTGAAAAAGGTAAACCCTTCCTGTGGGCGATAAATTCAATTTGAGTTACTAATTCTTGAAATATTTTGTAAATATCTTCATTTTCTAGTGCCTACAGTTTGAATCTTGGTAAAACCCTGTCTTAGAATGAAATCAAAAATGTTCTACTATTAAATCCAGACTTTAGTCGGATATATCTTTGGATTTGGATTTTCTCTGTCCTTGAACCAATATTTTGCTGTGCCGAAGGTTAACCATGCAATCACACGCTGAGATTATTTTTCAACTGCCCTTGTTTTGACCAGCATTCACGGTCACTGGTATGAAAGGAGATAAAGTTAAACGTAGATAATAAAAGAACGAAAACAACACGGAACATTAAGAAAACAATGGCATGTTAACAAAACCTATATTTATATTATTCTCACAGTATAAAACACTATTTCAGTACAAAGAGAATTTCAGAGCTCATCCAGTGACACTATGGTTAAAAAGTGTGGGCTCAGTAAATGTATTTTTTATTTTATTTTATTATTATTAAATAATACTTTTATTCAGCAAGGCTGCATTTAATTGACCAAAAGTGACAGTAAAGAGTCCTACACTGTAACAAAAAAAGCAGGATTTCCACAAAAATATTAAGCATGCAGCACAACTGTATTCAACATCGATAATAATAACAAATATTTATTGAGCAATGCAGTAATGATGCTTAAAATTCAGGTTTTGCCATCACAGGAATAAACTACATTTAAAATATATTAAAACATAAATCAGTTATCAGTTAAATAGTTTTTTCATGCATTTTTGATCAAATAAATGCATCCTTTGAGAATATCAACTCTTTTCAAAAACATTCTTTAAACAATCTTACCGTTTTAAGTTCATTTGTTAAACATGTAGTTAATAAAGTGGGTCTTACATGCTCTTGATGGTTGTATGTGTATCACATAAGTCATGGAGATTTGGAGGAGCACTGAGGTCTGGATCAGTGGAGTTATATCCTGGATCTGGAGCAGCAGATGCAAAACAGGTGTACAGCTCTTCTCCTTTCTTCTCTCCACAACACTCAAACTTTGGTCCTTTGTTTTTTTTCTCATCTTTACAAAACTTGTCGACCATCTTCTTCCACTGAAGTAGATAAAAAGAGCTCATTAAGAATGGTACTAAGTTATGAGTGATAAAAACCAACTAATAAAAAAAGTAATATTTACTCTTTAGTTCTTGATAAATATAGTTTAAAGGCAAGATATTGACGGAAAAGTTCTGTTTGTTTTGATGGATGGATATTTGTATATTAATTTAATTACACATTATATATATACACCAATCAGGAATAACACTGATTATTTCTTATCTCTTCATCACAGCACCTGTTAACGGGTGGGATATATTAGGCAGCAAGTGAACAGTTTGTCCTCAAAGTTGATGTGTAAGAAGCAGGAAAAATGAGCAAGCGTAAGGATTTGAGCGAGTTTGACAAGGGTCAAATTGTGATGGCTAGATGACTGGGTCAGAGCATCTCCAAAACTACAGCTCTTGTGGGGTTCCCGGTCTGCAGTGGTCAGTGTCTATCAAAAGTGCTCCAAGGAAGGAGCAGTGGAGAACCGGCTACAGGGTCATGGCCTAGGCTCATTGATGCACGTGGGGAGCGAAGGCTGGCCTATTCGGTCCGATCAAACAGACGAGCTATACTGATATTTCTTAATGATCACTATTACAATTCAATGTATTAAACATATACTTCATAAAAAAAAACTGAAGAAGAAAAAAACATGTCATCAATATCTGTTGAATAAATAATTTAGCCATTTTTGCTTTAATGAAGAGTTGCAAAAATGAGTACACCCTTGACTTAATCCAACAAACATTTCGATATACTAATCTAGTACATAGTATGTCCTTCATAATATTAAGAGATTGTTCACCCAGTAATTAACACTTTGTCATCATTTACTCATCTTTATGTTGTTCCAAACCTATCAGTTTCTCAAGATGAAATTCTCAAGTACCTACCTTGACTCTACACGTCAGGAATCTTGGTGTGATTCTGGAGTCAGACCTTAGTTTCAGAAGAATTAGATGCTTTGTTTTTAGACAAGACTTAGGGAAACACTTTGCTATGTCCGTCTGATTGCACTGTATTTTGTTTTTGCATCCTACTTTTTATTCTTAACTGTTTTAATATATTTTATATCATTATAACTTTATTGTTAATTTTGATTTCTTTTGATTATTTTAATTAAAATGTCCTATATACATAAACTTGACTTGCCTTTCTTCTGCTGAACACAAAAGAAGATATTTTAAAGATTGTTGGTAACTTGACGGCCCCCATTGACCTCCATGTTATTATGTACTATGGAAGTCAATGGGTGCCGTCAACTTTTTAGTTAGCAACACTCTTCAAAATATCTTCTTTTGTGTTTAACAGAAGAAAGAAACTCATACAGGTTTGGAACAACATATGAGTAAATGATTAAACATTGTAATTGGGTGAACTATCCCTTAAAAGTATAGTGCACTGACCTTTGTTGGCATTGACTGTACAAGTTCATGACACATTTTCACATCTATTCTGTTTAAATCTGTTAGTTTGCCCTGGTGTTTGACACAAACTCCCCCACAGGTGCCCAATAGTGTTAAGGTCAGGTGAAATACAGGTGAAAGATTTAATCTGAGATTTTCACCTCGGGAGAATAGAGTCATTGTCATGTTGAAAAGGTCAACGCAGGAAATAAGGAGAAGTTTATTTTACAAAATTATACATTTGGTGTCATGAGGCCAGAGTATGGATTACCAGAAGTCTATATTTTGTTAGTATTGTGTGCAATGAAACAGCCTTGCTTGCTTGGCATTTCTTCTGCTCTTTTTTTTTGCAAAAAAACAACAACAAAAAACCCATCACAAAATCAAGGCCTGATTGTGCAGGGACTTTGTCACAAGTCCATTTTCTTTGAGTTTCTGTGTTACTTTTGCTCTATTTTCACACCTAAAACATTACCTAAGTAATCATCTTGTACCATTGTTCTCTTTTGTGCAAAGAAATAAGGCTTCTGACAATTCTCACAACAATGTGGCTCCATTGTTGTCAGCATCAAGTATTTGTGCTGAGTATTTGTGCGGAGTATTTGTGCGGAGTATTTGTGCTGAGTATTTGTGCAGAGTATTCATGCTGATTATTTATGCTGAGTATTCATGTTGTGTATTTATGCTGAATATTTATGCGGAGTATTTGTGCGGAGTATTCATGCTGAGTATTCATGCTGAGTATTTGTGCTGAGTATTCATGCTGAGTATTCATGCTGAGTATTTGTGCTGAGTATTCATGCTGAGTATTCATGCTGAGTATTCATGCTGAGTATTCATGCTGAGTATTTATTCTGAGAATTTGTACTGAATTTCCATGATGAGTATTTGTGCTGAGCATTTGTGCTGAGTATTTATTCAGTGTATTTGTGCTGAGTATTTATGCTGAGTTTTTATTCTTAGTATTTATGCTGAGTATTTGTGCGGAGTATTTGTGCTGATTATTTGTGTTGAGTATTCATGCTGAGTATTTATTCTGGTTATTTGTGATGAGTATTCATGCTGAGTATTTGTGCTGAGCATTTATTCTGAGTATTTGTGCTGAGTATTCATGCTGAGTATTTATTCTGGTTATTTGTGATGAGTATTCATGCTGAGTATTTGTGCTGAGCATTTATTCTGAGTATTTGTGCTGAGTATTCATGCTGAGTATTTATTCTTGTTATTTGTGCTGAATATATATTTATGCTGAGTATTCAAGCTGAGTATTTGAGTACTCATCCCACAATGAAAATTTTGGTTTGCAAATGAGACAGAGGAAAAGGGAAAATTAATATAAAGTATTGTATGATTATGTATGTATGTATGTATATATATATGTATATATATATATATATATATATATATATATATATATATATATATATATATATATATATATATATATATATATATATATATATATATATATATATATAATTAAACTGGTATTTATTTTAATTATGTTCTTCACCTTCTTTTCAGCACAGCGTTGTTCACCCTTTTTCTCCTTACAGCATTGGTCATATTCTCTCTCCAGGACATTGATGGCCTTTGATTGACGGACCAGCCAGCCATAGCCAGTGCAAGGAAGACACTTGGTGAAATATCGTGGTCGTATCTTGTGATGAGTGCAGATTTGTTCTATGTTGGAGGAATCGGGTCGGCCAGGTGGAAAGTTGAAGTTTGGAACTTTAAGCTGCTTCCTAGGAGCTCTTGGAGAAGCCACCAATGAGCTGGATGATAAAAGACAGTGGAAGTATTAATACTTTCTATATTCATTTTCCCTTTTCCTGTGTCTCATTTGCAAACCTAAGTTTTCATGGTGGGATGAATGTGTATTTGTTACATAACCACCTATAATTAGCAAATTAGTTGTAGGTGGTGGCTAATTGTCGCTGAGAATGACTCATTTCTTTATTAAGTTTTGAGACAAGACATACTTTTTTTCGCCCAGATGAATTTTTTCCTAAATTACACTCCAAAGTATTTATCTGATTCCCTCTGTTATATATTATACTATTATTGTTTTGCTTATTTTCTCTTATTTAAGGTGTCAAAATATAATTTAGTGCTATTGCCCAGTTATGCCTCATGTAGTATTTGACAAACGTATTATTTGGAAAATAAATACAATATCTTTGAAAATAAGTGTTTTGTATTTTCCAAGTTACTTGCACAATATATTAATTAATTTCGTATTAAAACAAACTGGACCTGAAGTATCATTATAGTACATATTATATATCATTGGAAATCTAAAATGTTTGTAAAACTAGAAATAACACTTTCATTTAGTTAAACGTGAATGATGTGGCTCTTTCAAATGTCATGTGGATTGCCTATAAAACAACATTTTATATTCCACTTTATTGAATTGCATTGTATTATTATAAGTGTTGAAATAATGTTTTTTGTATGATTTCATAATATAATAATGAAAAAGAAAAAGCAGCTTATGGCATGAAAAAAAAATTGTAATTTACATTTATTAACAGTTTTGACCAATTAAGTGTTTTGTTGTTATTTGAAAGCAAATAAAAAACATGGGTAATTTATTTGAAGGTGACGTACTGTAGTTACTACATGTACTAAACATAGTAATAACAGTCAATTATGCATAATTACAAGTAACTAACCCTAAACCAAACCCTAACCGTAACTCTATAGTAAGTGCATGTAGTAAATTAATATTCCTCAATACTTATTTGAGTGAATACAATGTAATTAAGTGTCACCAAACAATGTGAGATTCTGACCTGAAAGAACTGACTATCTTTCTGTGTATATATATTCAACCATCTTATTATTAAATCAAAAATGTACTTACAGTTTGTGTTATTATAGATAGAGCAGAAGAGAAAGAATACTATTTCTACACTAATAATATGTTGTATAGAATTTATTTTGTATTGTGTCTATTCATAATTTGATGTGACCATCGATCATATGGTGTAACCAATGTTGTGTCATCAGGATTTGAAGAATGACTAGTCAGGAGTCAGAGGTGTAATACTGAGTATTTACTAAAATATATTTCATTTACATAGAGTGATAGAAGTTTGTGTCTGTGTTACATAATCTGTAAATGTGTGATCATAACCATACTTTCCCAGCAAGTATATGCATGGACATTACCATATTTGTGCATTTTAAATCTACCCTACGGCCTCTAAAGGCCATATCCCAGATGCTCAGGGTTTCAGGTATGATATAAACATCAAGCAATCTTAGGCTATACCATATAATACATGGACCATTGTGTTTTAGAGAAAGCAAGCACAGAATAAAATGATACACACCACAAAAACATTCCATAACTGCATTCAATTCAAAATAAAATGATTCTTGTGGCATAAAATGTCATTTTTAAAAACAGTTTCAGTTTTAGGGCTTTTAGATCTGTGACACATGTTATAAAACATAAACGTGACATCATGGCTTAGCAAAAATATATGCCAGAAACATCTGTAATACTGACATGTTGTTAACACCTCAACATGGTACAGAAATACAGAATATAGTAATTCTTAAAAAGCACAGTTGTACCCAGTTGATCTAATTCATTTTGATTCACAATTTTTGGTAACACTTTATTTTGATGGTCCCTTTTGAACATTCAGATTTTGCTTTTCTTTTGAAATGCCCTTTAAAACCCTCATCTCTCTCAAAAACATACTTTATATGCTCCAGTATAAACCTACCCATTGCAAGCGTTATACTTGAAGCCTTGGACCTTATGTGGAGTGTTGACATTTGAGACCTCGGAGGAGACGTGATATGAAGAATCGGAAGCCTCCTTATCGAAACATCTCCACCTGGCCTTCTTGTTCTCCTTGCAGCAGAAGTAATGACTGGTCTTAATAGAGAATTCCTCAGTACAGTAGGCAGACAGACTCTTCTTCCACTGTAGTCAGAAATAAAGAAAAAAACTGCTTTAGTATAATTACAATTAGATACATCTACAATGAAACAGAGAAAAAGAGAGAGCGCAACAGTCATGAGAAAATCCGACTCAAGGGCATTTTCATGGCTGCCAATGTTTTGGATACGTCCTCAACAAAGACTAAACAGTAAAAGGAAAACAAGGGAAGATTTGATCTAAATCGTACATGAGAGCACAGATATTTCGATGAAATCCATATAAACACTTTTAGTGTAGACAATGTAGATGGAGTAATTTAGAAATGGAGAGGGAAAAGTCTTATCACCCAAAAATTTAAATTAGCCCATGATTTACTTACCCTCAAGCCATCCTAGGTGTATATGAGATTCTTCTTTCAGATGAATAAAATCGGAGTTATATAAAAAAATGTCCTGGCTCTCTCAAGCTTTATAATGGCAGTGAATGGATGTTTCTATTTCCATAAAAGTGCATTTATCCATCATAAAACTGCTCCACACGACTCCGGGTGGTTAATAAAGGCCTTCTGAAGCAAAGGAATGCGTTTAAGAAAAATATCCATATTTAAGTCTTTACAAACTGTGATCTTTTAACTTCCGGTAACTGTCGCACGCATGTTCGCGAGAGACTGGCGTTCCAGTGTATGACGTAGGATGCTCCAGTGAGAATGGTAGTTCTCGCGAGAACCAAGTTTTGTTTTGCTCTATCCTCTGAGCTTCCGTATTTGTCACTAAAACCATGTGGAGCAGTTTTATGCACTTTTGGACTTCAAAACAGAAACAGCCATTCACTGCCATTATAAAGCCTGGAAGAGCCAGGACATTTTTTAATATAACTCAACTTTTATTCGTCTAAAAGAAGAATCTCATATACAGCTAAGATGACTTGAGGGTGAGTTAATCATGGGCTAATTTTCATTTTTGGGTCAACCATTTCTTTAAAGGGTCAGTTCACCCAAAAATACTCGCCCTCATGTTTCTGTTTGTTCATCTTCATAACACAAATGAAAGCCTTAATTCAATCTGTTCATCATGTAAAGCGATTGAGTCTCTTCAGAAAATTTGGACAAAACCGCTCAATTCATTTGGATTCGTTTTTATGAACTCTTTGTTGTGTAGCTTTCAATGGAGGGAGAGAAAGCTCTCAGATTTCTTCAAAAAGATCCTCATTTGTGTTCTGAAGATGAACGTAAGTTTTATAAGTTAAAACAACATGATGTTGAGTAATTAATGACAGAATTTTCATTTTTGGGTGAACTAACTCTTTAATACGTTTCTGTAAGAAATGTTCTCCTCCCTAGATCTGCTTTAGTCTTTGCTTTAGTAATGTGAGGAATCTGAAAGCTGTTAAAACCAGATGCGAGAGTAAACAAACACTCTGTCTCACTAAAACTATGTTGTTTGTTTTGTTTGTTTGAGAAGGGGCGATATGGCAACATGCCTCAACCAATGGCAGATGTTTGGTGCTGGATCAACAACTTTTATAAATCACGAACTTGCAATAGATTTTAACTCAAACTTTCAGGGAAAATGTTATTTGAAGTGAAAGAGTTGTTGGAAGTTTAGTGATGGTGACGGTGAAATCATGCTTCGCTATTTACTTCTGCCGATTGTATTTAGGCTTCATAATTCATAAAAGTTCTGTTCATTTGTGAAGATTATCATGATGAACAAACCATGTAAGAATCATAAACTTTCGTTGGTCACAGAGTTTATTCTCTGCAATAATCCGAAAAAGAATCCAAAAAGCCATTAATTGTCATTCATTTTCTCATGAATTACTCATTCTCATGTTGTTCCAAACAATCTCAATCTGCTTTATATGATGAACAGATTTTATTTACTTTTATTCACATATAAACATTCATCAACTCACACATCAGTTGTGGTAAACGGAAGCTCAAGCATGTTTGCCTGATACACGAGAACCAATGAGGTTTATTCTCGTGTTACGCAGCACGTTTGAGCTTCCGCAAGAACCAATGAGGTTTATTCTCGTGTTACGCAGCACGTTTGAGCTTCAGCAAGAACCAATGAGGTTCATTCTCATGTTACGCAGCACGTTTGAGCTTCAGCAAGAACCAATGAGGTTTATTCTCGTGTTACGCAGCACGTTTGAGCTTCAGCAAGAACCAATGAGGTTTATTCTCATGTTACGCAGCACGTTTGAGCTTCAGCAAGAACCAATGAGGTTTATTCTTGTGTTACGCAGCACGTTTGAGCTTCAGCAAGAACCAATGAGGTTTATTCTTGTGTTACGCAGCATGTTTGAGCTCTCGCAAGAACCAATGAGGTTTATTCTCGTGTTACGCGCGCGTTTGTGCTTCAGCAAGAACCAATGAGGTTCATTCTCATGTTACGCCACGTTTGAGCTTCAGCAAGAACCAATGAGGTTTATTCGTGTTATGCAGCACGTTTGAGCTTCAGCAAGAACCAATGAGGTTCATTCTCATGTTACGCAGCACGCGTTTGAGCTTCAGCAAGAACCAATGAGGTTTATTCTCGTGTTACGCACGCGTTTGAGCTTCAGCAAGAACCAATGAGGTTTATTCTCGTGTTCGCGCGCACGTTTGAGCTCTCGCAAGAACCAATGAGGTTTATTCTCGTGTTACGCAGCACGTTTGAGCTTCAGCAAGAACCAATGAGGTTTATTCTCATGTTACGCAGCACGTTTGAGCTTCAGCAAGAACCAATGAGGTTTATTCTTGTGTTACGCAGCACGTTTGAGCTTCAGCAAGAACCAATGAGGTTTATTCTCGTGTGCAGCACGTTTGAGCTTTAGCAAGAACCAATGAGGTTCATTCTCATGTTACGCAGCACGTTTGAGCTTCAGCAAGAACCAATGAGGTTCATTCTCATGTTACGCAGCACGTTTGAGCTTCAGCAAGAACCAATGAGGTTTATTCTCGTGTTATGCAGCACGTTTGAGCTTCAGCAAGAACCAATGAGGTTTATTCTCGTGTTATGCAGCACGTTTGAGCTTCAGCAAGAACCAATGAGGTTCATTCTCATGTTACGCAGCACCTCTGTTTATATTCACTGGTCAATGTTTATATGTGAATAAAAAGCCTAAATTCAATCTGGTTATCATATAAGGCGATCGTGTCTCTTCAGAAAATTTGGACTGAACTTTCAAAGCGTCAAAGTGTTAGTTGCATAGCTATAGCAGAGTAAAAGACACTTGGGTTTACTGTACGTGCGTCGCATGAAGACGGCTTTCAGCAGCTTGTAAATGGACTCTTTTGAGAATATTTTTTAGGAGACTTTTTGTTTTGTTGAACTAACAAGTGAAACCAAACACAGAGCACCTTCTACAGGTATTCTCAGGTTCGGTACCCCAGTGCACTTCCGGGTCTGCAAGACAGCTTTCGCTTTACTAATTTTTTATGCGAACTGTGCTCCGTTTCGAACTAAACTGCCAGTGTGAAAGCACCCTAATTGTCTCAGTGCCTCTCTGACAGCTCCACCAATCATTAGAAGGAATAATAATGTTGAGACTCTCACCGCTTGTTCAGCACAACAGATTTGCTCTTCCTGTGTTCCATTAATGCCACAGCAGACTCTGTACCAGGACTGGAGTTGATTGACAGCAGTAGCCTGACGATGCTCCCTGCCAAAGCCAGTTTGAGGAAACGTTTCCATTTGGTACCTGGTTGGAGCTTTACTAAACTGACAGATACTTTGCAGGTTGCCTGTATTTGGAAAGGATGGGGGGAAATCAACCTCTGGTCCCATCCTGGGTCCTATGGAGCGAGGGCCAAACACTGGGCGACCTGATGAGGAAGATGATAGACTCAGAGATTGACAGGCAAAAAATATACAATATTGCCTTTCAACAAGAGCTGTCTTGATCCAGACCAGGGCTTCTTAAAAATGAAACACTGTCAAACAGCACTTTATATAAATATATCAATGCTTAACTAAAGACCTCTCATTTCGTCTGACACGTTGGTGAACTGAATCTCAGCTCCTAAATCGAAACAAGCATGCAACTGTACCTATTGGGGCATTCTCAGGGTGAAAGTTTGTGACTTCTCTCTGGGTCACGTCTGAAGATACTGCAAATAAATACACACAAAGGAACACATGAAAGGATGTAAAATACAAATGAAAGTACATATAAAGTACAAATTAATTGACTTTCAATTTAAGAGCAGCCAGCAATCACTCACCCATAATTTTGGAAAGGTCAGGGATGATCGGTCTCTGCATCATAAAAAAGTCCAGTACTGAAATAAAGAGAAAAAAATAGTTTCTTTCTTCACATATATTTAAAGAAAATTTATTTTTGACTCAATATTAAATAAAACAACCATGACAAAAACAAACCAATCAATCGACAACAGGGCAAGTAAACAACTGATCACAACCTTACCCTCAGGGGGAACCGGCAACTCTTTCTGCAGGCCATCTGCGATCAAACAAAACAACAACAAAAAACAGATGAGGCTCCTGACACAACCATGGATAATCATTAGTGAATAAAACAATATTGGGGAAAATCTATGAAAAATCTGACAGTCATGTAATTTAACAATATAGGTGGTACAGTGATGATTCAGATTCAAAATAAATAAATGTTTTATATTTGTCCTTGTGGGGACAATTTTTTGGTCCCCATGAGGAAAACAGGTCATAAATCACACTAAGTGATGTTTTTTTGAAAAAGTAAAATTGCAGCATGTCTCCTGTGATGGGTAGGTTTAGGGGCAGGGGCAGTGTAGGGGGATAGAAAATACGGTTTGTACAGTATAAAATGCATTACGCCTATGGAATGTCCCCATAAAACATGAAAACCCAACATGTGTGTGTGTGTGTGTGTGTGTGTGTGTGTGTGTGTGTGTGTGTGTGTGTGTGTGCGTGCGTGCGTGCGTGTGTGTGTGTGTGTGTGGTTTAAAGTCAAAAACAGACCTTCATCAACCAGCCTATCAGTAACTTCGCTTTGGACCGGCTGAGGAGCTCCTGGAAAGTAGGACACATTGGTATTAGCCATAAAAACAACAACAACGCCACGCATGTTTTATATAACACTGGTATCAATGAAACAGACATAGTAAACAACCTAGTAGACCTGACATAAACAACTGAATATTACTATTGTGAACGCTCCACACATTCATACCTCTTAAAACCTTATTATATTATATGGGCTATCAAATATGCAACAGTGATCAATGTCTGAGTTTTATATTCTGTGCAAACGACATAAAACCATTAGCGTGACGCAGGCCTAAAAAGTAACATTTACCTTCCGATGCATTGCACAGAAGAGCGAGTAAAAGCGTCAAATAAAGCCCCACGCCGCCTGAAGAACTCATGGTCGGTGATATGCCCTCAGTCAAATACTTCTCGGTTGAAGGTAATGCTTTTCTGACGCGAAACCCGCTGAGCTGACAGTGTGTTGTCCCGTTCCGCTCTTGCGCTTTTAAAGGCAAACTTCCTTACAGGAGCCAAGAGTCGTCAAGTTTAGGAGGAGATCATGAGGAGGGGGAGGAGGAGGAGGAGGAGGAGGAGGAGGACCATCTTCTGCTTTCGCTGCTGACACACTTTAGCTGCCTTCGCAGAAATTCGTCAGTGGTAGCTTACGTGCCCAATCTCTACCAGCCTTACCCTCTAAAATAAGTCAGATGACGAGGACGGAGGAGTAAATACACTCGACTCATTTCCTTTCCCAAAATCATCTGATAATAATGTGCTAACACTTCTGCTTAGAGAACAACACCACGTGTTGCCTTTTTGGATATTATTTTGAAGCCTAAAAAGTAGCTCGCAACTTTCTTTTTTCAAATTAATAGACCATAAATCCGCAGATATTTGTTCAAACTACCTCTTGGAAATTTACCAACAGCCTTATATATTATTACAAAATGTAGCATATATATATATATATATATATAGCATATGTATGTATGTATGTATGCAAGTGTTGGGACGCCTGCCTTTACTTACAAATGTTTTAATGACATCCCATTCTTAATCCGTAGAGTTTAATTTGGTGTTGGCCCACCCTTTGCAGCTATAACACAGCTTCAACTATTCTATAGGCTTTCCACAAGGTTTAGGACCACAGCATAATCCCCCCTCCACCAAACTTTACACTTGGCACAATGCAGTCAGGAAAGTACCGTTTTTCTGGCAACTGCCAAACCTAGATTTATCCATCGGATTGCCACAGAGAAGCGTGATTCGTCACTCCAGAGAACACGTCTCCACTGCTCTAGATTCCAGTGGCGGCGTGCTTTACACCACTGCATCCGACACTTTGCATTGCATTTGATGTAAGGCTTGGCTGCAGCTGCTCGGCCATGGAAACCCATTCCTTGAAGCTCTTTACGCACTGTTCTTGAGCTAATCTGAAGGTCACACGAAGTTTGGAGGTCTGTAACTGTTTACTCTGCAGAAAGTTTTTTTCTGTTTTTCTGAAAGTTAATTTCTGTGCACTTTGCGCCTCAGCATGAGCTGACCCCGCTCTGTGATTTTACATGGCCTATTTAGTTGTTTGTTATAATACCACTAACAGTTGACCATGGGATATTTAGTAGTGAGGAAATTTCACGAATGGACTACTTGCATAGGTGTCAGCATATCACGGTACCACGCTTGAATTCACGGAGCTCCTGAGAGCGACCCATTCTTTCACAAATATTTGTAAATTCCAACCCCATGCCTAGGTGCTTGATTTTATACACCTGTGGCCATGGACGTGATTGGAACACTTGAATTCAATTATTCGGAGGGGTGTCCCATTACTTTTGGCAATATATATATATACTGTATACATAGGCCTATATATATAGGCCTATGTATACAGTATATTGAACACACATTGTTTACATTAAATTTAGTCACACAAAACAATTGGATAAAACATTAAACTTATAAAAGATAAAATACAAATCAAAACACTGTAATTAATAAATTACAGCTTACATTTAACATTTATGAACATTTCAAATTTTAGGAAGAATTTTTGAAACATAAGAATTTATCTTCATTATAAATTTAATTGTATTGTGTTAACTTGCTTATCCACCAGCTTTAGAAAATAAAAATGGAATTGTATTGTTTGGATAACAAACCAGGCCAAAAATATTTAATTTTTTAAAGTAGCTGTTTGAAATGAAAATTCAAAACTTAGACTTAGAAATTAGACTTTTGACTCTTGAGAATAAATGTTCAGGCAGGGAAGAAGGAGTTAGGGCAGTGAAGTCAACAGTGTTTTTATTAACAAAAATAGATTCTTCAAAAATAAAACAAAATAAACAGCGCTTTTCAGCTTGGACCTTTTAACATTTGCGACAGCTTGTCTGATCTGCCCTCTCCCCAACAAGTTCTGGAGCCTCTCTCCCTGATCTACTGGTGAGAACAGCTGTTACTCACTATCAACTGACCGTCTGACCCCCACGCAGTCCAGCTGCATCCGAAAGCAGAAAAATGCATATAGAGGAATAAGACAACAAGGAGTAATGCAAGTTACATAATCAGATTACTTACAAACTAGTTAAGTAGCACATTACTTTTACATTTACAACAAAATATAGGCTAGTTACTATTTTAAATATGTAATGCAGGTTAGTTTGTTTTCCCATGTATTGACTGACACCTCTCCTGTCCACATGTTGGGAGAAATCAGGAATAAGAAGCAGAGGTGTTGTGCAAATGAATTACTTCACGGCTGATAAAAAAGCATGTTCTATATTGTGAGTATCAATGTAATCTGGATGTATCCGCCATGTTGTCATTTTCATGTGACCTACCAGCGTCAGTTGTGTACCTTCACTTTCATTCACAAATCCTCTCCCGTGGCCTCATGGGATAGTAAAATGCCCATCATATGCACACTTCAGAATCTCACTGGAATGAGTAGGTCATCTGGGAACTTTTTGCTTATTCCTGTGAATTTTGACATACTTCTTTTGTCACATACTATTTTTCACCTACTATACAGTAGGGTAGTATGCGATTTCGGATGTAGCCTTTCTTCTCGTGTCCTATTCTTCTGCGATACAGAATGTTTGAGCTGCGCCCTCTAATATACAGGCATTTCCTTTAGACTGCGGCTTATTCATTTCACTTTGGGTGTGAAAGTGCTTTTACATTTGCCAAAAATGTTTTTGCATAAATCAACTTAGAAAATTAGTGTGGTTCAGATAACATAATTTTTTGAGTTCTGTATTAACTCAAATTTTTAATTTCAATAAACTCAAAACTTATTTTAAAGCTACACTGTGTGATATTTTCCCCATCTAGCGGTGAAAAGGTATATGACCATCCAGTGAATATTAGTTTCTGTTCCTCTCAATTCCGATTTCGTTTTAACTCCTACGGTGGCTGATTTAGTCCAAGATTAATATGGCTTCCAGTTCGATCAAGGGATGAGGTTACTTTAGAAAACTATTATAATTTGCAGTTATTTAATTTGTCAGTTAACATGTAGGTTATGACATCTATATAAAATGAATAATAGTTTTACCTTTTCGTTATTTTTTACCATTTCATTGCTAACATCAGCTATCAGGTTCCCAGACGAATGCAAGCTAATCTTAGTAAAGTAACTTTTATCTGTGCTATTGTTATTCTGTATATTGTACGACATCACTAACGTAAGGCAAAGTTTACATTGTAGGCTATATCAGTCTCAAGCAATCCCCCTCTTCACATTCGACACAGTGCCATCGAGTGTTAAAACGCCAAAGGTGAAGCTTGAATTTACGGGTATGTCCCTCTTTGGCTAATGTACTTTCAAGATGGAGGGGCAACATGGCGACGCGCATTCGAACCCCTCACCCGTATGTATTTTCAATGGCATATTATACACTTACGAGAATACTTTATTACTTGAAAGAAGTAAATATACATTAATGAGGACATATATTTTTGAAAGAACTAAGTGTTTTTAGCTAAGAATAAACTAAAAAAGTTACACAGTGTAGCTTTAAGTTAAACTAACAATAATGTTTTGCAGTGATGTTTTTTTTTTTACTATTAAAAACAAACAAGCAAGCCCAGCGCAGCCCAGGTGAGAAAAAGTAAAACAAAAGAAACGTATCACATACTTTCCCTAAAAAGTAACTAAAGCCCCGTTTCCACCGGAATTACCAGGAACAATTTGTACTAAGAACTTTTCTTTACTGGAACTTTTCCCTCTCCAGACCTGCTACTGTCCGCTTTCCACTGCTGTCTAAAGTACCGTGAAGATTAGGCAAATTATTAGTCCACTAGCGTAGCAGGACTGCGTGCGACTGCTCCTCCCAGTCAGCGACGGACAGTATTTTTGTGCGACACTGTTTGCAACAATAAGGAGATTCAAGCTGTGCTGGTTTTTCTGGTTTACTAAAGAGGTAATTAACAAAACGGCAAAAGGAGACGAACACTGATACTAAAGCGGATTCTGAAAGCTCGTGAAGCTAGATTTAAAATGACAACGTATGTTATCAGTCATTACGAACTTTGACCGATGGCTCAGACAAACGCACAACATCGGACAGAAAGAGCAAGACTGATATTTACTGAACGCAGAACGTACCTCGCAAAAGACTTTTAAAAATGCCGTTTGAAATAAAATGCTGAGCTCAACCAATCAGCATGTTCAGCTCCCAAGTCCCACCTCTGAAAGTTCCTGAACTTTGAAAAAGTACTACCTCGCAAGCAGGGACTTTCGGAGGGGGAAATATTTACCTGGAACTTAATTTAGACCTTGGTTCCTGCGGTCGAAACACAACGAGCACCACCCCAAAGTTCCTAGTTCCTGGGGAAAGTTCTTGCGATGGAAACGCGGCTTAAGTAACAGGATTAGTTACTTTTTAAGGAGTAACAATATTGTAACGCATCTCTAAATTTCCGGCACCGAATCCAATGTTTCATGTCACATCCTGTCTACTGAGATACCTTCATATGATTTATTTTTTAAGGCAGCATTAATGTATCCTTTGCCAATGATATCCCACAATCCTGTGCGTTCCATTCTGTGACAGTTGAGCTAAAAAGCAAATATGGCATTTGAAATTTGGTCAGTTTGTGTGTAAATGTAATTTCCACTTTTTATGTCATATATAGTGATAAATAATTATTGTAGTCATTAAATATTTGCATAGTTTTCATCAAAGGGTTCTCTATTTTGTTGTTTGTCATTAAACTGTTACACTGCCTCAGAAGTCCTTCTGAAATTGTTTTTGTTAGGTGCAAACACTGCCTACAAAGTCGTTGCCTGATAGGGCAGTGAGGCAGAAAGTTTCGGACGCAGACTCACTCGCCCATGACCTCCCCCCGCAACCCAACATATACAACTTCCCTGTGTAACATCTAACCCCGCTCTCCCTATTGGTTATCATCCACCTCACACTTTTTGCATCACAATCAGCAGGTGAAAAATCCAACTGATGATTAGTTCAACCCAAAGACAACCCTTTTCCCGTATGCCAGGGTTGGGCTGTCAGATCTCGAATGCAGTCTGGGTGGTGCGATGATGTGCTGGTTTCAGTCTCTAATTCTTTGAATTCCCGTCTAACAAGTTTGTCATTCTTATTTTAACTGCAAGTCTAGACATTGTGAAATCATTTGCTTTAAACCAACGTCAAGTAGTAGAGAAATTCAAAAGTATCATTCTTAGCACTTTTTAGCCTTACAGTAATCTCAGATTGGATATTATGTTGTATATCAGTGGTGGTGTGTCCAAACCTGCTCCTGGAGGGCCACTGTCCTGCAGAGCTCCAGCTGATGCCTTTATCCAAAGTGCCATGCTACGGTTTGAGCTTGAATACGGTTTGCATTTTGTGCATTTTTAGTTTTTTTGTAATATGGGTCATTGACAATTTTTTTAAAATATATATATATACATTTACATTTAGGCATTTAGCAGACGCTTTTATCCAAAGCGACTTACAACATAGGAGTACAGGAAGCGATCGGTCATGAATAGGCGAAAAACGCAAAAAGTGCCTTAAATACCAGGTTTTGGACATTACATATATATATTTATATATATGTAAAGCATGTTTTTGAGTCAAGAACAATGTGGGTCGTCTGCATTATCATGTTATTACCTTGTCAATTCATCATAAAAGAGCCATTTTTGCAGTTGTGCCACCCTGACATTTGTGACCCTGGACCATAAAACCAGTCATAAGGGTTTTTTGAGAAATGTTATTATTGGACAATAAAATGGGAGAACTGAATAAATAAGCTTTCCATTGATCCATTGTTTGTTAGGATATACAATATTTGGCCGAGATACAACTATTTGGTGCAGAAAAAATCGAAATATTTAAAAATCACCTTTAAAGTTGTCCAAATGAAATCCTTAGTTATGCATATTACTACCAATAAATGTTTTATATATATATATATATATATATATATATATATATATATATATATATATATATATATATATATATATATATATATATATATATATATATATATATATATATATATTTACTGTAGGAAATTTACAAAATATCTTCATGGAACATGATCTTTACTTAATATCCTAATGATTTTTGACATAAAAGAAAAATGTATCATTTTGACCCATACAATGTATTGTTGGCTATAATTGCCACAGATATACCCGTTCGACTTATGACTGGTTTTGTGGGCCAGGGTCACATTTGAGAATATACAAATTGCTGGGGGAAAAAAATTCAATTATCTGATATTTACAAAGTTTTATAAAATAAAATATAAACATTTTAAGTTTTAGACAGTTGCACCACCTGACATTTTGGGGGTTTTAGATAACAAAACATCATATGTTTTATTGAGATGTCAAAAAATGAATTAAAACTAAATAAGTTTGTGATATATGCCATAATTTTTTTATTTTATCAATTATTCATTAATTCTTTTAAAAGGAAATAATGCACTTGGACACAAAAATATGCACGTCATGTAACTGACCCATGATACTTAAACAGTATGTTTGTAAAGATATGTTATAACTGCACTATTGCGGTATAATTCACATGTACATGCCATTTACACGGAGCATTGCTCATGCATTCATATATTCACTTGCACATACATTCAAATGTGAAAGGAGAAAAAAAACAGTATACAGAGTATACTGTACGTCTGCACTGCATACTGAATGTGTGTGCAACTTCCACTTTAATACATTTTAATATAACAAAGTATAATAATAGGAGCTTGACTACCCCAGCTTCTCCAGGTTTCTTCCTCATTCTAACATATAGGGAGTTTTTCCCTAATACAAGGAAAACAGAAGCAAAGATTGCTTATGTATTACAGGAAGTAGAAAAATCGTCCACAAGAGCTAAAATAATATGATTCTGTGCCTGAGTTTCCTTCCCCTGAACACACTACGGTAATAAAAATAGTTATTGACAGAGCAATGATGAGATTTGTAAATTTTACCATTTGCAGTTGGTTATTTGTTTTAATCTCAGCTATTATATTTCAAAATTCAGTCTTTGAAGAGATTTGCCAACTGTATAAACCAAAAACCTGACCCGTCGAGGCATGGACTCCAGTAGACCCCTGAAGGTGTGCTGTGTTTTCTGGCACCAAGATGTTAGCAGCAGATCCTTTAAGTCCTGTAATTTGTGAGGTGGGGCCTCTATGGATCTGATTTGTTTGTTCAGCACATCCCAGATGCTCGATTGGATTGAGATCTGGGGAATTTGGAAGCCAAGTCAACACCTCAAACTTGTTGTTGTGCTCCTCAAACCATTCCTGAACCATTTTTGCTTTGTGGCAGAGCGCATTATGGCCACAGCCACCAGGGAATACCGTTTCAATCAAAGGGTGTACATGGTCTGCAACAATGCTTGGTGGTACGTGTCGAAGTAACATCCACATGGATCCTTCCTTGGAGCACTTTTGATAGATACTGACCACTGCAGATCGTTTTTCCTGCTTCTAACACATCAACTTTGAGGACAAAATGTTCGCTTGCTGCCTAACATATCCCACCCACTAGGTGCTGTGAAATCACCCATAATGTTATGCCTGGTCGTTTTATGCTTTCCATTTAAACTAGCTTTGATCATAAAACTAAGCATTTAAATATAATTTTAATAAGACATATTATTGAAAGAGTGACAACACATGTACATGCATTTAAAATGTCCTGCTATAATCTCTTTGAGTTTGAAATCTATCTTTTTGTTCATAAATATCAGCAACTGCACCAAAATGCATATTTTTGCTCAGTTTGGGCCTCTAAATAAAATGTAGGTGTATTTTCTCCTTGAATTTGAGCTCCTATATTGTACTATATAAGCCATTATGATGCATCAAATATGATTCTCAGCAAAAAACACTTTTTAAATTTATTCACATGTCAGGGTTTACAGGGTTAATTCTAAAATGGTTAATAATTGAGTCAATCTATGGTCATATCTGCAGTACTTTGTTACTGTTTTTCAAGTAATTATATGTTATTTAAAATTGTATTTTTGTGTTTCAAGTACCAATATGTAGAGTTTAGGCCACACTATAACCAGTTCTAAGGAAGGGAGAGATTTTGTATTTTTATTATTATTATTATCTCTATTAGCAACTGAATTTGCTTTCAGTGTGATGGCTCACTGAGTTGGCTCCAGGTATAGGGCTGACGGGGATGTCTCAGATGTGGAAATGTGCAAGAAACCTTGAATTCTCAGAAACTACAGAGCTGGCCCAGATTCAGTCTTACATTATCTAACACAACATTGCTGATGGTAACAACCTTGTCACAGCAGTGATTGCCAGGCCGTGCTGGTATTTCTTATGTTGTTGTGTCTTGCTGTGAGTCAGCCACTGCTTTGTTTCCCTTGGACACATAGTATCAATATAAACACAGCCATGAGAATTATGCAAACACTGACGGCCTGGGAAATAAATCCAGTGTTTTGGTCTGCTCCATATTTGATGTATTTTACATATGGTACATATAACTTTAATACTTAATTACATCAATACACAGATTGGAAGGGATAGATAGATAGATGATAGATAGATAGATAGATAGATAGATAGATAGATAGATAGATAGATAGATAGATAGATAGATAGATAGATAGATAGATAGATAGATAGATAGATAGATAGATAGATAGATAGATAGATAGATAGATAGATAGATAGATAGATAGATAGATAGATAGATAGATAGATAGATAGAACCCAAATTGATTTGAAAATGTCAGCGAGATGAGTCAGTGAAAACAGAAGTACATTTTACGACTCAAACTTTCAGTCTCTGAGGGGAAATGCACAGTACATTTGGTAAATGCAGAGTTATTAATGTACAGCAATGTACACAATTCATTTACTAATTAAAATGGCAAATGAACATAAGAAAAAGAGGGCTACAAATATTAGAAACAATTTAAAATATCTGAAAACTACCATTATTGCTCAACTGATTAAATTCACAGTGCAATTCAGCCATGACTCAAGACTGAATAAGGTGATTCATTATATAACAAATATTTTATCCTGACCTTAATCTGTCTACATTTAATGTGAGTTCAAGGATATATTACATAGACAGGGAGCAACATGTTCTAGTCAAATTTAGGTGGCGTTAACGGGCAAGGAGGATTACATGTGCCTATACAAGCTTTAATAGGATTGTAGGAAAACACACTATATAGGGGAGAATTTAGGTCATCTCAAAAAGACGTGAATTCATATTAATAGTTACTGTTTGGCTTTTGCATCCCAGAAGAGGTTGACCCTGAAGAGCTGAGTCACTGTTCCTCTCAAGTTTGATTGAGAATGATTTACTCCTCAAGCTATTCTAGGTGTATATGACTCTCTTCATTCAAACGAATACGTTCAAAGATATATTAAATAATGTCCTGGCTCTTCTTTATAATGGCAGTGAGTATAGTTTGAGATTTTGAAGCCTAAAAAAGTGAATCCATCCACCATAAGAGATATCCACATGGCTCCAGGGTGTTAATAAAGGTCTTCTGAACCAAAGCTATGCGTTTGTGTGAGAAAAATATCCATATTTAACACTTTAAAATAACTAGCTTCCGACAGACTGCTGTAAGCATCGGTTTACGGCGAAAGAGTAACCCCTGACATGAAACATGATGTAGACGAACGCAGAAGCGCAGATGATATAGGGCAAAAGTCATGAATTAGAAGTCTAAAACAAGAATTTTTAACGAGGAATGTCGGAGGAGAGAAGAGGAACTTGAGTTTGAACCGTGTGAGGCATCAAAACTTACGCAACTCCTACATGTGTCAGGAGTTACTCTTTTGGCATAAGTCAACTTGTGTATGCCATCTGCCGGAAGCTAGTTGTTTTAGTTTTTAAAGTTTTGAATATGGATATTTTAAACAAACACATCGCTTCTTGGGGTTATTTATGGGGTAATTTTAATTTTTGGGTGAACTATTCTTTTAATGTTATGGTACCAGAGTCCTTGGGCATTGCTCTGATACAAATACACATTCTGTGAGGTCACTATCTGACTGAACAGTGAGACAGCAAAGAAACCTACATATTGGACAGCATAAATGAGTACACTCCCTCTGAAACATAACAAATTCAGCAATTACTCTTTACTTGGAAGAAATGTTAGAGTTTTTTAGAGATATAATGTTGCAGGAAGTCTGCTTGACCAATTACTAAAGAAGCATGTTAAGAAATTTTCTTATCAAAGTGATAAAATGTTGTGTTGCAAAAATGAGTACACCCTCCTGAAAGTTACTAAACAAAACTAAATCATTTTTTTCTGGTGTAAGTTTAAGGTAATTTGTGATCAACAGGTAATTTATTGACCATTAAAAGAAAAATGACTCTATAGGTGTGTGACTCTCAAATGCGTGTGCATTTTAATGCAGTGTGTGGACTTTTTACCACCATTTTTCATATTTCCATTTAGCAAAAATATTTTTATTTATTTATAACTACACCCACCCCATCCCTAAACCTACCCAGTGATTTATAGTGCATACACACTTTATGAGCACATGTGTTCCCTGGGCTTGAACTCACGATCACATGTTGTTGTACGATATTGCAATGCTTTACCAATTGAGCTATGCAAAACCTGAAATATTATGCAGATAAAAGGGGAAAATGCTTTAAAATGAAAGTGTCCTGTTGATGATAGGAGAACAACTTTAGAAAACGCTCTTATGTGTCGTATTTCATGAAATAAAATATCGTTGATAGGGCGACTTTAGTGAACGCTCCTATGGGTCGTATTTCAAGGAAGTGACAAACGACCTATATAGGCGTACTGGTTGGAGGAAATGTTGATTAAAAGTGTTATATAGCCCACTGAATCATTCTCAGACTTAATGCTGACAACAATTGAACCACTTGGGAGAGAACTGTCAGGAGACTTATTTCTTAGCAAAAAAGAGGACAGTGGTACAAGAGGATTACCAAATCATTGTTTTAGGTGTGAAAATATAGCAAAAGTAACAGAAAATCAAAAACAATGGACTTGTGGCAAGGCCACTGAAATAATCAGACATTCCTTGTAAGCTTTCATTTAGTGATGAGTGATTATTTTTTTTGCTATAGGCAAAGAGTAAGAGAAATTCCAAGGGAGTGTCACAAAGCGTGAGTGTTTATCTCACTGAGTAAGATGCAGCCCGCAGAAGTCACATGCATGGTTGCTGTCCACACTGGAACTACCCACTGTAGCCAAAGCACAATAAAGTCCATTAGAATTTTCCAAGGACCATATTTACAAAATATAAACTTCTGGGAATCCATACATGGTCTCGTGAGACCAAGTCAATCATTTTGGATCTTACAGCATCTGAAATGTTCTGGTGTTGCTAGAGGAGGAGTACAGAGAAAAGTGCCTGGTTCCCACAGTGAGGTTCAGTGATAGTAGAGCTCTTGTACTGAAGATGTAGGTGCTGAAGGTGTGGGAGAGTTTTATCAATGCTGTCATGAATTCACACAAAAACTTGAAACAGAAGATGCTACCCTCTCCTCATTCCCTGCGTTGTTGGGTATTTTTTTCAACATGACAACATGACGATATGCATTCTCCCAAGGTGAAAACCCTTCTGTGGACATGTGTTTAACCCAGCCCTAACACTCTTAAGACGAGATGAGCAACACTCCCCAGTAAAGATCAGGGCATTTAAGGAGATCATCATCCATTAGTTAAACAAGGCAGATGTGACAGTTTATCACGAACTTCCGTGCCAAGAAGCAATCGGAGCAGTATACTTAAAATTCGGGAGGACATACTAAGTAGTACTAGAATATTATACAATTGTTCAATGAAATCTAAGGTGTACTCATTTCTGCAATCCTTCATTTAAACAAAATTGGCTGATTTATGGATATTAACGACATATATTTCTCTGTTTTATTAAGTATATGTTTAATACATTTCAATGTTGTTATCTTTCCATTAATTGTATTAGTGATCTTTCCATTAATTGTTGTTGTTCAGAGGAAGTGTGCTCATTTATGCCGTGCACTGTTTTTAACTAGATTCTGATCCCATATAGTCTGTTCCGAGGTCATTGTAGGGAGAAATGATTTGTTTTTATATGACAAAGCCTTTCTGTTCTGCTGTGATTCAGATGATCCTGCATTTAAGCCTGATGAAAACCAGATGAACTTGGTTTTATTTTATGAGAAATCTTTGTATTGGTTGGCTGGGCTGGAGTAATTCTAACAAACATTTTCACGGGATCTATAAACATGCAAAAAAAAAGACAGGAGAAGAAAAAAAACAGCAAAGGGTTGTATGACATCCGTGTGAGTCAGATGTGTAAGTAAAAAGACTTTAGAACAACTTTGTTCACTATCATGGAATTCAAAGGACCAGTGTATATTTTTCCAGAATACACTCCCACCCTTTACACTTTTCAGAGGTTTATTTGAGGCCTTTCCTGCAGTCAACACAACACAATAGAGAGCAAGCAAGGATTTATGCTTCAGAACAGAACACAACTGAAACAATGCAGGGTTTCATCGACTGTGTGAGTGGTAAGTTAAAGCGGACACAAAATGCAACAAGGACAGAAACTGTGCAGTTGATACACAATAGAATTGTTTTCAATCTAAGTGTCTAAACAAGCATAATGAAGCACATTATATTTTATTTATTTCATAGAAGTACTTTAATCATTTTTAGACCCTTGAGCATAAATACTTTCAAATCTACAAGTATAATAATTATTCAGTTGACTGAATAAATCATCTAAGACCAAAACTGAATAACACATCTTAAGATGGTCAATTTGAAAGGAATGGTGAGTTCAAGAACAAAATCCACAATCAACAAGTTCTTCTCAAATCCATGTGAAATTAATGAGAGATGAGCATTACAAGTACTAAGACAAGCTTTACAACGGGAGGGAAGTACAAAAAAAGCTGACACTTAATAGATAATAGATAGAATAATAGAATAATAGATGATCATATTTAAATTAATGCAATAATGTAATAGGCTATATTATAAGTGGCAGAAGTTATTAAGCATCCATGTCTCTGTATGCCAGAGAAATCAAAACTAGAGGACAGAATGGGATTCTAACGTTGTAACAGAAGCTAGTTTCTAAATGAACGTCTGAGGCCATCAAACTGCAAATATCATCACTTGTAATCTTGTATTTATCTGGTATCAAAATCTCTATAAAAATTACATTCTAATGATCAGAGCGAATGCTCCTTTATACAAGCTATACCATCGAGGTCATCAAAAACGTTAAAAACATTAAAATATTTCCTCAGACATAAACGAGAATACTCAAACTGAATAGCATTCGTAGTAATATTTTGCTTCGGCCTACAGAATGGAATTTGCACAAAATACTGCATACATGTTAAAATTATTTTCTGTTACAAAAATATATTTAACTTCTTTAGCAGGTAAATATATTTAGATCTTGATTGCATACACGTTTATATGTAACTCTGTGTGCGTGTCATTCCATTTCTGCATCTGCAAATGAAACGTGTGTCTGTGTGTGTTTAGTGAGTAGTCAGTGTCTGTATATCCGTGTCAGAGCCGAACAGCTCTTTGTATAGCGGAGGGAAGAGGGAATGCACCGTGAGTGGGTAAAGCTGCCGAAACCATCGCAGTTTCTCAATGTGCAGCGCACACAGAGACTTCAACACCGGCACTCTTTGATACAGCTGGAATCATGCAAAAACACAACATTAGCGGTTAAAATCCATTCCAGCCGATATAAAATCCATTCCAGCCGATATAATTCAATACATTGAAGTTCTCCATCTCCTTTACCTTATGCAATAGACTCTCCTGGTTGTCTCTGTGCAGGATGTGACTAAGGGCAAGCTCCACATCTCTCCTTACTTTCTGCACTCTTTCTCTGTCTTCCAGACACGGCCGATCTGCTCAAATATGTAGAAAAAAAGAGCGAGAGATTAAATCTTTCCTACTTTGAAGTCTGAATTTCTGCAGTTTTACTGCGCTCACCTGCATTGATGAGGACCAGTGCAGTGAACACCGCCATCTGCTGTTCGGTCAGTCTCAGCGCACACAGATTGTGAGCAAAGTCAAATACAGCAGCTATTAGATCGCTACATGCTGAAGAACAAACAGATACAAAGACAGATTGAACACAACTGGAAACTGGAAAATGATTGCTAATAGAATAAGAAACTGAATAAGAGTCAATTGTATTGAATGTGCACTTGTAGTGTACTTAAAAATCTTGAAAGTATATTTTTAAAAAGCTGTACTTGCATATAATATAATATTAAATAAATAAAAGGATTAGTTTACTCCAAAATGGAAATTTCCTGATAATTTCTTTCTTTTTCCTTCAGTTGAAAAGAAAAGTTTTTTTGAGTAAAACATTCCATTTTTCTTCACATAATGGTTTTCAAACAATGGGTTGAAGGTCCAAATCAATGCAGTTTCGAAGAGTTTTGAAGGGCTTTAGAGGGCTCTGCACGACCCCAGCCAAGGAAGAGGGTCTTATTTAGGGAAACCATCAGCCAAAGGAAAATTTATAACGTTTTTATCCTCAAATGCGTGACTTCGGTGTTGTGCTTCTTCACGACGTATGACATCATCATGTCGGAAAGGTAACGTGTGATGTAGGTGGAAGTACCGACAAAATGCAGAAAAACTCCATCTCATGTTCTCCTCCAACGTTAAAACTGTCCGACATCATTGTTTTACCATAATATTTGTAAAGGCCGTTTGATTTAGTCTTTGCATGTACGTTTTAATACCTGGTCGGTACTTCCACTTACGTCACAAGCGTGACCTTTCCGACGTGAGGACGTCATACGCAGTGAAGAATAACAACACCGAAGTTGCGCATTTAAGGTTAAAAAGTATATAAATGTGTTTTTTTATTTTATGACTGATCGTTTCACTAGATAAGACCCTAGTCCTCAGGTGGGATCGCGCAGAGCCCTCTGCATTGATTTGGACCCATTGGTTGCCATTGAAGTCCATTATGTGGAGAAAAATCCTGGAATGTTTTCCTAAAAAAAAACGTATTTTTCGACTAAAGAAAGAAAGACAGAACACCTTGGATGACATGGGCATGAGTAAATTATCAGGAAATTTTCATTTTGAAGTGAACTAATCCTTTAAACAGAGCACTCTTAAAAAAAAAATAAAAAAAAAATACTTAGTGTAATATTGACAAATTAAACATTTTACTGTGAATTTAATTTTTTTATTACATTTTGTCATGCTTTAAAAAAAGTACAACTATTTCATGCGATTTACATATTAAAGAGCATTATCTGATTACAATTTTTACCAATTATTATTTTCACGCAATGAAGGAATTCCCTCGTCTAGCCAGAAGATGGCGCCCCCATCCATTTTTCAAACCGCTGGTTCAAAGTGGGTACAGCGTAATATAATTAATATAGGTGAATGAGGCTAAGGGGCGATTTTGAACACAGCTCATGGTTTGATCGTACGCTTGTTTGTTGCTATGGTTACTGATTTCTTTGCACCTGTTTCTTGTTTAGTTTGTTTCCCCCTGTGTATTTAAGGGGTCATTTACACAACATCATTTTCAACTAAATATGCAGTTTGGGTGTTCATGTACACGACAATGGCATTTTGAGGGCCTGAAAATACAAACTTTTAAAAACGGGATTCAAAGGGCAAGTTTTTGAAAACTATACTGTTATGATCTCAATGTAAACTACACCAATTTGTGAAGACATTGATGTCATGCACAAGTATATTACATGTTCAATCTAGGTGCATTTAGTTTTTAGACATCACCAACTACTGGCCTGGCAGCAGAATACAGTGTTTTTAGTCGTTTTCGTGGATCTGTGTGAAAAGGGTTCATTTTGACAACATTGTCATCTGTACATCACCTGTACAAAGGAAAAACTTTCCGTTTTTAGTACATCGTTGGCGTGTAAACATTCCCTAAGCCCTCAGTTTACTTCTCCTCTCTTTCTAGTATTGTCTTTACTTTACTTTACTTTACTTTCATTTCACACTTAAGTATTGTTTTTAAATGAATGTTTAATTGTACCTCTTTTAGGGATTAGACATTTATGATTTAATACAGCTTTGTAAAAACATGCTGTCTAAACCTGCTCTTAGACTGGAAGTCTAAGATGATCGCCCTAAACCAAAATATTCCTTTAACTCACCAAGAGATTTGAAAAGTTCTGTTCCTGCAAATTTGCCGTCAAAAAATACTGTGTTGTTTTCTGTGTTAAACATCCGACTCATCCGGACCAGAACCACTTCCATAGACCCTAATAAGAAAAGAGAGAAAGGCACACACAGAAGGCAGAAAGGAGAGAGCAAAATGCACAGAATTATAGAACAAGGAATGAGAATGGAAGAGAAGGAGACAAAGCCAGAAATGTGAGAGATGAAAACAGGACAGAGAGATGAGAATTAAGCTGTTGTAAACCTTACCAACTAGTATGTTTTACGGACAGATATATCTCACCACTCTTGAGTAGAGCAATTTGATCATTCTGACAAAGCTGACGGAATCCTGGGATACGTTTAGCAAATTCCACCACAAACTGAACGGCATCGGTCAACCGCACCGCACAGTGCTGCCACATCTCATCCACCGACTATAGAGACAGAGGACAGAGAGAGAGAACATGAGACAGGAAGGGAAATCCAAGACAGACAGGTGTTGAGTATATATTCTGAATCTACATACACTACAAGTCAAAAGTTTGACTGATGTTTTTGAATGAAGTCACGACAAAGTTCTTCATTTATCACTCAGGGGTAAAAAGAAGATTGAAAATGGCTAACATCCCGATGCCAACACTGTTGGTATTAGTATTTAAATATGAGACCCTCTTAATAAAACACACAAACAAATGTATTCATTTTTTACTCTTGTCTGCTCTGGAGAGACTGAGTGAAGAAATGAAATGAAAAACATTTTAAAGCCCCAGAGCATACCAACCTATTCGCCATGGACCAATGGCAGTTCAGAAGTGTTTAACAGTTGGCTTGAAGTTTAACAGACAGTTTGCGAGTTTCGAAACTAACAGATTTAGTTTGAAATGGCATCACTATCATTCTTCAGATGTCAACCAGTGTGGACAATCAACACATTTTAGTATGTCACTTCTCAGACATTCCCTGAGCCGACAAACGCTGATTAAATGTGTTCAATGGGCGAAAAAAAGCTCTGGTCAACGCCAACAGACACCAACCGGGGTAACACAAACCCGACAAAGTGTCTGTTGGTTGGCATCTGTTGGTGCAGTGTGAATTGCCATTTACCGTACATGTAAAAAAACAGATGTATACTTTGGGATTTACAGTTGTGCTTGTTATAGAAGAGTAAAGGAGATGTACTTTGCTCTGGTAAGCATGAATCTCCTCCCTGCTGAAAACCTTCCATCTGAGAGCCTGCAGTTCCTCTGGTCGATACTGAGTCGTCTCTCTGTGAGAACGTACGATACTTGCAGAGAGCTCCTCTATTAAAAATCACACAAAGAGAGACACGTTCATCTGAATGCACGACAGTCTGGCACTACATAGTTTAACTCCTAACCCTTTTAAACCACTTTATTTCACCATATAGCACACATGACATTTAAAAAATGTGGTGAACTGCTTGTGGTTTTCACCTATGTGCAGAGAGGTTGGATAGGAAAAGAACAAGCTCTCAGGGTCAAAAGGACGAAACCCCATTTCACTGCCGTTCATGTTCAGAATAGCCTCTGGTGTAGATCTTGTAGAGACAAATCCTGAAAGACAGAAAGAAAAAATGATAAACCACAATATCTTATGAGATTCATCTACCAAAAAAAAAGTAGGTCACAATTTATATTAGGTAGCCTTAACTACTGTGTACTAACAATAAAAATCTAAAAGAGAATGTACTGTGTATCTACATCTTACTCATTCATAAATTCACACATTTATTGCTAGTGAGTTTGATGTTATAGCCGGGTCTATTTAATTTTCTATGTTCCGTTCCGTTGCCTTTCAAAGTATACTCCTTTTGCCAAGTGAACTTTGTTTTCAAGCACTCAAGTCGTGCTGCCTGCGTACCTTCCTGATGACGAAAATTATGTCACACAGTCCGTGTCACATGCCTGTCCTGTCTTGTGTGCACATGTAGGTTTTGTTATTGTGGCCATGTGCTCCTGTCATTGTTTGATCCCTCCCCCCTTGTTATCTCATTATTTGGTTTCATTTGCCCCACCTGTGTTCCCTCATTCCCAGTTTGATTTCTCCCCTTTATATACTCCTTGTGTTTGTCAGTCCTTGTCGGATTGTTGTACTGTCTACGTCTGCCGTTTTCCCAATGACTTCTGTTGGTATGTTTCTAGTGTTGGTTTATGTTCTATTATGTGTTTTGCCCCCATCGTGGGTTTTTGTTTTGAGTTTATGTTTTATTTTGTAAATAAAATCTTCATTTTCTGCACTTGAGTCCTCGCACCAGTTTTCCTTTGTGTGACAGAACGATCCGACCATGTTGAGGACTCAGCAGAAAGAGGATTCGATTCCGGAGTCCCTTACCACCTGCCCTCAGTATGAGAGGATTCTCCGGTTTCGAGTCCTCCAACTTCTCCGCCAAGAAGGGAGAGAGCTCAGGAGTTTTGCCGCGAGGTTCCAGAAGGCTGCCAAGGAGCTCAAACTGGGGGACTCTGCCCTCAAGGACCCTTTTAATTATGCCCTCAATGAGCCCATGGACTGGCTGCTCAGGAGGGCATATGATAATTGCACCTTTGAGGCGATGGTGGAGGGTATTGCTCGCCAGCAGGAGAGAACTGCCAGGGAGATGTTCCCTGCTCTGGTGGTCCCTGCTTGGGTGGTCTCCGCTCCAGTGGTCCCAACTCCGGTGGATCCTTTTCCGGTGGACCCACTTCCAGTGGTCTGTGCTCCGGTGGTCCCTATTCCGGTGGATCCGGTTCCGGTGGACCCTGTTCCGGTGGTCCTTAAACGGAGGAAGCGAAAGAAGGCGCGATCCGTGATGGTTCCGGTGGTCGCTATTCCGGTGGTCGCTGTTCCGGTGGTCCCTGTTCCGGTGGTCCCAATTCTGGTGGATCGTGTTCCGGTGGTCCCAGTCCCGGTGGATCGTATTCCGGTGGTCCTAGTTCCGGTGGATCGTGTTCCGGTGGTCCCAATTCCAGTGGTCCCAATTCCGGTGGATCGTGTTCCGGTGGTCCCAATTCCGGTGGATCGTGTTCCGGTGGCCCCAGTTCCGGTGGATCGCGTTCCGGTGATTCCTGATCCGGTGGTCCCGAGTCCGGACACGGCCTGGAGGGCTGTGATAGGATATTTTATGGTGGCCGTCTGGAGGGCTTGGGAGAAGCACAGGACTTTCTCCGAGCCCCCAGAGGCAGTTCCGATGGTCCCTGTTCCGGTGGTCCAAGTTCCGGTGGATCGTGTTCCGGTGGCTGGTGGTCCCAGTTCCGGTGAATCGTGTTCCGGTGGTCCCTGTTCCGGTGGTCCCTGTGCCGGTGGTCCAAGTTCCGGTGGACTCTGAGCCGGTGAACTCTGTGCCGGTGGGCTCTGTGCCGGTGGGCTCTGTGCCGGTGGATTCTGTGCCGGTGGACTCTGTGCCGGTGGTCCCATTTCCAGTGGACTCTGTGCCGGCTGGACTTTTTGTTTTCACTATAAAGCTGTTACCAACCAAATTAAATAATTTACACTGAAAAATTGCATTGAATAATGTTATGAGATTTGTATTTTAGAATAAACAAATAAGAAATGTTGGAACATGTTTAAACATCAAACTAAATCACCAGTAGGTGGCGGCAGGTCTTAATGAGCGAGTCATTGAGTCAATTCGTACAAAATGGCAGATTCATTCAAGAATGAGGAAGTTGTTAACGAATAGGTCATTGAATCTTTGATTCAAACGACTCATTCAAACGCTGAATCGTTCAGTTACACACGGTTGCTGTGAGATGAGTTACGGTTCTGCTCTGATCTTTGTTCGGAAATAGAACAAAACCAATCAATATTGCATCTAAAATGTAAGTGGTTTAATGTTAATTAATTGTTTATGGAACTGTCATATGAATTATATATTATATAATTATCCACTATCGATTGCCACTTACACTAAATTAATGCAGCATCATTCTTGCATTTTGGTGATTCCCTAGATATTTTTTGTTATTGATGTTTTAATCAGGCTACTTGTCCCAGACAAGCGGACAAGCGTTAATGTCGAGCCCTGGTAATTCACCTTTATTCCACAAGGTGGCAATGTCTGATGCACAATGACGAAGTGATGTTTCATAGTTACTGCAGGCGGAAAACAAAAGAATATGAATCATCAGCAAATTTTAAATGACTTAGCGATTTACTGCAGAGTAAACACATTTAAATATTAAATATTACTGTCACTGTCACTTGATAGTGGATCTGGCCAGCGATCAAAATACTGATTTTGAAGAGGTTAAAAATGAGTTTTCAGAATAATTATGAATTTTTACTCTATTATCAGGAGAGTTTTATATTCTCGCAACAGGTAGAAATCCATCCGTGTTAGATACAGATCCGGGTCGCTAAAGACCCAAATATGTAAGAATGATTTGCGAAACATTCATGCATTTAAGGGTTAAGTACATAGTAGTTAAGGCCACCTAATATTAAGTGTAACCAAAAAGTAATTCCATCAGTGTTGAGTACAATTATTTGTGAGAATTTCTCACCTCTACCAGCTGACAAGCTGTTGCTCTCACCTCTCCTATGGGAACCCCTGAAGGCCAGACTCTCAGCCTGGGCTTCGCCTATGCGCTCCAGGTATGGATGTCCCTCTGGTGGGCAGCCTGGCAGTTCAGGCTCTACAGAATAAGGGTAGGCTGGAGGTAGAGACGGGATGAGATGTGATGACTGTTCTCTGGGCTCTTTGGCGGATCGATAGGCTGGGAGAGACTGAGGCTCTTGGACTAAGTTGGCCTGAAGACGTTGCTGTTGTCGATGTCTCTCGACTTCTGCAAACAGCGAATCCCTCTGACGCTTGGACATACGGCCAAACTTCACCGCTGAGGGAGCGAAGTTGCAAAAAATTGAATGAGTTAAATATTGCTTTTATGCACAAACGGATTATCAAACTTCTATCTCTATATCATTCCAATGAATCATCCATCCATCCATTCAAACATTCTTCCATCCATCCATCCTTTCTGACCATCGCGGCTCATCCCCTGAGCGACACATTTCTTGAGGCGGCAGCTCTGGCAGCGGTTACGGCTAGCACGGTCGATGGGGCAGTTGCTCTGCCTGGAGCACGAGTACTGCACGCTGGAGGACTGACTTCTACGGAAGAAGCCCTGTAGAGGCAGAGAGAGAGAGAGAGAGAGAGAGAGAGAGAGAGAGAGAGAGAGAGAGAGAGAGAGAGAGAGAGTGTGAGGTGAGGAACAATTAGGGGGAATGTGCAAAAGAAGCAGGGCATCCTGTTTGTGAATCCAGACTAAATGAAAAATATTTGACATTAGTAAAGTAATTTTCTTTTCTTACCTTGCAGCCCTCACAAGTGATAACGCCATAATGAACCCCTGAAGACTTATCGCCACATATCTTACATGGTATCACCTCAATTTGAGCTAAAGACACAAGCAAAAACAATAACAACACTGAGATTAAAGCATGTTGACCTTGTCACAGTTGATTTAAATCCCTCCTGATGCTATTCATTAGATTATAATCCTAGCCAGCAGAGGGCAGTATAGCCCTCAAAAAAATCAGTCAAATGTTTAAGTTTGGGGAGACACTTTTATTTTACATTTAAAAAAAAAGAAATTAATACTTCTTTTCAGCAAGGATGTGTTAAATTGATCAACAGTGACAGTAAAGTCATTTATAATGTTTTGAAATATTTATATTTCAAATGCATTCCTGAAAAATGTATTTCAACATTGATAATAGAATGATTTCAGAAGGACCATGTGACAATGAAGACTGGAGTAAATGTGCTGAAAATAAAATTTTGCAATCACAAGAATAAATTACATTTTACAGTATATTAAAATAAAAAAGTTATTAAATTGTAATAATACTTGACAATATTAATGCTTTTTCTGTATTTTGATCAAATAAATGCTGCCTTGGTGAACATCAGATACTTATGTGACAAACACACACATTGGGTTTTCATGTTTTATGGGAACATTCCATAGACATAATGATTTTATACTGTACAAACTGTATATTCAATCCTCTAACTGGTAACCTAACCATCACATAAAACTTTCTGCATTCTTACATTTTCAAAAACAAAACAAAAACCTCACTTAGTATGATTTATAAGCTGTCCACAAGGACAAGAAGGATGGATATTGCCACCCCATAACATAGAGTTTACCAGGACCACACACAAACTTTTTTTGGTTGAGTGGTTGAAGACGTGCATGCGTTGATGCTTTCAAATGTTAAAATGGTCAGAAATGGTACAGAGTGGTACATTTTCAAAATTATGAAAATGTGATATTGTGGTATTCTGTGATAATGAATGGAATGGCTGATTAAAATGAAATAATGAAACAGTCTATGATTGGTTCTTTTGTAGTAGATTTCCTTAAATGTACACGTTCACAGTATACAAGGGTATAAATACACAGACCTCCTGAAAAACAAACACACACTGGTTTTGTAACAGACTCAAGATAATCCCTGAAAGCCACATTAAGAAATCCTAATCTAATGAACAGAGAGAGAGAGAGAGAGAAGGGGAGGGAGGATGAATGAGGGGAAAAGCAGAAGTATGAATGAATTGTAGTTCCACAGTGGTGTGGTACAATGTACACTCATAAAAATAAAGGTTCCAAAAGGGGGATTTTGCAGTAATGCCATAGAAGAACCATTCTGGGTTCCAAAAAGAACCATAACCGTTTTTTTCTTAATTGGAAAAACATTTTAAATAATTAAAAAAAAAAAACTTTTCCCACCATATAGAATAAACTTTTGTGGAATGGAAAGGTTCCATGAATGTTTCTTGATGCCAATAAGGAAGCTTTATTTTTACGAGTGTACACACACATTTGTGTACGTATGTACACAAGAGTGTACATACCCAAAATTTCGAATATTCCTATCTAATATGATTTATGACCTGCAAGGTTGCCAGAGTAATAATTATACACTGTTAATAATAGGCCAGAGGAGAACTGGCACCCCGACTGAGTCTGGTTTCTCCCAAGGTTTATTTTTCTCCATCATGCCCTGGTGGAGTTTTGGTTCCTTGCCACTGTCGCCTTTGGCTTGGCTTGCTCAGTTGGGGACACTCAAATTATGATCCAAGTTACTCAACTAAATATACAAATAGAATTTATTAATTTGGTCATATATAATTCTATAAACTATCCAAATTAAACTAGCCAAATCAAATTTTGTTGCAATGTTGTCCTGTTTAACACTGTGAAGCTGCTTTGAAACAATCGTCATTGTAAAAGCGCTATATAAATAAAGTTGATTGATTGATTGATTGACACATGCACATTTACAAATTTGTGTCATATTGGGAAATGGCGTCTACTGGTTTGTATACTAAGCTAATGAAATTTCTTTCCCCAAGATTTAATGAAAACACTATGTATTATATTTATTACATTGTTTTCCTCACAATGAATGTTGGCTGGTCCCTGTTATGTACTGTAGGCAATTTCAGGTGTTACTGTTCTAGTGGGGATATTTGGCCAGACACACAGGCATGCATGCACAGATGCACACCTCCATTTGCACAAGGAAAGTGAGACTATTGTGTATTTAACAATAATATCAGCAGCACAAAATGCAAAGGCACACGTCATAAAATCCATTAATGCTTTAAGTTGGGATGTAACGGAAATAGCGACAGATTTTTTACTCCATATTGTGATATACAGTACATTCGAGTGAAACGGATTATCGAAAAGAAAAAAAAATTAGGACGGGAACTTGGTACTGATTGTGAGCTTGTAAGAAAAAAATATAGAAGGGTTTATGCAGACAAAATGATTGTAGCATATTTCACAAGAGAGACTTTTGTGTGTGTGTGTGTGTGTGTTTTCAGTCTAAATGACAGTAAATCTAACCTACTTATTTCTTGGAATTCAGCAACGTGTGTGTGTGGCTAAGTAATGTGGTCACCTCGTCCAGTACCAAGGAACATGAGGAACACACACACACACACACACACACACACACACACACACACACACACACACACACACACACACACACACACATACACATACACACACAAGCGCACACACACACACACACACACACACACACACACACACACACACACACACACACACACACACACACACAGGTGGGAGGAAGTGTACTGAAGGAAGTGAGTGGGAGAATGATACCACGTTAAAGTTCATAGAGGATACACTCCACTGAGGCATATTAAAACATTAAAAACTAAATAATAAAATGTTGTAAAAAAGGTTTTAAGTGAGAGCCGAACTAATGGGCTTACACTTGAAATTGTTAACCAAGGGTCATTTTTAATCCTAGCTGTAATGCTGCAAGTAAATTTTGTGCTGTAGTGTGTAATTTCATTTTGCTTATACCAACCACAATGGTGAGCAGCCTTTATTTTGGATGACATTTGTTGACAAGATATAGAGGCAACACATTAACATCTTGATGAAAGGAACATAGCAGTGCAGGTCAGATTGTGCTTTGCCGTTCATGTGCACATTCATTGTGTCAGCAGTGTCTTAAAAACAATTCTGTCTTATGTGAATTGAGTCTGATTCACTGTGCAATTAGAAAACAAAATAATCCAGATTTACTTTAATATTGTCCAATTTTAAATAGTTGACAATGTAGCAATTGGTGCAGCTCGAAAAAAACAACTTTGGTCCAAAAAACAACAGTGTGAATGGAAAGTTAACTGAAACCATAATGGAAGTTGACCTAAAGGAGACCTAAGTTCACTTTCAGGGCTAGGAACAGTGCAAATCGGTGGTTCTCAACCAAGGGGCCCCACTAAATTAAAAAAGTATTTGCACCCGGTGGTGGCGCCAGAGGTGACCCCTGACATCTGACTGGCCACTTTGAATGCCACCCCAAATTTTAATTCACTACTTACATTTCACTAACTGTTGAAAGAAGCATTTATTTTGATGTGTGGCGGCACGGCACATTGTTAATGTATTAAAGTTGAATATTAAAGGTGCAGTGTGTAATACTTTTGAAGATCTATTGGCAGAAATGTAATATAATATACATAACTATGTTTTTAGTGGTGTATAAAGACCTTACATAACGAACGGTTATGTTTTTATTCACTTAGAATGAGCTATTTCTATCTCCATACACCGCGGGTCCCCTTACAGTGAAGTCGCCATTTTGCTCTGCCATGTTTCTACAGTAGCCCTAAATGGACAAACTGCTCTACAGAGCGCTAGCTCTGTCTCAGACAACGACATCTCTGTCCTGTGCTGTCCACCGTAGCTTCTCTATGTGCTTCGAAAGGGGGGCTGAGTGGTGGCCGGTTGCAATTGTTGCTTAAATATATACAGTGCACCTTTAAGAGAATATTAACAATATCTGCAAAACACAGACAATTAAGAATAAAGGCAGACCCTTACTAATTTTGCACAAAAAAAATTCCAGTTAAATTACATAATTTGTTTTAATTGGTTGTTAATGTATATCTTCATAATAAATAATTTTATTTTGTGTATTTGAATATGTGCTTATGAAGAGATATAATATAGATTGTCCTTTCTGTTTCCGTGTGTGCAGGTTTTACAGCAAAACGCATCGAAGCCACTTTAAAAATCAAAAAGTAAAAACTAGACAAAACTCCCCCTCCCCCTTCTTCTTTAGGAGAAGTGGTTATTACATTTTAAGATAAATAAAGACATGGTATATGTCACAACACTTAAATCTGTATCTGTATTGCATGTTCACACTTTAACCCCTTAACTGTCTCCCCCCTTTTTGAGAATATACTTAAGTTTGGTCTTATTTTAAAGAAGACAAAATAAAATTATGAAAAAATTATGGAAGGTTTACTCTAGAAATTTACTCTAAAATTACTCTAAAATCAAAGCCATATGTCTAACCAAGCTGTGTTTCAAATTTAAAGTTGATATCACAAAAATGTACATTCCTATGAGATTTTGTTTAGGCGCTGTACCAAAAATAGCCACTGGGTGTCACCCATATTCCATTGAATTCTTTTTTATGTGTTCTCATGTAACAAAAATTATTCAATTTCTCTAAATATGGAACCTTAAGACTCAGACCTTTCCGACAATGTGTTTTGTCAAGATTAGAAAAGGTTTTGATTATGAAATAGGTAAAACATTTTGTAATATGAAACCTGACACTGTCCACTAGGGGAGGAGCCCGCTGAAAGAAATTAGTCAAATTTCAAAGTGGTTTTCACAGGATGAATTTTGAGTTTGTAATCTTTCAAATGATACCTAATTTATGATGATTACTAAAATATGTGATATGAAAAAAGGCAATAAATAAAAAGAGCAGGACGGTGACAGTTATCATTAATATTGACGGGTTAATGATTTTATCTCCAGGAGTTTATAATGGGTTTGGACATTTTTGAGAAATTCCATTTAGCTTAACCTAATTCGATTTTAGTCACCTAAATTTACTGTAGATTTAGTCAAATAAAATATTTTAGTCAACTAAAACTAAAACAATTCAGATGACTAAAATATGATTAAAACAAAATGCATTTTAGTCAAAAGACTATGACTAAAACTAAATCAAAATTGACTGTCAAAATGTACACTGTTGGCCACCCCATGTATAAAAGTCTAGTTCTGCCACTGTTTGCACTAGTGTACATAGTCCAGTTAAAGTGGGCTTTGTGAATGAATGATCAAACAAGTAAATAAATGAATACATTTTTTTATTTTTTTTCATACATTTGATTAATGGTAAAATTAGCTGGTGGGCGAAAAAATTATAATCTCCCCACTTTCCACCCTGGTTATCTCTTTCAGAGTTTCACACTGTTTATACTTTACCCTGCATTTCTAGTTCACACGGTAGCTTTGGCACTGCTAATGCCCTTCAAACCCCCAACACCCCCATCCCATGTGAAATGTTGCTAAACTCAGTTAAAAGTGGACTTAACCTGGTGCTAAAGAAGATGTTAATTGGTTAGGTATGGTGGGAACAGTTAATTACAATATTGGGTTCTCTTCTGGGCCATGTTATTATGCTAAAATGATCATATTTAAAATCATAAAAAGGTGATTTGAGGTAAAGTGGAATCTGAATGTGTCATGTCAGCCTGACCTTTTCATGTCAGAAATTTAAGCTTCTTTTGATGAGTTTTCCCACCTGGTCCATCAAAGCTCACAGTGGGTGAATCAAAGAAGGGCTTTTTGTCACAAAAACAGCTAAATCAAATAACACGAAATGAAAAAACAGGGAGATTCACCGAGACTCACTGAGACTGGGGGAATATTGAGTATGAAGAGGTGGACATGAAGGTGTCAACCTCAGAGTCTTTTAAGTGGTTTACTGGCTTCTCTTTCGCTCTGACTTTTCCTCTCTCATGCACATCTTACTTTTTATTTCCCTCTCTCTGTCTCACTCACAAAGGATGCGACTGCCAGTAATACGCTCTTTCATCTGTGTTTTTACTGCCAGGAATGTCCACCCGCCCTCCTCCCCCGTCCCTCTTGTTCTCGTCCTCTCTTCTCCCAATTCCACCATCTCCCAAAAGGAACATTTGTGCAAATATTAATCTGATACAGTACTCTTTAAAAGCTATATCAGAGATCAAAATCTCACATTTCTTGTCTCAGGGGTGCATTGCAACTGAATGCAACATTTATCATGCAGTGTCATGCAGTTATTATCATAGATTTAATAAATCCTGTAAAGCCTGACATATGAAACAATATATCTTTAGAAATGCAACAGTTTATTGAACCGTTTGACAAAATCTTTAAAAGTTTGCTTTTCTGAGTGTCATATTTGATGCATGGCTTTTAAGACTCATATAGTATTTTAGTGAGAATATAGAGCTTGTACTAAGAGGGGAAAACAGCTCAAATTTATTCAGAGGCCCAAATTGAGCGAGAATATTACATTTGTTGCAGTTGCTGATATTTATATGGCCAAAATGTAAGATTAATTTCTTGTAGGTTGTGATATAATTCATTGAGATCTACTTGCATTAAACACATATAAATATCATTAACTCGTAATCTTGTATTAATATGCCATATAGTAAGATGATATTTAAATGCTGTAGTTTTATGATCAAAACTGTAGTTTTTTTATTGTGGGAGACAAAAATATAATGCAATGCAATACAATGATTTTTGAGAAATAAACCTTTCTCAAAAGCCTGTATCATATTTGATACTAATTTGAACATGATTTTTAAATGATGTATTGATAACCAGTATGTGCGTGCATACAGTAATTAGCATGTGTGTGTGTTTCTGTGTCAGTGTGTTTATGTCACTGTGTCAAGGTATGTCATGATTTGGGGCACAGAAGGAAACTCCTTACAACTGTTTGCAAGAGTGTGGGTCTCGCGTCAGAGTTTGTCTATGAGGGAAGGTGTGAATGTGGGTTGATGACCTGTGCATTGTATGTGACGTTCGTGGATGCAATTTGAAAATAGCCACTCATTTTCACCTAAATGTCATGTGACTAATACATTTGGAGCCAGGTAAATGACATATACCGCAATGGCAATTGGCTAATGGCACCACAGAAACACACACACACACAGTCCTTTGCACTATTGATTAACCTGAGCTGTGACGTGAAAGGCAGCAAACAATCTTTGATTTCCGATATTCTAATAGTCCATTTCAGGCCTATATCTATATGAGCCCTAAAAACAGATACTGATAAAACGTCTAAAATAAAATATAAAGACTTACAATCAGTGTTATCAGTTTATCGTTTAGATAGTTTTATTAATATTTTGAAATAGTTTTTATTTTTATAATTTTATAATTTTATTTTTATTAATTTAGTTTTTGTCTTCTTTTTTTAAAAAATGTCTATATAGTTATCATCATTTTTTCTTTCAGTACATCAACTTTAAATGAAAACAAGAAATGTTTTTTTTTATTAGTTTAAAAATAAATAAATATAAAGAAGTTTTTTCTTACATTTTCTTTTATTTTAGTAAAAATGTCAAGTAATGAAGGTTTTTTATAGTTTTAATTTTGGTTAACTAGAATTCCTTACTCACGGGTTGTATGTTTCTTGCAAAAAATGTTAAGCTATAAAGCTATTTTTGAATGGCCATTGATGGAAAAAGATTAGATGCTAACAGGCCACGTTGATTTGGTATTAACGGACTAGGTGAATTTCCTGTTACTACGTATTGAAATAAAGCCTATAACAATGGACTTCTTTTTTTTTCTTGTCTTTCTTACTTCCACAGCTAAGAAAAGTCCATACAAATAGGGACCAATGTACTGTTATGAAGGAATTTCCCACAGGTGTTTTACCTGTATTTTAAATGACAAATCGCATTTTGTTGTGTTTCATGATTAGATGAAATGTACATAAACTAAAAAGATAATGTCCTGGCAGAACAGTTCCTTCACCACAGCGGCCTCTCTCAACTCAACTCAAAACCTGCAATCTAAAAAAAGAATCTCTTCCTGGGTGTTTTTATCCTTTTGTGCTTAAAATTACTCTAATACCTACATGTTCACGTGCACACACAGAATCCAAATAACAAGAAATATCTCCATATAGACAAAAAGCTTCTCATTCTCTGAAACCACATGCTGATAAAGACACATTTTCTCTTTTTCTCTCCTGTGCTATCTGTTCACCTAAACCACATGCTGATACAAACAAAAAGCCTTCATGTTCCTCGTCTCTGCTCAGAGAAACTGATGAAAAATATACCAACGAAGAAAAAAAGACTCGTCTTAAATTCTTTGTGAGAATTATCCCAATCTAATGAGTTAAACACTATTAAACACTGACAAATTTTAGATAGAAATCATATTTCTTCCAAAATTAGATTACACATTACAAACTATTATTAGCAGTCATAAACCCCAGTGGTACTTACCACAGCTGAAGATCAGCGTAAAGCATTGACTTATCCATACATATTCAACAAATCATTTTTTTGAACAAAGTAAATTTGACCTGTTTGAATACACAAAGCCTTTGAGAGACTTCTGTATTTGTGATTGCATCTCTCAGATCACGCAGCTTTCCAGAAATGCAGATGTTATCTCACCTATATATATGTATATGACTGTTTGAAAGATGTAAGCTGTGATATGTCGTAAATGATTATCTTTGATTTACCACTGATAGAGGACAATTACATAAAACTGTACCGCAACTTCAGTATTTAGGTCTGAAGATGCCCCTGGAAACGGTGCAGGTCCTCCTACTGCAAATTTAAAAAAATGACAAAGTACACTCAATAAATAGACATAATACTTTTTAAAGTTTACTTTTTGTTGATCATTTTTGTTTCAAAATGTAATACATTTCTCCTTAGCGTAAAAACAATTAACTTGCAATGTTAACTTATGAAATAACACAAAGGAAACATCAAAAGGAAGATGTGTTTGACAGGGAACACACCTAATCTGCATAATCGTTGGAGCCAGTCGCAAATATTAAACAAACATGTATAATAAAATCTTTTTGAGGACGACGGGCAACCAGACCAGAATCTTTAGACACAGCACACTGCACGATTTCAAACGCTGACTGAACGCAACTGGCTCTGACTCCACGCTTTTGGGCATGATCAGTCGTAAGTATCAAATTACATTCATAATCGGTCTTACAGTTGTGAACGGTGTCCCTGGCTTTAGAGAAAGAGCAAGACAAGTGAGAAAGAGCTATCACCTTTCTGAATAGGTATGACGGTTGGATTCATGATGCTCCATTTAGTCAACAAATTAAGATGGCACATGCTATTTTACTGTTTTAATCAAACCTAATTTCCATAGCTGTATCCAAACAAAAGTTCCCAGGACAGCAAGTTTAATGAGGAAAAATAAAGCCAAAAAATGTACACAGAATCCCCAAAAACCTTTAAGATGTTCGGTCGATTTAAGTCCCCCTAGTATAAGTAGCGGTTCTGTCTGTGCTTCTCTTGAAACCTCCATCACAGCATTCTGCACTGTAAACTAGTGAAAAACCTCAAGGTTCCACTAACGGAAATCCTCGAGTTGAACAGAGGAGTGCTGTGACAGGACAAAAAAAAAGAGTCACCAAGAGAAAGAATGAAAGAGAGAAAAAGAGAGAACCTGGAAACATCAAGAGCCTATAGCTTTCAAAGAAACACAATATACTTAGGAGTTTTGCATATATCTAATGCTAGTATTTGCTAACAGAGTGGTGTAAAAACAATATATAATCACTGACGTTTTCTTGTTTATTTTTTGGATTAGTAGTTTTCCACTATATATGTATTTATGATTTATATATGTATTATTTGTCTAAAAGATGTCCACAATTAAGGTAATATCAAATACATTTTTCTGTTTCTAAAATAAAACATGAATTAGTAATAAAAAAATGAGCTGTATAAAACAAATTCACAAAGCAGCACAGCCACAAAACATCTTTTGCCACAGGAAAGTGCCAAAAGATAAGATGAAATAAGCAACGTTAGATAAGACACTTGTGCTTATCATGATGATTTAGTCACATGCACATAAACACTCACACACCTACACACTCACACCCACACGCATGCATGCACACATACACACATGCACTCACACACACTCACACGCATGCAAAAATGCACTCACACACTCTCACGCACACATAAACACATTGGTGCACCTATCATTATTAGGACATTCCATAGGCGTAATGGTTTTGATACTTTACACACATACATACACACACACACACACGCATGCACACATACACACATGCACTCACACACACTCACACGTATGCACACATGCACTCACAAACTCTCACGCACACATAAACACATTGGTGCACCTATCATTATTAGGACATTCCATAGGCATAATGGTTTTGATACTTTACACACATACATACACACACACACACACGCATGCACACATACACACATGCACTCACATACACTCACGCATGCACACATGCACTCACAAACTCTCACGCACACACACACGTAAGCACATTGGTGCACCTATCATTATTAGGACATTCCACGTAATGGTTTTTATACTTTACACACATACATACACACACACACTTACACACACACACACACATGCACCCATACACACATGCACTCACACACACATACACTCACACGCATGCACACATGCACTCACACACTCTCACGCACACACATAAACACATTGGTGCACCTATCATTATTAGGACATTCCACAGGCGTAATGGTTTTCATACTTTACACACATACATACACACACACACACACACACACACACACACACACACACACACACGCATGCACACATACACACATGCACTCACGCACATTCTCTCACACACACACACACACACACACACACACACACACACACACACATGCACTCACGCACATTCTCACACACACACTCACTCAGACGCATGCACACATGCACATACACACACACACACACACACACACACGGGTACACCTATCATTATGAGGACAATTAAGGACTTTACAAACTATAAATTCTACCCCCCTGCATTTTTACATTTTTAATAAAACATTGTTTAGGACTCAGGAAATGTCCTCATAAACTGTTTACTTTGTAATACCAGTGTAATACCCATGTCATTATACAGATTTGTGTCCTCATAAATCATGTAAACCGTACAAACTGTACATTCTATCCCCGTACACTGGCCCTGCCCCTAAACCTACCCATCACAGGAGACATTCTGCATTTTTACTTTCTCAAAAAAACTCATCCTGTGTGATTTATAAGCCTTTTGAAAAGTGGGGACCGCTGGCTGGTGATGTAGGTGTTCTCAGGTTTTACTATCCTTATGGGGACCCACAATGTAATATAAACACACACACACACCCACACACACACACACACACACACATTTATATATGATTTTCCTTGTATAAATTAATAATAAGTCTACAGATGATTTTAGGACCCGACGGCACTGGATTCTTTTTTAAATCAGTCAGAATGGAAAAGCTTTGTGAATTCAGGGGGAGAGAATATCTCTTTGATTTTCAAGGTTTTGGTGCCTGAATGTACAACTCATGATTTCAGTGCCTTTGAAGATTTGAAGTCATTTAAGAACAAGAATGAAAAAAGATGTGAAACTTCCCCGCCACACACATGTAAAAAAAAAAAACAGTAGATTTATACTTACATCAATGTGCTGATGTGCTCATATATCAACTTTTCTGTCATAACATTCAGTTTCATAAGTGTTTGGTCTATATGAAAACGCTTCCAATTTTTATTGTTTTATTTATGATTTCTAAACAGAAACGCGCCAACTCTTAAACTTTTGAATTGATTTGTTCATTTTGACTGAAGCACAATTTTACTTGGTAAAAACAGAGGAAAACAACACCCAAAATGTAGGTGATGGAAAATAGCATTCAAACAAAAGCTCTGCACGCACACCTGTGCGCATACACATACGCACAAATGTGTGTGCCGATACACACACACAGGGACTGAACGGGTGACCACAGCGCAGAAAAGTGTTGCAGCTGGTGAAGCGTTCATTGGCAGTATATTCAAAACGTGTGTGTGTGTATGCACTAAAAAATCTAGTGCAATGTTGCAAAATGCTTCACGGTGCATGTTTTCTTAATGTGTGTATAAAACCAAAAGGTGCATTCGATAAAATCCAAAAAATTTTCTTTCCGGTTCCGTTCATCGGATGTAAAGCAGAACAGCTATCCCGGAAGGTTTTTCTGCTTATACCTTCCTCTCTGAATCAATGTGACTGAAGCGCTGCTTCTCTCTGTCTAATACGGAATAAAAAACAGGGCCTTTTTATGCAGCAGAGCAACAGTAAACTGTCCAAATTAAGTACAGATAACCTCTGATTCCGTTCTAGAATAATGTTAATCTGAAAGGCATTGCAATCTTTTAAAATTAGTTTTTAGTAAAATAAAAATAAAGTTAAATAAGCGATTAGAAAATTACAACTTAAGACTGTCTTCACAAGTCTAAAAGGGACAGTTCACCCAAAAATGAAATTCACCCTCAAGTTGTTCCAAACCTAGTTTCTTTCTTCTGCTGAACACGAAAAGATATTTTGAAGAATACCAAACAGTTGACAGGATCCCATTGATTTTCATATAATTTTTTTCCCATACTATGTAAGTCAATGGGGCCCATCAACTGTTTGATTACCTTCGTTTCTTAAAAATATCTTCTTTTGTTTTCAGCAGAAGAAAGAAGTTTGGATTTGGAATTACTTTACAGTACGGTACATCATTTCTCAGACATTCCACGACCCAACATGCGGCGACTGAACGTGTTCAATCCAAGAAAACAAGGTCCTACAGACGCCGACAGGGGGTAACACACTGATCCGACAAAACCCCAAGAGTCTGTTGCCGTCGGTCGGTGCAGTTTGAACTGACCTTTAAGATGTTTTACTATATCGGAAGTGTGCACGCTAGCAGTTCAGACATGCATACTTATTCCTTAGAGTTACTATTTTGCACATCTTAAAATAATAGTCAAGAGATATTAATAAAGCATTGTATGGGAATTATGCAGTGACCAAAATATAAAAATAAAAAAAAACCTTAGCTTCTTGCCTAGATTACAGCTTAGCACACTGTTCATTCTCTCTAACTAACTTCATAAGGTGCATCCTGGGATGTTTTTACAACAGTATTTGTTCTGCTATTAAAATGAAAAATTCCTATTGTAAAGAAACTGATAAGCATTTAAAATCTGTTTACATTCTTAGAAAAAAAGCTAGGCAGCACTTTATTTTACAGTCCTGTATTATAGTAATTACAGGTAATAACTATACACTAACCCTGAACCTATACCTAAACCTAATCCTTAGCCCATGTATACCGTGTACACCACCCCAGAGTATATTTGTCCATCAATTAAGCAGAAACATAATATATGTGTGCCTAAAAACTGGTAGAGTACGCATAAACACAATAGAAAACCATTTGTTAAATGACAATCAATGCAAGAGGTGAGTTATAAACCACTCTCAGTTGTGGTTGGAATCTTGAATTCTTTTACGGTGTCTTAACAACATTGTCAATCAGTCAAAAAACAGCCTTCAGCAGGGTTCTGGACTACAGCGAGAGCTTCAGTGCAAACCTGCGTCAGATAATGCAAGTTGATAAGATACAGCACAGCTGACTTCAGCAGGTCCTGCTTGAATTGTAGCAATTTTGATGTGCAGATATTTAACCACATACGAGATGTGGGCTGCTACGGAAAATTCAGTTTTAGGGGACTGTACAAAAATGCTAGCTGAAAGTCATTTCTGAACGATGTCCACAACCACAAGCCTCACAAACGAACGTCATCTGATACTTTTGGGGTCCTCCATTTTGTCCGTGTGGGTTTCAGGATAAAGTAAACAAAAATAGAGGCAGAATTAACGATCGTCTTTATCGTTTTAGCAGTTACTTCTCGTTTATTTTAAGGGCCTTGTGACAAAGATGACTGAGAGAGGATGTTGTATTCAGACTGTTTCTGAAAGCGAGATCTTATCTTGCAGTGTCTGTTTCATTAAGGAGATAATCAGCACATTAAACCCTTTATCTGTAGGCCAGGCTCTTCATCATATCTACAGCTGTGGTTCTAATCATAACAGCCACAAAGCACAAGATAAACTAATAATCAATTGATCTGCCCATTAAACAATATTGTGGCTTCTTCTGCTAGGTTTTTGACTAACTGATAACCTATCAAGAATAACTGTCACTGCCTCTATCATCAATTTCTTGGATCGCATAAACTTAAAGTTCATTTTTGTCCTAAATAATTTTAAAGAAATTCTTATCTTTGTTGAAAAGCACTGTACTAAATAATTGATACATTTTCTCTTAATTGAGCGAACTGCAAGCATTATTAGTTGTTTTTCATATGCTTGAACATGATTCACTTATAATTTAGGACTTCGTTCACATTACAGCAGAGAATTAAATCTATTTATCAATCTATTAATTTCCAATGCAATAATTCAGTTTTTGTGTCAAACCAGGATTAAGATTAAACTGATATTAGAGTAAAATGTTGTACTTTGGGTTCAAAGGCAAATTGTGGAAATGGTGTGGCATACTTGATGTTGAATGTGTGAAAATCCCTTTTACTAAACTCAGTGAAAAAGTGTAGAGTCACACACCCACGCTGGACTACTTCACGCACACACACACACACACACACACACACACTTACACACCAGTCTACAAGCTACTGTTAAAGCCATTAATTACATAGTTACGTAATTACAAAAAGCAAGTATGGAAAAAAATGAAGAATGAAAGCGGCTGCATGGAAAATTTCTATTAATTTGTAAAAAGTGAATGAAAGTTTTCCTGCACAAGCATTAAGCTATGTCAATCAGATTACTTTAAGCACATTTAAAATCACACACACTTAAAAACAAAAACAAATTATTATGTCTTTAATTTGGAAGTCAATCAGTTCATACTTCACTACTTTAGAAATCAAAATCCTGATCTCAAAATCAAAGCACATCAGACCCACACTGCTTTCTGTATTCCTGCCAAATCCAGCATATCATTCCATTCCATCTTTCAAGGTGTCCATAAAGAGGATCATCCATCTCTGACTCAAGTGGTTTATGAGCAAACCAAAGTCTTGGACTTTTCGTCTACCTGCTAATATGGCGGAGCGAGTCTCGTACAACTACAAACAACAAAGCGAAACTCCTAAAAAGGTCAATCTCATCAGAACGGCTGAAAGCAAAGGATATATAATCATTTTGTCCTAAACTATGGTTTCATGAGCAAAACGAAAGAGCAATATAGGTGCAAAGTGTTCGAAACTTGTCCTTTGCATGCAATATAAGCGGCATTAACAAAAATGAAAACCATTGCGCACAAAGTCCAATGTGATGTAAACAAGCATTTGTCACACACCCACATAAACATTAGCAAAAATACATACTTACTAGGCCAGACACAAAACAAATGCCTACCTCGCATCATCTTCACAGCATGTGTGAACTGCTGTCTTTTTCTCGTGAAGATACGTCTAAATCACTCAATATTGTTGACAGCTCTGTCTCACACTGTTAATCAAACTTCTGAACAGGTGATGCTGTCACGGTGTGGGAGATGACAGAGAGATTAGGTGGTTTTCTGTCGGTAGGTGACAGAGAGGGAGATCAATTGTGTGTGTTTCTAACTGAGAGTGACAAAGAGAGAGAGGGCCTGTCCCTTTCAAACTGTAGATATGTACACCCCTCTCTCTCTCTCTCTCTCTCTCTCTCTCTCTCTCTCTCTCTCTCTCTCTTGCCCATGATGTGCCTACTATAGAACTTAATGTGCTGTTTCTCTGTCCGTCTATAGGTGGACTCTACTTTCTCTTTCTCTTTCTATTTCAGCGTTGAGCAGTTCACCTCTCTAAGCTTGTCTGCAGCGCATCATTCTTCTTGAAATCCTCACATTATCCCTTTCATCTTCCAAATTGTTTCTTTAGTTTTACTTATTTCCCGAAAGTTGAAATAACTGTTTAACAATTTTTTATGGAATACTGTAGTATTTATTATAAATTATCATATTTAGTTTTTTTTTTAAATTAATGTGCCCTTGTAATCTTTAAACAAATGAACTTCTCCTCCCGCAAAATCTCTTCTCTGTGATAAAGTGTTTACTGGTGCGTGGGCGGGGCGACCTGTCACTCACATGAGATCGACCAATAGCAAACCACCACCATCCAATAAAGTTCAAGAACCGTTTCAATTGGATAAACACAGCAAATTAAGTTTAGTTTACTAAAATCAAAAATGATGTTTTACATCAAACCTTTTTTGGTTTGTGTTTCACTTTAGTATGGTAGAACACAAATTCACTATTAACTACAACTTTTTCCACAATAAACTCCTAATTTACTGCTTATAAACGGTTAGAAAGGTAATTTTTGTAGCGTTTAAGTTTAGGTATTGTGGATTATTAAGTTTAGGGATGTAGAACATGCATAATAAGGCATTAATATGTGCTTTATAAGTACTAATAAGCAGCCAATATCCTAGTAATATGCATACTAAGTTAATAGTGAGAATTGGACCCCAAATATATTTGAATTGAATTTGAATTGAATTGAAATAAAGGGTTACCATTTCATTCTTTAGAAAAACAGCTAGGCCTATTACTTGGATGGTATAAAGGTATACTTCGGTACCTTTTTTACCCCTAAAGGGTGAATATTAGTATCTTTTGAAAGGGTACCGTTTAACTTTTGTACCCTTTTTTCTGAGAATGTTAAAATTCAAATACAGCATTTGAATTGTTAAGCGTTGACTTTTTTAAAAATTATTATATTTAACAAGGAACTGTTCAGAAAGGATGTGAGGCTGGTCTGATAGGCGGCAGATGGTATTGGTGTAAACAACCTGGTTAAGATCGTCATGTGATATTGTTGCCGCAGCGTACGGCAGAGTGTTGTTATTGTTTGTCATTATGAATCATGGACCAACCACGCTATGAGTGTTTTCTAATCCTTCTACAGTCATAATTTAATAAGCCCAGTACACTCTAATATGATTTGAAACACACTCAGTTTTTTTTTTTCTTTTAGAGTTTTCGAAAAATTGTATAAAGTGAATTTGACTAATAAACAATCATAAAAGACTTTGATAAAATGTTATGGAAGTTTAGTGGATGTTGCCGTAAAGGTCATATTTGAATGCAAAAACAAAATTTTAAAGAAGAGAGGGAAGGGAAAATAGAGTGAAAGGCAAAAGGATGAGATACTTACACAATGCTTGTAATCAAACAGAAAGGCGGGAAGAGTTTTAAACAGCATCTTTTCACCAAAATACTGTCAGATCTTATCTCGGTTCAGATGGTGCACGCCCATAGCTGCGCGCACCTGTGCGTGTGTGTCTATGGTAGCTTTGCTCATGTTTAAACATACAGCTTTTGTGGCTGAAGTAAAAATATACGTGGATACAGGTGCATTGTGTGTGTGTGTGTGTTCTACAGGTGTATGCACCGGTTTGCTACACTGATACATGGCCCCCTCCCTATAACCACAATGGAGGGGTTCTCTGATATGCAAAAACAACATGCATAGGGGGTGAAACATGCCACTTCTCAAAGCACGCACGCACACACACACACACACACACACACACACACACACACACATGTTTGTTTTTGTGAAATGTGGGGACATTCCATAGGCGTAATGCATTTTATACTGTACAAACCGTATTTTCTATCCCCCTACACTGCCCCTGCCCCTAAACCTACCCATCACAGGAGACTGCACAGTTTACTTTCTGTGAAAAAAACCTCATCCTGTGTGATTTATAAGCATTTTGAAAAGTGAGGACATGGGGAACGTCCTCATATTTCACCCTCTTTTTGTAATACCTATGTCATACCCATGTCATTATACACATTTGTGTCCTGATATTTCACGAAAACATGCCCACACAAACACACACACACACACACATGTTTGTTTTTGTGAAATGTGGGGACATTCCATAGGCGTAATGCATTTTACTGTACAAACCGTATTTTCTATCCCCCTACACTGCCCCTGACCCTAAACCTACCCATCACAGGAGACTGCGCAGTTTACTTTCTGTGAAAAACTGTTGTGTTGTACTTTACAACATACTTGCACAGCTATACAGAGTGAATAGACGGTGTATAACTGATGAATGTTGAGATTCTCAACTGTACTTACTCAGATGGGATTTCTTGTGCACTGGATTTCCTAAAGAGGGACACAAACATAGCTAGTTAGTGGTAATTTTCCACAAACAGGGCACACTTTGGTGTAGCATTTTTAAACATTAGAGGCAATAAATATGTATGTTGTAAATACATTAAATATAGAACCCAACATAATAGTAAAGTAGCATGAAAAGTAACTTGTAAACACATCAAATGTTTGTGCTCCCCTTTGAAATATTGATTTCAGACTTAGACAAATTGAAATCATACCACAATGTAAACATTTTGACACCACATGCTCAAATGATTTGTTGTAAAAAAATAAAATAAAATAAATTCTAAGCTGATGTTGCATTTGACAAGAACAGCCTTCACCTCCATCAAAAATTATCAAACTAATATTTTTTCTTAAATAAAAAAAAAGTTTATCAATAACTATAAACATTATATCACAAACTAGAGTATCAGTTTAATTTATTGTAAAAAAAAAAAAAAAAACATTCTGGCATTTTTTCCTAATAATTTAATTTAATTAAATTTAGTATAATTTATTATTTTTTTAGAATAAATTGTTTTACATTTGTTTATCTCATGTTTATTGCTAAAAAATAACAAATCACATTAGGGTTTTAAACAGTTAACAGGATTGCAAAAATTTATTGAAAAATAATTTGAAAATAAAAAAGATGTGTTTCGTTTATTTAATAATTTTTTTAAGGTAAAGAATATTTTTAAGCTCATCTTTTCACTAAACATTTGTTGGGGGATTTATTTTTATTTTTTTAAAGAGTATTAAGGCCTAGGACCCTATTAAGTACAGTGTTTTTTTCACACACCTACACACACTAAAAACTAAAAGTCTAAAACGTGTGTGTATACACCAACACATGCACACAAACACATATGTGTGTTTTTATTGGAATAAAAAGCACAAACACATAATCATTCACATGAAAAGCCCCCTCAACCCCCATCCCTGCCCACACACGCACACAAACAGCAATCTCCGTTGTCTGACGTTTGACCAAACTTTGAGAAAGTTCAGATTTGATGCTGTGTTGGCCGTTTCCGATGGGTATTTTTAGCAGGGTGTTTGTCTGAAGACACAGGGCAGGTACGATAAGCATCGCAGGGAAGAAGACTTGGCCTCGCTCTCTCTTATTTTCTCTGTCTGTCTCTCACTCCGACTGTCTCACTCACTCTCTCTCCCTCTTTGAAGGGCTTTGTGGCTTTTTGAAAAAGTCACTTTTGCTTATGTAGCGGAACACACACAAATAGGTGCGTGGCGACTTGCAGACGTACTCGGAAACAAAGACTCTCAAAGCAGATATTTCACAACTCCATCTCACGGTTTGCCTAATAGCAAAAAAAAAATGACCAGTGTTGTCAAAACCAGAGTTTTTTGTCGATGTAGGATGCTCAATTCTGCTGCTTTTCTGTAAATTCAACATTAACGTTTGTGTTCTTGAGTGTGTGTACATTTATAGGTACAAAACAGCAGCGAGGTTCATCGTTTGATCAAAGATTAAAGGATTCTCTGTATTACCTGGATCATCAGGGTAATATAAGATCTACCTTAGTAACAGATCTAAATGCAGTTGGAGAACACAGCCAAGCCCTGATTACACTGCTTATCGCTCCATTCTGGCCACGGTTACTTGACCACACCGCTATTCCAGGACCAGAGAAAGAAAGTAAGAAAGAGAGAGAGAGACAGAGAGAGAGATTCTGACTGATTGAGACTAAAAAAATGTAAAATAAAAATTGTTTTATTCAGAACTAACTATTACTATGTAACCTATTTAGCATGATTGTTAAAATAGCATTTTAAAATGTATGCACATCTACAAATGATCGGATAAACAGATAAAGCAAACTGACATTTGGGCCTCTGTTATCAGTGCCTGACATAAACTTGTCAGGTGACAGCTATAATATAAGTACCTCCTCTCCTACACATTTACTGCTACAAAAAATGAATTTAACCCAGGTGACAAATTTGTTCACTTGTCAATAGTATTTTATTTTTAAATACAGAGCAACCTGACCAACTATCCTCAAGTCATATTTGATCATTTATCATGAAATCTTCTTAGATTTCACTAAGAAGGGTTTCAAAGCATTAAAAGGTACAGCAGTCCATGTTCCCTGAACAAAATGTCTTCTAAAAAGTAAAATTCCTAGACAATAAGACTAATAAAGGAGGAAGAGGAGATAACTGTGCATGATAATACAGTAAATGCAACACTAGAGCATCTTAAACCCAAAAACTGCCCATGCTCTAGCTTGCCCTGGCTAGTGTTGTCACAACACCAAAAAATCAGTAACAATACCAGTAAAGATTCATCCTTCTCTAGTTTTTACACCATAGCAAAAACTATTTGAACTCGATTTGAAAATATTAATAAATAAAATCAATTTATTATATGTATCAACTATTAATACAATTCATAATACATTTAAACAGCATGTAGCCTTTGAATATCTCTAAATAATAAACACTGATTGATATAAAGTTCAACTGAAAAGTTAGTAATAAAATAAGAAACAGAGAAACACATTACACATAACAGAGCAAGTATTTAATATTATTAGTCTGCACTTATACTCCAAGACTTCATCCATTTTCAACCAGCTTTGTATTGACACAATATTAAATCAACATGTGTACTCTTTCTCTGTTTTACCTGCACCAAGAAAGTTTATTTGTCAGCAAAATTATGTGTGTTGTTAGCCTAGAAATCTAGACGCACAATTTGAACCTGCCCGCGAGTGTCGTCTAGCAGACTAGCAACTCTCAATACCCTTCTGAGCTGGAAAAGCCTAACTCTGGACGAGCCAATCACATCGTGTATAGAGTCGGTGGGCGGGCTCAACGTAATGACGGCAGAGTTAGACGACACCGCTGACACATTCGGTTCGACTTTGCTGGTGTTTTAACTACCGCCACTCCAACATGTAGTAGTTTATCAGCAACACTTTGGTTTTTCTTTAGTTTCTCGAAAATGCTTGATGAGTTTGCAAGCACGCCCGCAATTCTCATATTTTTTTTGCAGAAACGGCAACAGTCGTCGGTCTCCATACCGTAACATACATTACCAAAGCATCAAACTTTTCCACAACAAATATGTGGAACACTCCCCCCATCGACTCATTTCTGTCGCTCTAACTACATCAGCTTCTTCTTTAATCTGGTTGGTTGTAGCGCTATCCAACTGCGTGCAGAGTGAGTTTAAAAACAGCCGTTTATCCCGCCTCTCGGATTGAGCCCTGTCAATGGTGAGTTTCCAGACCAAACATCTTGATGTGGGTCTAGCTTGTCAGGCTAGTGTGTTGTGTCATCTGTTGGACAAATAAATATGGATATCTGGGTTCAGGTAAAACTTCCGACAACTCCAGGTCTTTTGTTAAAAATACAGCATTTTTGTATTCCTGCACACAGACAGTCGGATCAATAGAGGGACAGAGTTTTTGGCAAAAGGAAAGGCACAGTCAAATTTTATTTTAATTTTAAGTCCATCTTGCCACCAGTGAATTGCCCCTTTAATGCACAGATCTAGATTTTTTTGTCATGTCCACTGATATGGTGATCACTGTGCCAACCACTTTGCTGGTTACAATAAAATAATTTGCAAGGGTGCAGAACAAAAACATCTGCATCATATTGATGGACTCTGAATACCTTAAAGGGTTAGTACACCCAAAAACGAAAATTCTGTCATTATTTACTCGCCTCATGTCGTTCCAAACCCGTAAGACCTTTGTTCATCATCGGAACACAAATTAAGATATTTTTGATAAAAACCGAGAGTTCTCTGACCCCACATAGGCTGCAACCACTTTCAAGGCCCAGAAAGGTAGTGCAGTTAAAATCCATTACGTAAAGAGATCATTAAAGTCCACGTGACTCCAGTTTAACCTTGATGTTATGAAGCGACGACAATACATTTTGTGGTCAAAAACAAACAACAAAACAACTTTAATCATCATCATCCAACTGTAAGATGGCTAAAGAAATGTCTGTGTCAGCATCCAGTGTGAGCCCCTCAAGACTTGCCTATAGAGTAAATGGCTGAAAACAAAGAAATACAGTAAATGGAGTCACTTTTAGCTATTCTGAACATGTGATGTATGTTCTTGCATCTATCTATATAGAGCTTTTCTTCTACTTCCACTCAAAGCACATGTTGTGGGAATCTCTTCAACCACCTGGATGATGCAATGGCATCCATAATGCCCAGGAACAGCACCAGTGTCCCCATTACTATACTGGGGCATTAAGATCCACGCAGACCGCAGGGCACCTGATGACTTCTCTAACACCTCTAACCTCCATAATCTGTATCTAGGCTGCATCTCATTCCATTTCCAAGTTTCCTATGACATGAATCAGTAAAACAAATGTAGCCATTAGCAAGGGCCTTGATCATCACTTCATAGCCCCACAGAGATTCCGGAAAATACACAGATAATTTTCCCGGGATCGTTTGATCTTGGTTCATTCACTGTAGTGATTTTCTGAAATCTGTGCATGTGTTCACATACATCCGGTAAAGATCCCATAAAGACATGTAGGATTCGCAAGTTTCGCAAGATTCGCAAGTTTACTTATGATCTGAAATTTCTCTCTCTCAAGGAAACAACCACACTTTTGCATTTTTTTTCTGATTGGATCATAACCTAGCAGATCGCATACAGTCACCACTAAACTTTTGAGCAATCTCAACTTAAGCATCATCACTATGACACACCCCTAATGGCACTGACCCTGCCTTTAGTTCACGGAAGGTTGTGTTCCGGGACTGATACCGGCAACGTTACTAGGTCCCCATCCTAGCATTGTTCCCGTAATCAATCTCGGGATGTGTTTGCGTTTACACAGAGGGCACTCTTGCAATTTTATGGCAATTTTCTGGGATGAATGTGCTGTGTGAAAAGGGCTTATGACAGCACAGCTGATCACTCTTCATTGTGTTTATTGTGCATTTTTGTTGAAGCTGTTACAAAAAGTACAGCAACGCTGAAATATGCACTTGTTCTACATTTCTGATGACATTATAGACTGAAAAAGACATGAAAATGTTTCTGAAAAAGGAAAGAGCACTGGTGACGTTTTAGTGCACTAACATTATGACAATGGGGCAGCCCTGGAAATGGCCAACTCCGTGTGCAATAAAACAGGGGGTCACCTATCCAGGTACTAACCAGGCTTAACCCTGCTTAGCTTCAATGGGTAACCAGTCAAGAACCGCAGGGCGTTAAGCTTCAGGAAACATCAACTGTGTGGTGGCAGTTGTCCTCTCTTGTTCCAAAACAAGAAGTCACTGAGGACCCCTGCTGCTATACAAGAGAAAACAACAATCCAGTCAACAACATTCTATAAAAAGCAAAACCTAACCCATCCTGAGAAACACTCTTCTAAAAAGTACTTTAGTTGTGAATGAAAATGAATGCACATGAATATTTGTAAAGAAACACAGGACATCAAAGTTATTTCAGTTTTCAGTTGCTAACCATTGACATTATCATGAGTCTAAATATTTGCCTAATCTGTAGATTCCTAAACCGCTATAAGGTAACAAATACCATATTGTCGTTAAGTGTCATAACTTTGTGGTTTCCTTTTGTCTCGCACCCATCTCTTCCTCTGTTCAGACTTTAAAGTTCTTTCTCACTCCCACCTGTATAAAATCTCCCTCATGTTTAGACAAATGTCACACTCTGCCTACGTAATCGTTGTATTCAAATATTTGCTTGGGAAGAAAATGTGAAAGAGTGTTGCAATGTATGTGAAAGCAAGTAATCTGTGTAGTGGGGTAGTGGATGTAAGCTTCAGGATCTCAAATTAGCCAATCGGCTTCTGGAAATAGATGAGGAATCCAAAGACACTCACTAAACACTAATCTTTCCTTTAATCCAGATTATGTCCATTCTTACCACACACAGAGGTATTTGCATTTTTGGCAAGGTTACGTGAGGGTAAATGAGAAAAAAGATAGTCAGAGAGAGAAAAACTGAGAAAACATTGAATGAGAAATGAGCTCTAGAGTTTGTATCACAGAGCCATCTAAGCGGTAAACATCAGAAGAGTTTGAATGAGATTTCTGCAATCAGGAGCGGAAACTTGTGGATATGATATACAAAAACATCATTCACATTGAAATGAGGACTCTGGGTGGTTAAACCCTCAGTAATAACGTTTACACACATGGCCTAATTCTGATGAAAGCAGAGTGCTTTAATATCTCATCAGACTTGGCAGTTATTAAAACATTCACAAAGAAAATGTTAGAGGATCGATACAATAATTTTTAGTGACTCTATACTGTGTATAGAAGATGAAGGCAAAGAGATGCAAAAAAAAGTCCAAGTTAGATTCAATCCATTCAATTAGAACCAAAAACCAGGGCATTTACAATCTGATGCTGTAGAACATTTAAAGGCCATTAAGAACTATTTATTCACTATTCTTTAGAAAATCATGTACAGGTCGAGTACTAAAGGAATGTTTGGAGTAGAGATGCACCACATTTTAAAAAAATTTTATTTGTCACTTGCTCTCTTATTTGAACCTTTGTCATTAAAAAATAAATAACACTATACGGGGCTGTTAAATGCTTGAATCTAATTGGTTGACAAATGTTCTAAGCTGTACAGTTATTTTCAGGGAGACGCACGGCTAAATTGAAAGACGGCCCAATAATAATTCATCCAAAAAACACGATGGACATATGCGTAGCCGATTTGACATGCATGAAAGCAAATTCACGTTCACAAAAACAATTCACATGCGCAAAGTCAAATTATATATTCATGAAATACATTTCACAAATGCAAAACACAATTCGTAGATATACAACTGTACAAAAAAACTGTTTTATTTCTAACTGTTTCTCTGCCGTACACATTCCTGAATTGTATGTTTGCTTTGTATCTTTAGTGTGTTTTCCTCAATTTAGTCCCCTTTATCTGGCTCAATGGGGATGTCAGGCAGTATTCTTAACGCAGTACATACGCTTCTTGCATACATTTATTGTGAAAGCCCTTTTAGTGCTTATAAAAATACAAATTATTTTTAATTGAAAATGTTCTTCTTCATGTTTATACATAGCCAATCTAAGTTGGGAAACAATATGTTGTATTTATAATGTCACACTTACTATCTATGTCAGGGTTCTGCCCTGGCAGTCTTGTCTGTTTTGTCTTTGTTTAATGTTTCTATGTTTGTGTTGTGTCTTAGTACATGGGTCTGTCTTTCTTTGTGTTTGTCATGTGTTCCTCTTGTCCTGCCTCCTTGTTTGCTGTTACCACGCCTCCTTGTCTAGTCCTCGTTTCACTAATTGTGCTCACCTGTTCCTCATGTGCTCTGGTCCCTTTATATTGTGCTACCTTTCCTCATGTCTTTGCTGGTTCGTTGCATTTGATTTGTATGTGCATATTCTCTAGCTCTGTGTCAAGTCAGTTCTAGATTTAGTGTCTCCTGTTTCTCTTGCTTTGGCTTTATTTTCAGTTTTTTCTTTGTTCCTGAATTTTTTTGTCTAGTTAAGTTTCTGACTTTATTTTTGCTAATTCTTTCCAGGCTTTATTTTGGTATTCTCCCTAGCCTTTTTTGTTCAGTTTTCTTGTTTTGATAATTACCTTTTATTTTATTTCTCTCCAGTTTTTCCTTTTTACTACAGGCTTTTATAGAGATTGGTTTTGTTTTATTTTTCTCTTTTGCTAGCTCCAGTTATTATTTAGGTTTCGTTTTTCTTTAGCCATAGTTGTTTGTTGGTCTGTTATTTCTTGTTGTCTTGTCTTGTGTGTCCTGTGTTGGTTCATGCCCTGTGTTTTCCCTGGCCGCTGTCTCCACTGCCTGTCAGCTAAGACGGGAGCTGATTCTGTGAGTACATCAAGCCTCAGGTTCCTGCCTGGATTGTCCCACCATCGCCCTGCCTGGTGTTGCCACCCAAGCTGTCATTGGCTGCCTGGACTGGTCTCAGTGGTCATCCTCCCCTGCCCGTCATCGTGGTGTCTGACCCCTCCCCTGGTGTTTGGACTGTCACTCATCCACTACCCGATTGTGTCTTGTTGATCTGTCTTGTTAATAAACTGTCATTATTGTTCCATCTGCATCTGGGTCCTCCATTCCTGATTCCTGACAATCTAACAGTTAACATGTTTTTTTTCGTACTTACAAAGATTTTAGGAAGGGGGTCCCTCATAAAGGTTCATCATATTTGGGGGTCCTTGGCATCATAAAGTTTGAAAACCCCTGCTTTAGACAATCAGATTCAAGCTTATCAATCGACCAATCATAATCAAGTTGAATCTACCTGAGCGTTTTGTCATGAGCTTTCGACCACAGTTCATGTCATGTCTGAGCAGAGGTGCTTGCAGTTTGATCGGTTAATTTCTGTATACTGAAGTTAAAGATGTTAGAGATCAATTAAAGCAATAGTTTATTAACTGCTGTTTAGTCCACATGTGAACATAAACATTTAAGTATTGATGGATTTTTATGTTTACTTCATAAAGACTTGTTCATGTGCATACCATACAACGTTAGGATTTTAGATTTATAAACTCCATAGAAAGCATAAAGAGTCTCTTTTGCATCTTCTTGGGCTTGAATATTTAAATTCGCAAAGCTTAAAAACACGCGCAATAAGATGTGGCACTGACCTGATAGGGATAGTGACATTTCCGTCAGTTGTCTCAAGTGTCGTTCATACTGGCACCGGTAGTCCTTATTTTCAAGTCCTGCTGTATTTTGTGGAGATTTCATTTTGTTTTAGCACATATTTAATTATTTTACCCAGAGAAATTTTTGTTAATTAATAAACCATCGCTATCTGCCTTTTTCATGCTATAGCTAATATGCTGATGGTTTTAAATTGATCAAAAATAATTTAATAAACACAGGCGGCCTAGCCTGATGTGGTCATACTCAATTCTAGTCAGAGTCTGGTACCTCTCCATTGGGCTTTGATTATGGGCGTGTTTCAACCTAACCAGGGAAGACCTCAATTGGATAGACCCACAACCAATCAGAGCAACGGAGCGACGCATAACGTTAGTTGTCAAATGTCAACAGAACTCAACTGCACTGTTTTTCAACTCAACCAAGTCCGTGTTTTTTTCCATGTCCGCGGGTTGAAGCGACCCCAATTATGTGATATATAGACCCGGGAATGCAAATTTTACCAGGCAATCTTGCCAAAATATCATATTTTGCCAACCAAACGCCATTTTTTTCCGGAGAACCCCCCCGGAAGGCTATTGTTTTTGGCTATAGTTTTGAGTAGCAATTGTGCGCGACATTGCAAAAAAACTTGGCAACCCTGTCTGCACGCACGCTGGATTAAGTAACGTTACAAGAAAAAGATGTGTAAACGATCTTTGCCAGTGTTGTAAAAAAAGAATTTAAGCATACACAGAGTACTTACCAACACGATCATCATTTCTGAGAGAAATAGTGAAGATGAACAAGTTCTCCGTAAATAAGGATAAGAGCAAATTCGACCCAAGCGCCTTCGATGACGTGGATGATTACGTTACTGTTTATCATCTGTCCATCATCGTCTAAAGCCCACCCTGACAATTTCATTGGTCTGAACAGTTTCTGTTCGGGCATAATAACTCCTCTATGGATCCAGTCCAGACCGAATTGCCCGAGCAAAAATGTTGTGTGGGCGGGGCTAAATTCGGCTGGCATCCAGGCTACAGGCGGCCAATACATTGGTGCATCTCAGGCTACGTTCAGTTTTTGGGATTGACAACCACATTTACTTACAGATGTGAGTCTCGAATACCATCTGTAAGAACGTGCAACGAGAGTCGAGCCCGTGTTCTCTTACTAGTAACCACAGCGGCAGGGACCAAAGAGATAGCTATAAAAGATGGTGACGTAGATCACTAAAAAGTCTGATCACTTTTGACATCTCCAAACGAGCCGCAAGTTCATCAATCAAATCTTCTTTAATGAACAGCAGCTTAAATGTAAACATGCGCTAGCCGGACACTTTAACCACTGCACTCACGTCCATTGCAGCGTCTCGCACATGACACCGAATTTGAGTCGCAAAACTGATGGCAGATGCTACGGTGGAGAACAGTGACTGGATTTAAAACCTTCAGATGACGCACAGCTCATATCTCCGTTGCTGTAAGTTACCGAAAGTGAAACCACACACTAAACCCCTTAGCAGTGCCATCTCTCTCACACTCACACATGTACAGTGTCCCACACTGACACTGTACGTGGTAAAACTGGTTCCGTTAACAAATCGCACATTTTCAGAGAATGCGGTTGTGAGTCCTAAAAATTTACGGTTGCGTGTTCAGTTACAGAATGTATAGAATGTTCCCGTAAAGAACCATACTGTGTGTGAACATAACTGTATTTATGATTCAAATACAGGACCGAGTGACAACCGTATTCTGCTGCTGTGTGAACATGGCCTCAGTTTGTAAAAACAAACCATAATCTCATGTACAGCAATGCATTTACAATGGACGTCTATGGAACAGAAATGTGATGGGATCAGTCACAGAATTTTCCTTTTTGTGTGAACTATCTCTTTAAGAATTTTTAAGCCCACTTATATTAAGTTCTTGACTTTGTATCTTGTATTGATTCTACATATCATCCATAAACAGGGAACAAGTTAAACCCTCGTGAGTTCTTTAAAGGAATTTCTGTGACATGCTGTTAATAATTTCAACAATAATTTTTAAACAAAAAAGTTATTTGGGCTGTAACATTGTCTAGAATTTAGCAGCGAGGTTAGCTGTTCTAGACAGATGAATTCGTGGTTATACATTACAGTTATAATTCCTGTGGGTGGATTTTCCCTTTCATGTATTTGTGAGCACATTGTGGGAAAGTTATTCTGCTTACCTACTTTAAATAGCAGGAGTTGGATATAACTCAGCACAAAAAAGGTGAATAAGCGATTCTATCACAATAGTCTCATGTTAAACATAATGTAACCATACCTTTGAAACTGTGTATTAATGTTAATCCAAAAACTTCCCCCATATACTTCCACTGTAAGGGCATTACAAGAGTAAAGCTGAGTTAAGAGTTTGAAATATTGTCTTCACCACAGACGCAGTTAATACATTTTTTTATTTTTGATAAGTTTTTTTGAAAAGTGGGCTTCCGCTTACAGCATGTGTCGGCAAAGAAACGCTTATTACCATATCGAAATTTCAGCTCTGGATGCTTCCTCAGTGCTTGTATACACAGGGATACGAACAGTACCAATGACGTCGGTTTGATCGTATCTATTCCAACATGAGTCCTCATCCGCTGGAAGTGCATGCAAAGTGAATTTGCTTTTGCAGCGCAGAAAACGGCGCTGCTACATGTTGCTTCTCAGCTCGACTATAGTGTTTGAGGGCAACAGGTTCTCACCAAGCGGCAACCTCCTGCTGTCTGTCTTGAAGCCAATATGGAAGTGACTTAAACTGCAGTTCATCGACTGGCCGCTAGGGGCGGCTCCAGAAGGGAGCAGTATCTCATTGAGCTCCATGTTAAAATGCCCAACTTTACAGCAGAATAAAACATGTTTACAGCCTGGTACAAATTCTATTTTTGGTCTTAACGGCTAGTTTTGCCCTTCATGACAACTGTGAGGGGGACATGACAACTGTGATTTTTTTCTAACTTATTCGTTTGAGTGAAAGGTGGGTAGCCATTTATCTTTTGTTTGTTAGTCACGCGTCACCTCAGCTCCGCACACGTCCCGCCTCTTTGCCCATTTTCTGTTATCCGGGAGTGACGGTTGATGACGCACTGCTAAGATGGCAATGGCCAGCTCGACCCTACTTTACACTTCAGAACTGCTCTGCAGAATCCTATGGGTGACGTCACGGACTCTACGTCCATATTTTTATACAGTCAATGGTTCTCACACCCAAGTCGTCAAATATTGACGCTTGATCAGGACCCTTCGGCGTCACTTTTTAACGCACAGGGTACCCCTTTGGCATAACTTTTTCGAAACAAAGGGTATGTTATCGTCATGATGAAATTATATACTGGGATTTTGCCAATATGACATGTTGGAGTGTGATTCTAAGTGTAATCATAAATTTTATTTACATTTATTTTATTTTTTATTCATGTTTAAACATGTAACCTAACCCCATCCCTAAACCTACCCATTTGTGTATTATATGATATAAAACACAGTATTTAACAGGCAGATACGACTGCAGGCACAATTTATTCAAAAAGTACAAAATTCCAAGTGTTCCGAGGCCAAACGATTGATTTATGTTAAGAAAATCGCTAAATACGAAACGTCTCCATTCGCCTGTTATGCACACCTTAAAAAATTGCCGCCCGAAGAAACGTTACATCAGCTTGGATAGGGAAATTGCATTGGCTCTCGTATGTCTCATGATGCAGGATAATAATTTCAGCGATTAAAACATTAAGTTCACATAAAGATATTGCATGACTTCAGAAGACTTAGAATGCAACATGATTTAATACTTTTATACTGTTTCTGGTCAGTTTTTGCAATAAATACCTGTGACGTGAATGAGAACATGTTGTTGAGGGCGGATCAAAGTAGATGTTCCTCGTGGGCAGTCAATGAAGACCATAGCAATTATGCAAATTTGTTACAAATCTACATAGATATGTTACGGAAGTGAGACCGGAATTACTGACAACTCATTTTAGCAATTCAGAATCAATTCTTTCTATAAGGAGACAATACATTTATTTGTTGTGCACTTTGACATTTTAAACTTTGCAGACCTTTTACATTCACACACTGCATGAAGGTATATTCAAAAAAGCATTATAGGGTAATAGTTTGTAACTGAAAATGTAAAAACATTAAGCACTAGTGTGTGCACATGTGAACATAGGGATGAGATGTTGACTCAGAATAGGAAATTAGGCTTATATGATGTACGAGAGAGATATATGAGGGGCAAGTACACAGGTGCAAGTGGGAGCTCATCAAAGAAAAGAAGCAGACTGAACAGAACAGAAAGTGATTGTGGAGGAGTTCAAAACAGAGGGAAAGTGTGTTCAGATGATACAGTGAGAGAAGCAGAAAAGGAGTGTCAGATAAGGGAAGTGTGAGAACATGTGGATGAATATGTTTTAGATAGTACTTCATGAAGAGAGAGGGATGCTGACAGGACGAGAACAGAGGCATGACACAGGGTTTATATATCCTCAAAATATGGAATATATATGTTTGTGTTTGTTATAAAATGTATAACAAGTCCTATATTTATGTAAATGCAATGTATAAACAGTCATCATCAGTGTTAAAAAATATTACAAATAAGTTGTCAAATCATTAAAAATTAAACAAAAAAAAATTAAGATTTTAAATTTAGTTTATAAAAATGCTGAGCAAACCTGTTTTGCATAGTATATTAAACAGATGTGCAAAAATCTTTCATTCCATTTAGATGTAGTTAATCAATATGGGACAGTTTCATTTGTTTGTGTATTATTTCAATAATTTAAATTAAACTGAATGAAATAATCCACCTCCCACGTAATGTTTGGCCTGAAAGGGTTTAATGGTTAACACCACACTACTGCGTTAACTTACAGTTTAAACAGAATAAGGTCACTGAACAAACTGATCTCATCAAAAGAATGTCGTAAGAGTGAAACAGCCAGAAGTTCAACTTCAGATAACCCAATACGCAGTTTCCAATTAAAGCAATACTCTTTCAGTTGAATAAGGCCCTAAAGAGCCCTATTGGGTTGCAAGTTCCTAATAAGACACCCTTGAGGGAATTTCATTTCAGTAACTAAAGTATAGTCTTATCTCTGTGCTACTTGCTCAATGGGTATCGCTTTCCTTTCCTTTATTCCTCTTTTATCTCCCTGACTTTTTGTTTCTTCCCGCAGCTCTCTGTAAAAACAAGTGAATCTCTACACAACTGATAATATCTGTCATATATCTACCGTCACTACGAAAAATCTCACTTTTATATACAATTAAAATCCTTTTTAAAGTTTAACACACTGTAAACCCGAATGCTCAGAATAATTAATTGGAGTCAACTCAAATTAGACCAATTAGTTAAGACACTTTTTCTTTTGAGTTCACAAAGCTGACACATTTTAAATAATTACATTTTAAGTGTTTCATTGTTTTGAGTTTTATGAACTTGTTTCTTTTAATTTAGACAAATTTAAATTTAACTGAAGCTGGGCTGGGATTTCTATTTCCCAGCATGCTTTGCCTTGACACTCAACAACATGTATAGATAATACTAAAGTTAAGTGTTATATAATTGTGCAAGATTAATGTTAAGTGGGAGATTTATTAGTGCTTAATGTTTTCTTAGTTTTGTAGTTTAGAAGAGTTTCTGTTATGTTGGGTTTTTTGGTGGGGTTACCATCATGGTTACGAGGGGAGCATGAACTTGGCTTGAGAACAGATATATGTTAAATGTTTTTATTCCTGATAGCTTTAGCAAGTGCTATGCTAATGCTAACAAAGCACCGTGCTACCTATTAGCAAAGTAGTATTTATTGAATAAGCTAGTTAGAGCTAGCCAATTTTCTACTACTAAAAATATTTAAATTGAGATTACATGATCATTTTATAAATTAGCTACTCAAATATTTCAAGTTAAGAGAACTGTAAAAAATAAATCTGTAAAATAATGTAAACAGTGCTGGCAGCTTGTTACCTGGACATTATCCAGTAATTCTACAGACATTACCACTAACATAGAACACAATGAAGTTCAAAATTCTAAATACAAGTAAACCAAAATATGGAAAATTCGGTCAAATTAATACAGTAAATTGTGCCCTATTTTTACGGATTTGTTTTTTGAGTTTTAGGCCCCGTCCACACGAAGACCCGTTTAGCTGTATACATTTTTAAAAAATTGCATCGTATCAGCATTTTGTCCAAACGGATCCGCCGTTTTAGGAACCTGAAACCGGTATTTTTGGAAACCGGGTCCCAGAGTGGATAAATCTGAAACCAACACCCTTGCGATTTCGCGTTTTACAGCCAATCCGTATGTTTTGTGAAACGGTGATGTCATCACAACACGTCCCGCACGTTAAAGACTAGAAGGCGATACAACTACGGGCACTGGACATGCACAAATCAATATTGCGTCATTTAATTACTGTATTTCCATTATTGTAAGGGTAGGTTTAGGGTTGGGGCAGATGTAGGCATTAATAAAACACAATCTGGTAAGTAGCAAATTTATTTATTGTTTTTTTTATCATGAGGTTTTGCCTCATCTCCTACCATCCTACCATTGCTGCACCCCTTCTAGCCACAACTCTTCTTCTCCGTTTTCAGTGCATTTCTGTGACAAAATTACAGCGCCACACACTGGCCTGGCATGTATACTACATCGTTTCGAATCGGTTTCAGCGGTTTCAAGTGTACACAGATATTTTTTTGAGACAAGGGGAAAAAAGGTTTGGATAGGGAAAGCATGTGGATGTGGTTTAGAGTACAAAATAAAGATCTGCAAGTTCTGCTTACTTAAACTTTAACCCCCAGTTTCACAAACAAGACTAGCCTCATACTAAAATGCCTGTTTGAGCTGTTTTATCTTAAAATATGTCATTGCCATTGTTTTGTCTCATCAGTAGTGTTTTTTTCCTTAAAAGCCCTAACTGATCTAAGGCCTGTCTGTGAAACCGGGCCTACATTTCTTAAATTCTTACCTCAAATTTTTTTAGTTTTTTCTGACTTTTTTGGTTTACTGCACGTATGTGTTTGAAAATTAGGGTCTCTAAATCTACAACTAATTGTGCTTATCTACAATTGTGAAATATTCTCACTTTCACTGTTATATTTGAGTGACATGTCAAGCAGTCACTGCAGCTATATTGCATCTTTTTTACTGTTTTACAATTAGAAAGGCTATACACTCTTAAAAATAAAGTTTCCAAATGGGGGTTTTGCAGAAATGCTATGAAAGGACTATTTTGGGTTTCCTTTTGACCAATGGACAATTCCATAAGATTCTTTATTGACCATTGACGCAAATAAAGAACCTTTATTTTTACGAATGTATTATTTTTGTACTCAAACGTTGTCGTACTGATGGTTTAACTCCCAAAGATAAAAGAAATATGACAACAAAAGTGAAAACTGCATCCTTACTAACAATGACTGAAAGTCAGTCAAAATGACACTGCACGTTTAACAAGAATAGTTAAGGCAGCTCAACACTTTTGAATGCACACTAAATCCGAGGAAGAAGTGACAGAAGTCTGAAAGTTGTGGTTTGGCTGGCGCTTGGCACAAGTGCTGTGGGTTAGTGTAGGACTGCTGGCACACAGACAGGCACTTCTGTCACATAAGGGGTGTGTATTTTTAGAGTGCTACTGGTCTCATATCAAACAGCATGTGCGCGCGCGTTTGTTCCACGTTTTAAGTGTGACACTCATACTCATACACCACACACACACACACACACACACACACACACACGTGTAAACTGAGATCACTTCAACACCAATGCAGCATTCGGGTATGTTATGAGTTAATGAAATACGCGCTTACCTCTTTTACTCTGATCGTTGTCGTGATTCGGGTCCGGCGATGAGGGTTCATCATTTTCCATTACTTTCCTGTCACAACTCTCCGTGCCAACACACCTCTTTGCCTTATAGTTTATAGAATTTATTAAACTAATTATATATATATATATAAAAAATAAAATAAAATCCACTAAAATTAAGAAAAGGAAAAGCCAGAAAACTGCTGACACTTTAACGACCGGGACGCCGCAAGCGTTTTAACAAGCACATCGCCATTTTCAATAATACCCTTAAAGTTGGCGCGTCTGGTCAACAAACAAACAATGTTTAAGCCAACACGTTCCCCTGCTTCTCGTCGTTGTTGTTTGAATATAACTAACATGCGTACGTGACATTTAAAATAAAATAAAAATAGTTGACCGGTCCAGGAGGGAGAGGAAAGAGAGAAACGGACGGGCACTTGTTGGATAAATAATCGACCGAGTGGCCACTGGCGCGCGCAATGACTGTCTGTCCAGGCTCGCGCTGCGCTCGAGCTGTCCCGAGCCAGTACGGTGTTATGTCATCAATCATTATGTAATAGGCGCGGGAAGCGCGAGAGCAATGCTTTTAACGGGATACTGAAGAGTATTTTATGAGCATTTTTATTTAATTTTGTGTTTACTGTATAAAGCTACAATAACATCACAACACACTACAAGACACCTTTTTTTGCTAACAGATATTCTCATTATTTATAAATAGCTATAGCTACCGAACTAAATAAACTGGATTAAATAATAGCCTAATATTTTAATAACACTTCAATATCTTTTAGATGTTTCAAATGTTCTTTTATAAATACATGAGTTTCATTTGTTCTGGACACATGGTCAATAATCCTTCAGTGCTGTGTTATGTAATGTGAATTCAGCACTTAACTGTCACTGGATAACATGAGGCGACTATGTCAGTGTGTTAATGCACTTCTATTGAACTGTTAATCAGAAAATAAATATTGGTGTCTTTTACATACATCCTAATCCTTATCCCCTCTCCCTAAACCTTATTTCATCATCTTAGGTCTTAAGAGAAATGCAGAGCCCATTCCTGGTTTTAATATCCTATAATAAGTCTAGACTCAGACTGTCAGGGTTCTCCAAAATTGAGATTACCATAAGAAACCTCAGTGCAAACCGTGCAAGTTGACCACTAGGGCCCCCAGTCAGTGGTGTCCCTACGTTTTCTGGGTCCAGGCTATTGCATAGGGCACCATTGAAATAAAAAGGCTCACTTGTCTATTAGTGTATTATCAATAGTGTAGTGATTTATGAAGCACAATTTAAAAGCTTTCTGATGGCCAACACAGCAAATTTGTGTGTTGAGTTTCAACGGAGAAAATGTGCAAATGTGACCACACATCAAGAGGTCCTCCACTAGGACCAGGGGGCATTCAAAGACGTGTGTGAAAGAATGATACAGCCCTCATGTTATAATTTTTAATAAACAAACTTCTGCTTGTTTAGAGTTTTGCAAAAAGGGAGCAGGAGATTTGCAAATGAGCAAATTCAGAAAAACTAAAAGCCAACATGTCTCGAAAATATTAATGTAAAGGTTAGGTTTTGACAAAAATTCTGGATCTCAGCGAAGGCAATGGTGATGATGTTAATGGCATTTTGGTCAGACTTAGGTTTGCACGTTAACACCACGCATGGAAAATATCTCCCCGAGAGTTTTGCTGCAGTGTTCCCACAGAAGCCATCACGCAAAGCCCACTTGACCAGACACAGACGCCTCTCCATAGATAGAAACCCACCTCAAACTGCGTCCTACATACATCATATGCGAGGGACCTGTGGGAGACTACAGAGGGGCCACCGCAGATATGCAGGTTTAGATGTTTCTTTCTATCACTTTAAGTGAGATTCATATGAGGCTAACAAGGCTGTGTGTGTGTGTGTGTGTGTGTGCTTGTTTATGTGATTTATGAGGAGACAAATTTGTATAACTACATGGGTATTACACTGGTATTACAACTTAAATGTGGTTTATGAAGACATTTAATATGTCCTCATATTTCAAATAGCTTTAAAAACACACTAAACAATGTTATATTAAAATTGCAAAAATGCAGAATGTTTCCTGTGATGGTTAGATTTAGGGGCAGGGGCAGGGCCAGTGTGGGGATAGAATATACGGTTTGTAAGGTATAAAATCCATTACACCTATGGAGAGTCCCCGTAAACCATATAGACCAACCTATGTGTGTGTGTGTGTGTGTGTGTGTGTGTGTGTGTGTGTGTGTGTGTGTGTTGCTCCAGCATTACATGCCTCTCCACATATGAATGTACACTCCTCTGATGTGGACAATGTGTCATTCATTACCGTAACACTGCGGTGTCAGTCAGTTCTCTTTACTGGAATATATGCAACAATGTGGTACCCAGATCAAATGGATTTTATGCAAGTGCAATATGGATACGGTGGATATGTCCTCCCTCCTCTCCTGCTACAAGAAAAACAAGATTCATAGCATAGAGATGTCAATGCTAACACTTGTTTCATTCAAAATGCATTAAAAAATATATATATACACACAAAATTATATATATATATACACACTAACCTAAAGGATTACTAGGAACACCTGTTCAATTTCTCATTAATGCAATTATCTAATCAACCAATCACATGGCAGTTGCTTCAATGCATTTAGGGGTGTGATCCTGGTCAAGACAATCTCCTGAACTCCAAACTGAATGTCAGAATGGGAAAGAAAGGTGATTTAAGCAATTTTGAGCGTGGCATGGTTGTTGGTGCCAGACGGGCCGGTATTTCACAATCTGCTCAGTTACTGGAATTTCACGCACAACCATTTCTAGGGTTTACAAAGAATGGTGTGAAAAGGGAAAAACATCCAGTATGCGGCAGTCCTGTGGGCAAAAATGCCTTGTTGATGCTAGAGGTCAGAGGAGAATGGGCCGACTGATTCAAGCTGATAGAAGAGCAACTTTGACTGAAGTAACCACTCGTTACAACCGAGGTATGCAGCAAAGCATTTGTGAAACCACAACACGCACAACCTTGAGGCGGATGAGCTACAACAGCAGAAGACCCCACCGGTGGTGGTGGTTTAATGGTGTGGGGGATGTTTTCTTGCCACAGTTTAGGCCCCTTAGTGCCAATTGGGCATCGTTTAAATGCCACAGTCTACCTGAGCATTGTTTCTGACCATGTCCATCCCTTTATGACCACCATGTATCCATCCTCTGATGGCTACTTCCAGCAGGATAATGCACCATGTCACAAAGCTTGAATCATTTCAAATTGGTTTCTTGAACATGACAATGAGTTCACTGTACTAAAATGGCCCCCACAGTCAGATCTCAACCCAATAGAGCATCTTTGGGATGTGGTGGAGCGGGAGCTTCGTGCCCTGGATGTGCATCCCACAAATCTCCATCAACTGCAAGATGCTATCCTATCAATATGGGCCAACATTTCTAAAGAATGCTTTCAGCACCTTGTTGAATCAATGCCACGTAGAATTAAGGCAGTTCTGAAGACGAAAGGGGGTCAAACACAGTATTAGTATGGTGTTCCTAATAATCCTTTAGGTGAGTGTATATATACAATTTATATACACACACCAATCAGGCATAACATTATATAACCTTCCTAATATTGTGTTGGTCCCCCTTTTGCTGCCAAAAGAGCCCTGACCCATCAAGGCATGGACTCCAGTAGACCCCTGAAGGTGTGCTGTTGTATCTGGCACCAAGATGTTAGCAGCAGATCCTTTAAATCCTGTAAGTTGTAAGGTGGGGCCTCCATGGATCGGACTTTCTTTGTTCAGCACATCCCACATGGACTGCATTTTTTATATAGCGCTTTCAACAGAAGCTATGGCCATCCACATGCTCAATTGGATTGAGATCTGGGAAATTTAGAGGCCAAGTCAACACCTCAAACAAACCATTCCTGCACCATTTTTGCTTTTTTTTTGTGCCTGAAAGAAAACACAGACTCCAGGGATTACTGTTTCCATGAAAGGGTGTGCATGGTCAGCAACAATGCTTAAATAGGTGGTACGTGTCAAAGTAACATTGGACCCAAGGTTTCCCAGCAGAACATTGCCCAAAGCATCACATTGCCTCAGCCGGCTTGCCTTCTTCCCACTTGTGATATATACTGACCACTACAGAATGGAAACACCTCACAAGAGCTGCAGTTTTGGAAATGCTCTGACACAGTTGTCTAGCCATCACAACTAGGTCCTTGTCAAACACACAAATCTTGCGCTTGCTTCTAACACATCAACTTTGATGACAACATGTTCACTTGCTGCCTAATATATCCCACACTAACAGCTGCCACGATGAAGACATAGCCTAATCAGTGTTATACACTTCACCTGTCAAAAGTAGTATATATATTTATTATATACTACCGGTCAAAAGTTTGGAAACATTTGGGTTAGTTCACCCAAAATTGAAAATTCTGTCATTAATTACTCAACCTCATGTCGTTCCCAATTTGTAAGACCTTCGTTCATCTTTAGAACACAAATTAAGATATTTTTGATGAAATCCAAGAGCTCTCTGACCCTTCCATAGACAGCAATTTAATTAACATTTTCAAGGTCTAGAAAGGTAGTAGAAACATTGTTAAAGGGGGTATCACACAGTTTCTGTCAATCTCATGTCAATTTTGAGTACCTATACAGTCATGTTGCATCCTTCATATCTCCGAAAAGTCTTTAGTTTGATCATATTTATAAAAGAAAGATACGCTGTATCGAGTCTTTCCGAATAAAACCAAGCGGCTGGAGGCATATTGTGTGGGCGGATCTAAAGAGCTGTGTGCCGCGCCGATAGCCAACAAAACACAGACATTTGAAGCAGTTTTACTCACTGCCTGCGGTTCTAACGCATGACCGTGAACCTTTATCGTTAGGACAGCTCCATCTTTCAGCATTAGACAATCTGCAAATCTGGAGTTGAACTGGGTCTTGCTTCTTTGGTGATATTGTTGATTTTGTGAAATCCTGTGACCTGTGTAGCACAGCCGACAACTTCCCTAAAGCCGAGCAATGCGCGTTGATGGGCGTTTGCTCTCTCACTCTGGTTGACGTGTGCATGCTCGCACATACGGGAGAAGTGCCCGACCCGTACAAGGAAGTTACACGCTTGTCATTCTAAATGTATTCTTGTCGCTTCATAAAGTTAAGGTTGAACCACTGGAGTCATATGGACTATTTTAATAATGTTTTTATTAACTTTCTGGGCCTTGAAAGTGTTCATTAAATTGCTGTCTATGGAGGGGTCAGAGAGCTCTCGGATATCATCAAAAATATCTTCATTTGTGTTGCGGAGATGAACTAAAGTTTTACAGGTTGGAAACCACATGAGGGTGACAGAATTCATATTTTCATTTTTGGGTGAACTATCCCTTTATGGTGTTTTTGAAAGTAGTCTCTTAATCTCACTGAGGCATAATTTTTAAATAATTTAATTTATTTATTTACAACACTATTTTTGCTAAATACAACCATAAGCAGCCATTATTCAGAATATAAGTAAGCGATGGGACAGAGAGATTTAGTGTGTATTGCTTACATGTGTTTAAAGGTTAAATATCATCAAAGATCAGTTGGTCATTGCACACACAAATACACAAACACACACAGACACCACCTCAGACACACACCTGCAATCTCACTCACGTGCATAGAGAAGAGCACACATGCACATGGCCCTGTGGTGGATTTCGGGCTGCTTTCAGCTTCGTGCTCCAAATAAATAACCCAGTTTTATTGACACAAATAGAACAGCAAGGAGCAAAACTGGGGTAAAGAGTGTGAGAAAAAAAGAGAGATAGGTAGATAAAGTACAAGTTCAGTTTACTAGGTAAACTTTGCAATGCATCCGCTAATGGGGTGTATGGTGTAAACCAACGTGCCTAGAATAATGAGCATACGTTCAGATTGATGAGTACAGAACAAATAGATAAGTGTGTGTTTGGCAGAAGCTGTCATGGGAATAACTCATCACGAAGGTGTGCAGTGAGTCTACATGGGTGTGTATAAAGTGGTTTCAGGTAATCAGATTTGGTTGTGTAATTATGCATATTTTCACAATGATTGCATCAATGACATCAACTTGTTTTCTTTCTCTCTTACATAATATTTGAGTATGTTTACCAGCTACCTCAGTTTGGACTCATCCGTGCTGAACACTTTACAAGAGATGAAGTTTTTTCTATCCTCTTTTTGCAGAATGCCTCCCTATGTATATAATTGCAGCACAGGAAAATAGTCTGACTTCACACACATCCTGTTCTAAGACATAACATGGGATTCCCCCATCCTTCACAAATTAGATAGCCTTTAAACTGCGGCATTCATAGCACTAGCTTTGAGGGAAAGTCCTTAAAAGCCTGGACTCTAATATTTCAAACATTTTTATTGACACAATCAAGATTTTCTTTTTGAATATTAAGAGTGTAAAGCTTTTTTGCTGTCTGCCTGAAAGACACAGGTGACCCCTCTTGTTTTCTTTCCATTTCTGGTGTCACTTTCAGATGGTACATTTAGTGGTCATATTACAGAGTGTAATTAGCATCAACACCCGGGTTCAATCAACCAAATCCAATAAGATTTTTCCATTTTCTTTTGGATTATTAAATAAGATCTGTGAGGGTGTTACCAACAAGAAGTTTGTGATTATTAGACCTACACGCTTTGTTCATCATGGTAATCTCCACAAGGACACAAACGTTTATGAATTGTGAAGCCTATAATACAATCGCCAGATTGTAGACTAAACGTAGACTATAAACAAACTACACCATAGCTGCATGACTTCAACATCATTAGCCTACCTTAAAGCTCGCAGTCTTTATTTTAAAAGTTGAAAATTGAAAAGTGAATGTTCAAGTTATAATAGTCTGCAAGAGAGCAGAATTATAAAGGATGTAAAAGCAGGCTAGTGAGTAGATGACTTTACCTGTTCAGCTTGATTTTCCAAGTCCTTGAGAGCCTCTTTAGTCCTATTTCTCCCACTTGATAGCCTTTTTAAGACAAGTAAAACCAAACACAATGGGAAATTACATATATTTAATGTCGTAGAATAAAAGATAAAAATATCTGGAGTTTGTATTAACCACAGACCAGCAGACATTTAACCAAATACCAATGCTAACACACCACTGCATCGCTCTCAATGATAAATTCCACCGGCTTAATTGGGAAGGGAAACAGCGACATCTTCTGATTAAAGAGCGACATTGAAGATAGGTTCCCTTAATGTTTAAATGAAGGACCCTTTCAGAAATCAGAAATGCTCAGTTTGTGTTGGCGGTCAGACGCAAATATTAACAACAGTCGTTTTGGCAGTCTGGTTTCATCAAATGCAGGTGGATTTTTTTTTAGGTCTGACCCCTTGAAGGACTGAATGAAGGCCTAGTGTGTTTATTAATCAAAAAGAGAGGAAATAAATCTATGTCTGTTTCTTCAGGAATCACTTTCTCTGCTCTTTCTGAAAGTGCAGTACATGTACTTTCTACTTTGAGATAAAATCACTAGACCGTCAATGTCAGCCTGATTTTAGTCAACACTACATCGAAACTGGATCACTGTTGATGTCGAGGGTGGCAGGGTCCAGTCTGCGCCACATATGTTTGGAGTGCTGACATCACCCAGACTCCTGTCACCCTGACTCCAGTCCATTGCACCTCTTCAGACTGAAACATCGATGCCAGCCACATTGGGTTGGACCACCAATGTCGCCCAAACTCCATTCTGAACAGTGTCTGACAGGAATTTTATTGTCTACCAAACTTCTGATACTCCCAAAGAGGAATCTGTGCAATCACTGAATAGGCAGCTAAAGAAAAATGGGAAAGAGATGAAAACTTAGAGCACTGAGCTTGGTAATATACAAAAGTAATATACAAAAAAAGTATTTAAAAATATGTTGTTTAAAAAATATATACGGTACAGTACAGTCAATATACAGTACTGTGCAAAAGTCTTAGGCACGCTAGTATTTTTAAACACAAAAAGTTGGTTTAATCCATTTATTTATATTTTTTGCTGTAGTGTGTCAGTAGGAAATATCAGTTTACATTTATAAATTACATTTATATTTATACATTTATAAAACATTTATAAATTAATTTTAATAATCCAGTGAGATTTTTGTATGCATAAAGAGTCTGTAAATAGTCTCTATGCTCCACATGGGGATCTGATCTCAATTTAATTGAGACTGTCTGTGATTACATGAAGAACCATAAAAAACTGAGATGGACGAAATCCAGAAGAATTGTGGCAACGTCTCCAAGACACTTGAAGAAACCTTCCTGCAACCTTCCTGTTTCTTCATGTAATCACAGACAGACTCAATGATGGTGAGATCAGACCTGCTGCTATCAGACTTCTTGTGCATAAAAAAAGAAAGAAAATCTCACTAGATTATTACAATTAATTGCCAAATGAATGTTTCGAAATGTAAACTGATATTTCCTACTGACACACTACACCAAAATATATAAATACCTGGCTTAAACCCACTTTTTGTGTGTGAAAATACTAGCGAGCCTAATACTTTTGCACAGTACTGTAATACATACAATTTCATGTAGCCTATATGTCGTTATTTCCTTTTAAAAGACATCAGTTCCTGACGCTATATACACTCACCTAAAGGATTATTAGGAACACCAGTTCAATTTCTCATTAATGCAATTATCTAATCAACCAATCACATGGCAGTTGCTTCAATGCATTTAGGGGTGTGGTCCTGGTCAAGACAATCTCCTTTTTTTATGATCAAATGTTTATTGAAAGGAAAATAAATTACTTCAAGGCATTTCAAAATCACAACAAAACAGTCAAAAGAGAATGTAAATATACATATATAAACATATACACACTTACATAAAATAAAATATACATACATAAACAATGTACGTATGGAGGGAAATTAAATAAATAAATATAAAATAAATAAATAAAAAGAGGGGAAAACTTACATATAAATGGGAATTACTCAAGTTCAGGAGCTCGAATTAATGTAATAAATTATCATAACCAGGCTTTCAATGACTCAGCAGAAGTGTTTCAACTACAGAGTGTCTTTTCATTCGCACCATTAACTCGAGCAGTAGACAATTCTAGAAAGATCAATCCAGAAATCCAACATTTTACAGAAAGTGAATGAGGAGGTTTCCATCTCAAAGCAATCATTTTTTGCAGCTGTGATGCCAGCTAGTACTATGCGCTTATGCTGAATATTAGAGTTCAGCATCGTTAAATTATTTAATAACAAAACAGGCACCGTTGCGGGTATTGTTGCTGAAACCAAATCAGACAATCTAGATGCAACCTCTGTCCAAAACAGAGCAACTTACACTCCCACATCATGTGTAAGAAAGTACCTGGAACCTTGAGAACACATAGAGTACAAGTTGGTTCGGTTAATCTCTTCATTAAATGGAGTTTGCGAGGGGTTAAATACGTTCTATGTACAAAGTTGAAGTGGATCTGTTGGTGGTCAGGGTTACGAGAGGCCTCCTTTATATTTACCCAGACATCCTCCCAAATAAAGTCTGGATCCAAATTCGGGCAGTCGTGTCTCCACAGTCTATCTAAGGGCAGTGTGTCATTAGAGGCCTCCAAAATAAAATTATATAATATGGACACCAAGCCGCTATTATTTCCATGAGTGATAATCAAACTATGCATTGGGTGTACACGCAAAGGTTGTGGCCAGTGTACACCATATGCTTTGAGGGACGATCTAAGCTGTAAATAAAAGAAAAACGAGGAGGCTGGCAGATTGAATGAGTTTACAATATCTTGAAAAGAACACAAACCAGAATCAAAATGTCTCTCAAGTGATGAACATCACTCCTACTCCAATGCGAATGAGGAATGGGTCTACCACCAACTGTCAGACCTTTATTATTGAATATGGGAGACTGTGTATGCCATCTACAGGAGATCTTGCATGTAGATTCAACCAACCTCCAAATTTTAATTAGATGGGAAACTATGGGACCAAAGTGCAGCTGACATTGCTTATCTGGTATATTCGAAAAAAGAACATCTTCCAAATTCCACGGATGCACAATATGTTCTTCAATCTTACGCCAAGAGACAGGGATATGAGGGTTAAACCATACAAGCAGAGGCCGGAGCACAAAGGACCAAAAGTAAAATGTACAATTAGGTACTGCTCAGCCCCCATCTACCCTCTTCCTCTGTAAGTCAAGACAATCTCCTGAACTCCAAACAGAATGTCAGAATGGGAAAGAAAGGTGATTTAAACAGTTTTGAGCATGACATGGTTGTTGGTGCCAGACGGGCCGGTCTGAGTATTTCACAATCTGCTCAGTTACTGGGATTTTCACGCACAACCATAGACTCTTTACATAGAATGGTGTGAAAAGGGAAAAACATCCAGTATGCGGCAGTCCTGTGGGCGAAAATGCCTTGTTGATGCTAGAGGTCAGAGGAGAATGGGCCGACTGATTCAAGCTGAGAGAAGAGCAACTTTGACTGAAATAACCACTCGTTACAACCGAGGTATGCAGCAAAGCATTTGTGAAACCACAACATGCACAACCTTGAGGCGGATGGGCTACAACAGCAGAAGACCCCACCGGGTACCACTCATCTCCACTACAAATAGGAAAAAGAGGCTACAATTTGCACGAGCTCACCAAAATTGGACAGTTGAAGACTGGAAAAATGTTGCCTGGTATGATGAGTCTCGATTTCTGTTGAGATATTCAGATGGTAGAGTCAGAATTTGGCATAAACAAAATGAGAAAATGGATCCATCATGCCTTGTTACCACTGTGCAGGCTGGTGGTGGTGGTGTAATGGTGTGGGGATGTTTTCTTGGCACACTTTAGGCCCCTTAGTGCCAATTGGGCATCGTTTAAATGCCACGGCCTACCTGAGCATTGTTTCTGACCATGTCCATCCTTTTATGACCACCATGTACCCATCCTCTGATGGCTACTTCCAGCAGGATAATGCACCATGTCACAAAGCTCTAATCAATTCACATTGGTTTCTTGAACATGACAATGAGTTCACTGTACTAAAATGGCCCCCACAGTCACCAGATCTCAACCCAATAGAGTATCTTTGGGATGTGGTGGAACGGGAGCTTCGTGCCCTGGATGTGCATCCCACAAATCTCCATCAACTGCAAGATGCTATCCTATCAATATGGGCCAACATTTCTAAAGAATGCTTTCAGCACCTTGTTGAATCAATGCCACGTAGAATTAAGGCAGTTCTGAAGGCGAAAGGGGGTCAAACACAGTATTAGTATGGTGTTCCTAATAATCCTTTAGGTAAGTGTGTGTGATCAGTGACATGCTGGGTGAAAGGCCTTTGGAGGCGTTTATGTGGGAAGTTGTTTATTGTTTTTTTTACTTAAATATCTAGCTAGAAGATTTTGACTTTTTTGTCTTATCGTCATCATTTCTCATTGCTTGAAAGCCTTAGTAATACCTTGATTTTGAGACCTTGATTTTCCAACAATTCTGAATAGACAACTAAACAAAATTATATATTCTGACAAATTGGTTTGAATTAATTATTCAATGATTCACTAATAAGACTTCAATTGTAGTTTTACTGAATGAATCAGCGTTTTTTAAACAAATCTCTTCAATAAAGGATTCAATGACAAATGCATTTTTAACAGTCCCTCTCCGGACCCAGAGCCCAGCCAGCCACTTCCCATACATTGCAAGGAGCCTATGACACAGCATAGCATCTCCTGTGTCTCCAGTGATCACACCCAGCCTCATTCTTTCCGTCTTGGCAAGAGATCCCCTGGCTCCTGCCTCCCTCTGTTCCACCTAGGGCCATTGTCCTCTGCCTGTGCCACAAACTTCCGGGCCTTCAGCTGCAATTTGTCCCCTCACCCCTTCAGGCTCTGCCTTCCCTCTTGCTCCGCCTTCCCTCTGTCTCCACATTGGTCTTCAGTCCCATCGGCTCCACTCAGTCCTGTCATCCTGGCTTCAACTCAGACACTCATTGCTGCGGCTCCACCTTAGTCTCCAGATCCATCGGTGTCACATCGACTCCTCGGCTCTATATGGGTTTCCACCTCCATTGGCTTCTTCTCAGTCTGTTGTCCCCCTAGAACCGCCTTCCAAGTCTCCACTATTTTGCATTTCCACTATTTCCTCCTCCCTCAACTCTTCTGTGTTTGCTGTCATCGCTGCATTGGTCTCTCCTGCTGCCATCTCAGCAACCCTTTCTCAGCCCCTTGTCCGCCTCCAGAGCCCCCACCCTCTGTCTTCAGTTGGAATGTTAACAGTAACTATGGTGCGAGGAAGCGCCTTCCTGGAGGGGTTATGTTTGGTTCTGTTTAAAGGGATAGTTCACTTTGAAATTAAATTTTGATATGGTTTAGCTTACCTCATGGGCATCCGAGATGTAGGAGTATTTGTTTCCCCAGTAGTTTAAATTTTGATCATTTTAGGTCAAACCGTTCTTGTCTGTGCCTCATATAATGCAGGTCTAGGGTCACCACCTCAAAGAGCATACACAGAGAAGTCCAAATTAAACAATCCCCCATCGTAAGTACACACTGATAGCCTAAGACACGAAACAAGCCTCAAAGGAACGAGTCTTCGTTCTTTGTGTGAGAAAACTAACAGTATTTATATCGTTATTTCCTCTTGTACACCACTACGTCTGACTGATCCGAGGACGCGCATGCGTGCTTCCTGTTGTGACATTCGCGCATTCTGGCTTTAGTCTGCGCAAGCGCGGAAAGCGCCCGGAAGTGGATCTCTCACGCGTGTAAGCCTCTCATTGTTTACACAAAACAGAGATTTACGTCAGTTTAAACATCCAGGATAAGCGCAAATTAGTACCATTTCTATTAGCCGTTTCACCTATAATCTCTGTTTTGTGTAAACAATGAGAGACGTACACGTGCGAGAGATCCACTTCCGGTGCTTTCTTCTTCTTATTATTATTTTATGGCGGATCGCATCTTCCGGCGCTTTCCACGCTTTCCACGCTTGCGCAGACTAAAGCCAGAATGTGCGAATGTCACAACAGGAAACACGCGCGCCCTCGGATCAGTCGGATGTAGTGGTGTACAAGAGGTAAAAACGATATAAATACTGTTCGTTTTTTTTTGTCACACAAAGAACGAAGACTCGTTCCTTTGAGGCTCGTTTCGTGTCTTAGGCCATCAGTGTGTACTTACGATGGGGGATTGTTTAATTTGGACTTCTCTGTGTATGCTCTTTGAGGTGGTGACCATAGACCTGCATTATGTGTGGCACAGACAAGAACGGTTTGACCTAAAATGATAAAAATTGAAACTACTGGGGAAACAAATACTCCTACATCTCGGATGCCCATGAGGTAAGCTAAAACATATCAAAATTTAATTTCAAAGTGAACTATCCCTTTAATTTCCTGTGTTTAGTTTTTATCTGTTCTTGTTTGCCTGTGTACCCTGTCATTGTTAGTTGCCTTGGTTACTGAGTTGAGTTCTAGACCTGTTTGCTGTTACGTTTTTTACTCCCTGTGTATTTAAGCCGTTGGTTTCCTCTTTTCTTGGTTCGATCTTGTTTATTATTGTGTAGTTAGTTATGTGGATTTAGTTGCTGTCGATTTGTCTCCTCCTTCTGGATTATTAAAAAGAAGAGTACTCCTGGCTCAGCTTGGACTTGAACTGAAGACATTCTCAGAGAGCATAAAACGCATTAGGCCTACCATTCTGATAAATCGACTTGTAGACGAGTCTGTATACTTATTATTATTATTTTTAAATATATATATTTTTTTCACATGTAATTTTTGTGATAAAAGATGAGTTTTAAGGGATACAATTATTGGCTACAGGTGGATGTTAAATCTGATTTCTGATTTTGCAGAGTTACGCCTGTTTCACACACTCCGTCTGCAGTGCGTACGGTGCGTGTTGCTGTGCAGGAGCTGCACGCCCTATTGTGCTTTCACATATATGCTGCGTTTGCAGTGCGGAACTGATCCTCTGTTGTATACCACAAACACAGCATTTATTCATTATTTTTAAAATCCAAAAGTTGTTACAGAACATGGCTCGTCAGAATTGCAATTCTCTTTGTTTGCACTTTCATAGATGTCAGGTTTTAACGTACTACATTTAAACAACGTTATATTCCATTAATTAATTCATATTTATATAGCCTAGTACTTAAAATTTAGCTCACACAAGTGGCAAAACATTTAAACATAGGTTATATCCTAAAATCAAAAACATTTAAATTTTGAAACTTGGCCTACAATAGGCTATTCAAAAACAGCCGACTCTCGTCTTTTCTTTCGTTTTTAAACCCTTTTAAAAGAAATCCTGCAGGTCATAAAGAGCTTTGTTTTTCCACCACCAAGAAAGGATGAGTGCTATCCATTATTCCCCCCCTTTTTTTTTTTTTACCTAAATGCCAGGTAAGGTGTCGTTTCCTTGCTTTACCCGAGAAAAAAAAAGCCATGTGTTGACTTTGAAACAAGAGTTGGCTATGTTTTAAATTATATGCATCTGTGGTGAAATTACTTGATTTTCGCGTCATTACATGTTTATTTTAATGCGAACAATGTTCTGTCACTTTAATGCAGCAGTGCAGCACAGCAAAAAATAGACTCTGTACGGAAACGATCGCCGCACTGCAGCAGACGCACCGCACCTGGAACGGACTGACGGACAGTATCAGCGTACAGTGTGAAAGCTGTAATCCGTTAACATGGGTACGGAAAAAAATACCCACCGCATACGCACTTTAAAAGGAGTATGTGTGAAACGGGCGTTTAAAGAACAAACAGCAACCTCCCCCAGTTAATACGGAAGTGATTTAAATGGTGAAAAATGAACCTAGGGGTAATTAACACATGGCTACCAAGCAGATCGTTCTCTGGGAAGCGTTTTCATGAAAATCGAATGTTTAGAGTTTTATCTCTTAAAACAGATTAGCTTATAGCGCTAGTTTATGGGGCACAGAATACGTACAATTAAATCGCCAGTTAATACCACTAACAAGGCTCAAAATAGCCTCACACTAACAGGGTAGCATAATGAGGGTCCCTACATGGAAACCGAAGCATTGAGAACGTTGTAAGTGTACAAACAGTTTAATAAAAAGATACTTTATAAAGACAGTACATTACGCGTATACAGACAGAAGCCATCTTGCAAAACAGTCTCGACGAGTCTGTTCAAGAACGCTCGAATGGAAATGCCAAAATGCCTGAAGTCCAGTGTCGAGTACCCGCAGTCAGTGATGGTCTGGGGTGCCATGTCAGCTGCTGGTGTTGGTCCACTGTGTTTTATCAAGGGCAGGGTCAATGCAGCTAGCTATCAGGAGATTTTGGAGCACTTTATGCTTCCATCTATTGAAAAGCTTTATGGAGATGATTTCGTTTTTAGGCACGACCTGGCACCTGCTCACAGTGCCAAAACCACTGGTAAATGGTTTACTGACCATGGTATTACTGTGCTCAATTGGCCTGCCAACTCTCCTGACCTGAACCCCATAGAGAATCTGTGGGATATTGTGAAGAGAAAGTTGAGAGACGCAAGACCCAACACTCTGGATGAGCTTAAGGCCGCTATCGAAGCATCCTGGGCCTCCATAACACCTCAGCAGTGCCACAGGCTGATTGCCTCCATGCCACGCCGCATTGAAGCAGTCATTTCTGCAAAAGGATTCCCCACCAAGTATTGAGTACATAACTGAACATAATTATTTGAAGGTTGACTTTTTTTTGTATTAAAAACACTTTTCTTTTATTGGTCGGATGAAATATGCAAATGTTTTTAGATAGGAATTTGGGGTTTTCATGAGCTGTATGCCAAAATCATCAGTATTAAAACAATAAAAGACCTGAAATATTTCAGTTGGTGTGCAATGAATCTAAAATATATGAAAGTTTAATTTTTATCATTACATTATGGAAAATAATGAACTTTTATCACAATATGCTAATTTTTTGAGAAGGACCTGTAAGCCTACAGTTGATAACTTCTAAAACCCTAGGATAAGAGGATTGGAAAATCGATAGTTGGATAAACAGTTGCTTTGTTAAGTTTACAAGCGTGTGCCAGTGTGCAAAATAGCAGTGTTTATGCACAGGCTACTTCACGCCGTAGGCAAATATCAGAAACACATAGGCCTAACACAAGTAGCCAAGTAGGTAAAAGACTGCATTTCAAATCTCATCAGCCTCTCATCACACAACCATGTAGTTTTAAATGATTAGGAACATTGAGGCAAATTAAGTAGGCTAATTTCTAAAAGCAAGGGGTGCATGTCCGCCAATTATAATGGTTCCTACTCCCCTGAGTAAATGTCAGTCAAAATGTCAAAAAGTGCAATGGATGAATATGACTCAAATAGAACATTTACTGAACAGTGTTGTGAAAGTTAAAAACTCATATTATAATCATATTCAGCAACAACAGAAATTCCACATGTTTATCATTGGATACACTGATGGCTGGGACTGTGAATGAATGCTGCACTGCTGAGGGCTCATCATCAATTCTTTTAGCAAATTGTAAGAACACAACTGTGCCACATCCTGTCTTTTGAAAGAGAAATGCTAGTTCAGCTGCACAAAGAGTTTAATATTATTTAAGTCCTAAATTAATCTGCAATAGACATTATTTGGCATGTACTGTAAAGGCGTGTACTGTATACCATCCATTACATTTAGCACACATTTTACTTTACTAGTTGTTTCAGTGTGTGGATCAGAAACAGTCATTTATTGGTGTTGTGGGCATCAAATCACAAGATATGCACATAACAGTTCAAACCTGAGTTGTAGAGTAAAATAAAATAAAAATAGACAAATCAAGATGTGCAGTTGATAGATGCTTACTCAAATCTGGGTCCTCATACAAAGCACTTCTACTAAGTATTAATTAAAAATGTGTTTGTTTGTTTTCTAGTTTTTTATCACATTATTATCACATAAACAGTGAAAATGTGAAATGATAGTTTTCTTGATTTCATCGTTTACACCTGCCATTCTTTTTTTAGATTTATATATACTGTATGCATGCACCAGTAACTTACAATACTAACAATAATACTTGTTAAGCCAACAGTGACACTCATCTTTCAAAGCAGCAACAGAGAAAAAGAAACGTTGTGGTTAAAAGCAATGAACCGGATTCTGGTTAAGAAGTAAAGATCACATGCAAACATCCACACATTGAATTTTGCCGACATTACACAACACACATTTCACAGTGGAAAGTGAACAACGGGGTTTGAATAAAACACCATAAGGGAATGTTTGTTGTGTGTTCAGAAGTTGAACATGGAGACTGCAGAATGCTGGTATAAGAAAACACCACCATATCCAGGTGAGCAACTTTTTTTCCCCTTATTTTAATTAGTTTGTAAGTAACATAAAAGGGCAGTACTTTAAACTTCACCTGCATGTGTACTGCAGTGTTTACTGCCCTTTCAAAATACGAGGTAGCTGTGTAATGTATACCAGCTGTAACGGATTTACCAAAATCTGACTAACTCAGTAAAAAAGAAAAAAATATGCATTAATAAAAAAGCATTAGGCCATATAGATTTTGTAGAAATGTACATTTGCCATATGGTTTTATGGTTTAAAAAGGTAATGTTGTAATTAAAAATAAATTCAGCATAAACAGATTTTTTTTTTCTTTGCAAAAGATCTAAGCATGTTTATATGGCATAGCGGTGCAGCAAGATATATTTTGAATATGTCAGTGTGTACCATGTGTGTTCAAAGTGATGTTCTCTTTTCAAAGCCCATTGTATGTACAGTGCATCCGCTAATTATTCACAGCGATTCACTTTTTACAGTTACCTTATTCCATAACTGATTAAATTAATTATTTTCCTTAAAATTCTACAAACAATACCTCATAATGACAACGTAAAATCTTTGAAATCTTTGCAAATTTAAATTAAAAAAGAAAAAAAAATTGCATAAATTCACAGCCTTTGCTCGATACTTTGTTTAAGCACCTTTGGCACCAATTGAAGCCTGGCACACCTATTTTTGGGCAGGTTCTCCCATTCTTCTTTGCAGGACCACTCAAGCTCCATCAGGCTGGATGGGGAGTGTCGGTGTACAGCCATTTTCAGATCTCTCCAGAGATGTTCAAACGGGTTCAAGTCTGGGCTCTGGCTGAGCCACTCAAGGACATTCACAGAGTTGCCCCATAGCCACTCCTTTGTTTTCTTAGCTGTGTGCTTAGGGTCATTGTCCTGTTGGAAGATGAACCTTCGCACCAGTCTGAGGTCCAGAGCGCTCTGGAGCAGGTTTTCATCAAGGATGTCTCTTTACATTGCTGCATTCATCTTTCCCTCGATATTGACTAGTCTCCCAGTTCTACCATACAGGCCTGATTGGTGAAGTGCTGCAGAGATGGTTGTTCTTCTGAAAGGTTCTCCTCTCTCCACAGAGAAACGCTGGAGCTCTGTCAGAGTGACCATCGGGTTCTTGATCACCTCCCCGACTAAGGCCCTTCTCCCCTGATTGCTCAGTGAATACTTTTGTACATGTGAAATAATGCATTTAATCCAAGTCTGTAACATAACAAAATATGGAAAAAGTGAAGTGTGAATACTTTCCAGATGCACTGTACACAATGTGAACTCTGTATTTTGATAGATGATATGTGCATTGGACTTACATTACCTTCCAACATTGTTGAACCATAGCCCTCATGTCTACATTTCAAGTTATTACTTGAGTGGGAGTCAGAAATAGTAGCTCTTGGCCAGATCTGAGTGACTCCCTGTTTTATAACTTTCTGCAGATGCAGAGAGGGCATTTCATTCACCTGAGTTGAGGATTGTGCTGCTGGGAGTGTCTGGTGTTGGAAAGAGCGCAACAGGAAATGTAATACTGGATAGAAAGGCTTTTAAAGAGACCAGAACCAGAGTGAGTGAGATACAGAGAGGAAGAGTAGAGGACATAAACATCTCGGTCATCGACACTCCAGGATTCTTCACCACCGAACTGACTGATGAAGAGCAGCAGGATGAAATGATGAAGAGTGTTTCTCTTTGTCATCCTGGTCCTCATGTGTTCCTACTGATAATCAACATGGAAAACATAAAAGAGGAGGAGAGGAACCTTGTGTAACAAATTGGGAAGAACTTTGGACCACAAGCTTTTAAGTTAACCCTTGTTCTGTTCATAGGAAGAGAAAAAATGTCCAACAAAGAATGGATGGTCTTTATGCTTAGTGAAAAATTTCAGGAACTGGTCAGACACTGCAGAGATAAACATCATGCAATCAACAGTGTATGTAAGATTAAACCAGCTCACATTGTAAAGCTTCTACAGAAGATTAAGGAAATCGTCAAAAAGAACGATGTCCAGCATTACAAAAGTGAGATTTTCCTAAAGTCTCCAACATTGATCAGAAAAGAAAAGCAAAAACTGGAGGAAGAAAATAAGGACAGACAACAACACAGAGAAAGAGAGAAACAAGAGCAAGTAAAACAGTGCGGCGGGAGACATTTAAATGTGTAAGAAAACATAGCACATGCTGTGAAAGAACCAGAAAAGGAAAGTGTAATGTTTCATGTGAGAAAAACAGCAAGAGATAGCAGTTCATTAGTAAGATCACTGAGATTCTCGTTCGAAAGAATGGCAGAATCAAATGTGACAGTCCAGAAAGGAACAGGAAGCTGGAAAATGAGTGGAACGGGAAAATGGGAGCAGAAGAACACCCAAGCAGGTGAGAACTCATTGAAAGGTAAACGCTGTCTTTATTTTAATAAAATTTTCCTTGAGTACCCCTTAAAAATATGCCCATTTAAGTAAGCCCAGACTGCTGTTTGATAAACAATCCTTTGAGTTACCATTTTTAATTTTGTTCCATTTACAGTTGTGGCCAGAGTTATCGGCACCCCTGTTAAATATGATATCTCTGAAGTATATTCCCATTAATATTAAACATTTTTTAGCACACCAGGGTGACTAGGAGCATGAAATTGTCAAGCCATGACTTTCTGTTCCACAAGAGTTTAAATATGGGCAAACACAAAGTATAGTTCTGATGTGCAGCAAAAGATTGTGGAGGTTCACAAAATAGAAAGTGGCTGTAAGAAAAGAGCTAATGCATTGGTGGAAAATCTCTATTTCCACCATCAGGGCAATAATTATGAAGTTCCAATCAACTAAAGATATTTTAAAGATTACGAATCTGCCTGGATGAGGACGTGTGTCTATAACGTCCTAATGCACAGTGAGGAGGAGAGCTTGAGTGGCCAAAAGTTCACGGATGGAGAATTGCAGAGATTATTTCAGTCTTGCGGGGTCAGAAAGCCTAAAACACTTTTCAAACAGCACCTACATCACCACAAGTTGTTTGGGAGAGTTTCAAGAAAAATCCAACTCATTAATCCAAAAACAAACTCTATTCAGTTGTCAGACATGACTGGATCTTCGGATGGGACTGGGTTCTGTGGTCAGCTTTTATAGCCATCTCTGATCATATTTAACAGGGGCGCTAATAATTCTGACCACAACTGTACATGCACATTTACATACTACTAGTGTGATCCATAAAGTCCAATCATAAATACATAATTGGTTAAGAACATATATAAAAGTTGATTATGATTTGCTTCAGTAAAATCAATTTGACACATCATGTTGCCTACAAAATGATATTACTGAAGCAAATCAAGTAATTTTTAAAACTTTTATAGACCCCAATGCCTGGGCACCATGAAAAAAATATATATATATTGCACAACTCTGCATGCATTAGACCAGGGGTGGGGAACGTTGATCCGGGAGGGCCACTCTCCTGCACTCACCTGCCTGTAACTTTAGCAATCCTGAAGACCTTGATGAGATTCAGGTGTTTGATTAGGGTTGGAGCTAAACTCTGCAGGAGACTGGCCCTCCAGGATCAACGTTTCCCACCCGTACATTAGGCAGAGGCACATTCTCATATATCAAAAAAGAATCGCAGTTTACATGATTTTACATCTTTGCTTTTATCTTCCCCAATCATGTCAGATCTCAGAATTGTGATGGTGGGGAAAACTGGAACTGGAAAGAGTGCAACAGGAAACACCATCCTGAGAGAAAAGGTTTTTGAAGAAAAAAATAAGTCTCTTAAATCTGTGACTAGAGAATGCCTACAATATCAACAGAGAGTAGAAGGTAGAATTATCTCAGTGATTGACACTCCAGGGCTGTATGACACATCAAACGGTGAACAAGAAATGAAGGATGAAATAACGAGGTGTGTAGAAATGTCTCTTCCTGGTCCTCATGTGTTTCTACTGGTCATAAGACTGGATGTGAGATTCACAGATGAGGAGAAGAACACAGTGAAATGGATTCAGGAGAACTTTGGAGAAAATGCTGCACATTATACTATCATTCTTTTTACTAGAGGGGATCAGTTGAAAACATCTATAGAGGAGTTTCTGGTAGAAAAGCATTAGTGGGAGCAGGTGTTGGAGGAGTGATCGGAGGTGTAGCACTGGCAGCTAGTACTGGAGTGGTACTACCTGCACTTTTCATCACAGGAAGTGCAGCTCTTGCAGGAGGAGCACGTGCAAAAGCTATTACAGACACAGCTAAACTAAAGAAGCAGTGTAAAAAAAAGCAGCCAACGATAAATAAACACGGCAAAAAAGGACTTGTAAGGCATTTGTATATATAAAAAAATATTATTGGAATGTAAAGGGGTCATGAACTGAGAAATAACATTTTCCTTGAGCTTTTGACAGGATCATCATACTATAAGAATATGAAGGCAAGTTTATTTTCCAAGACCAGATAACGACTCGTTGTGGAATGTGCCTATAGATAATAATCTGAAGAACATTTTTTCAATGGAAAAGGTGAACCTTTTGTACAAAGAAAAGGTTCCATGGATGTTAAATGTTCTTCATAAGACCATCAATGCCAATAAGGAACCTTTATTTTTAGGAGTAAATGTCTGAAATTCAATTACTAACCTCAAGCTAACCTGATAAATATGGTAGTACTGTATCAATGGCCCCCATTGCACACAGCCTCAATTAGACAGTCCCTTCTGACAGTTCAATTCAGAAATTAGACAAATCATGCATTGATCCGATCGTGGCAATCTAATGCTACAGTGTGTATCAGGATGCGCTACCAACAATATAAGCTTATGGACATGGTATAGGGCATAGTGTTGAGAAGGAAAACAGCTGTGACTGACAGCAAACACCTTTGATTTCATATTGTATTATAAAGTTTAGTTGAGTTTAGTTTCCTGTTTGTCATTAAAGTTTCCTGTTTTGATTATACCAAAGCATTTGTAATGTTCATATCTGTCTTTGTATTTCTTTATGTAACTGGCTTTGTTGGTGAGTCCTTGGTTCTGATTCTTCTATAAAGTTTTGCTTTAAATTGTTTTTGTTTAAATAAAAATGCTTGGGTTTAAAAACTTCAAATTGCCTGAGAATCCAATTACAAATATAAATGTGCACATAAGTTAAAGTTAAGTCAAAATTAAGTTAAATAAAACAACTAACATTAACAATTTAACATCCCAGTCAATGAGATTTACCCATTCATTTTCAAACCACTTTTCCTCTAGGGTTGCAGGTCCAGTCAAATTATACAACTAAATAAAAAAAGGTTTTATATGGTTTGTAAACTTTAATGACTAATATTCGGAGTGGTGACTTTAGCACATTTGAGTAACTTTTATGGGTAACAGTTGAAATTGTTAAATAAAGTTTTTTGCGCCCAAAATTATTCCTATCACTCCATAACATTAAGGTTGAACCACTGGAATCACACTGTTTTAACCATGTCTTTACCTTTCTAGACCTTGAAAGTTGCAATAACGTCACTGCCTATGGGTAGTTCAGAAACCTCTTGGATTTCATCAAAAATATCTTAAATGTTGTTCGGAAGATGAACGACGGTCTTACAGATTTAGAATGACGGGGTAATGACAGCATTTTCATTTTTGGGTGAACTAACCCTTCAATCTTAGTTAATTTCAACATTTACCCACACCTTTTTCAAATCTACTGTATTTGTGAAACTGGCAATCACTACCATCTTTCCAGTGTCACTGCCATGGTAATTGTCACAGCTCAAAGTCGGCAGCCAAAGATGCCTCAGTCCAGGGCTGGTGTCAAGGCCACTCCAGTACCAGAGATCCCTTTCTTTGTCCACTCACAGAAAATCTTTTGGCATTTATGATTGGAACCTCAAATGATCCAAAAAAGAGATGGTGTTCCAATTTGGTAAATTTTCAGAATAAAAGGACATTTCAAAACACAACCAGTTTTTGATTATTGGCTTTAATGAGATTAATAAAGGCAGTCATGAATATATTATTCTTTAGCAATAACATTAAGATCATTTAAAATGCACTTTTCCATTTATAACAAAATGTCAATTCTCTTTAACACAATATGCAATATAGCACTGCTAATATATATATTAGTTTTTCATTTTATAATCATACTAAATTCTTGGTCCCACTTTATATTAGGTGGCCTTAACTACTATGTACTTAAATAAAAAAAATAAGTACAGTGTTCATACTGTATTGTCAAATACGTTTGCTGATATTGAAGTGTGATACGGGTAGAGGTGTAAGGGAAGGATCAGCAGTGTAATTATAAATGTAACTACAGAAATGCCTTGCAGATGTAAATAACAGGCAGGTTGTTTTAAAAATGCAAGTAAATGAAAAAACATGTATGTACACAATAAGTGCATTCTATCAAATTATTAATTTAAACGTTAGTACACAGTTAAGGCCACCTAATATAAAGTGGGTCCATAATTGCCAACATTATTATTAAAAAGTTAGTAACAAACTTTTTGTTAAGGAACACAACTTTAAATACCATATAAATAAATATACACGGTTAATAGCATTTCATTTTTACAATAAAAAAATGAGGTAGCCACATGTAACAGTTACATGAATACCTCATTCAGAAAGCTGAAGTAAAACATCAACTTTTTTTTGATCAGTTGTTCATTGCGCACACACTCCACCTCAGCCACACCTGAAATCTCACTCATTTGCATACAGATATGCACACACATACTGTACATGGCGCCGGATTCCGGGCTGCTGTCAGTTTCGTGATCCAAATAAATGGCCCACACTTATTGAAACAAATAGAGCTGTGAGGAAAGAAAGAGGGGGGAAAGAGAATGTGAGAAAAACAAAGTCTTAAAAATAGCACATACTGCAAGTCTGTAGTGCTTTACAAAAGGGACAGCGCTGAAAGATGCTTGGGACAGTTGATGGATATGTCACTGGCCAGATCAGTCATCACTAAACATTATCATTTGCATGTGCTTTTAAGTCTTTGTAGGTTAAAAGTCGACATAAAAGGGAAGGAAAGACTTTCACAACTTCCGTTTCGTGACGTATATCCGAATAAAATTACTTCTCAAGGGATGGGCCTTGATTGGATCATTGTCATTTGCTATTGGTGTAATCTCATGTGAGTGACAGTCGAGCCAGTAAACACATCAGAGAAGTCCTTTCAAGATGGAAGGGAAGTTACTTTGATTAAGATTATGAGGGCACACAACTGCTTGAAACACTGATTCAACTGTTTATTTCTTCTTCTTGAGGGTCATGAATGTGCAAAGTTTCAATACATATACGAGTTTTGGAAATGTGGTAAAAATTTTCTTTTTTTATTTTGTGTTGGGGTCAAATTGACCCACTGTTTCTTTATCCAGCTGAGTTTCACAGTTAAAGGATGATTTTGGCTGTTCGTTTTTGGATAGTAATTACTACACTGTTGCAGCACTGAAAAGAAGTTTGAGAAAACCCATTTTACCTTTAAAAGGTTTGAGAACCAGACAGGGGTGTAGTTTGCAGGGGGACGGGGAAAGGTAGATAATGAGGTCTCTCATTCATGCATGTTCTTATTTCATGAAAATATAAGTGTGCTCAAATATTAGATTTCAAGAGGTAAGGTACATTATCTGGGAATGTCAGGCGCAAATGCTTTGCTTCCGATAATAGACAGCCTAATGGTGACATGTGAACGATTGTGTGACACTGCAGAAACAATACATGACTAACAGGTATAACAGCTGTGTAGTGTCGGCATGCACATGGTAAGTAAAATGTGTGAAGTCAGTCTACAAGGATATGCATGTGATGTGGTTCAATGATTTGATTGGCGTTTCCGCATATTTTTATGGGGTGTGATTTATATATTTACTTTGCTAACTAAGCAATCAATCGTGTCGATCGTCGCGTACCTTGCCGTGACCAATGACGTGTGATAAGAAGCGTTACACTTTCGTCGCCTACATACTCGCCTGAGAAGATACGTGACGTCTGCGCGTGTAGTCTGAAGTTTTGCCAGTTAACGAAAAAAAACCTCTATTCGTCGACCAGTTTGTTGGAAAGGTAAACTACCCATAATACCAATATGTAGCCACTAAATGCCTGTATATCTCTATATAAAAATAAGCGGGGCTCTTGGCTGCATTCCGGTTTGTATTTCTAAAGTTCTCTCCTATTGCACGCTGTTTTAACATTTAATCCTTAAAACATACTAGTATTTATTTTCATGCTACTAGTACAAATTTTTTTAGATACTAGTATTTATTCCATTATTACTAGCGCTCATTCTTTAATTAGCCTACTATAGGCCTACCTTTTGAAAAAAACTAGTACTTAATCATTATATACTAGAACTCATTCATTAGATACTAGTGCTTTTCTTATAATTCACTACCTAAGAAAATTTATACCTAGTGCTTATTTTTGTTACTATTAACATTTTAGATAAAATATATCTCAAGGTTAAAGCTGTGGTAACTTTATGCGCTCTAGCGGTTAATAGACAGAACTGCATGCGTCTTGCGGAAGAACATTGTACCCGGAGCTACTTCTCTCTGCTTATGACTACACAGAGACTGTGCTCCTCCGCAGCGGTACCTTCCAGACCGTCTGAAATAGTCCCAATATAAACACTTATTATAAGTGTGCCATAATGAATCAGGGTAAGATAGAAACGCAGTTTTGAACATGGATTTAATGTTGAACATTCTCATTATATATATTTTTGTAAATATTGAACACAAAGTCACAGACAGCAGCTTAAATATATACTTGTATTATCCAGACGTTTATCCACACCCACGTTATCCAGACGTTCGTTATCATGCGTTTATCCACACGCACGTAATCCAGACGTTTATCCACACGTACGTTATCCAGACGCATAATAAAAAATATACTTTCTTACATACGTCGCCGCCATCGCGGCCGCACACTTTGAACGCAGCTCCGACACGTGACCGTGACGTCTCGAATTTTATGTCTGACGCCTGAATACTATGGGATTTTGGCCAGACGGCTGGCGAGCGTATACACGTTAGTTCTCCACTCTGTTTGCTTAGCAATCATCACATTATGTATAAATCACACCTCATATATTTTCACATACATGAAATGCATACGTTTGTGCACTCTACCTGTGGCCTCAGTGTAGAGTTTGGACTCATCAGTGCTGGTCACTTTGCAAGTGATGTATGTTTTCCTCCTCTCTATTCGATCCAGAGCGCTGTGGATTAAAACCACACTACCCAGAGGCATTGGACTGTACAGGAGAACAGAGTTCAACAGGTGAGATCTCTCTAAATCAATCCCTAAAGCCAGTGTAAACTGGGAAAAAATGAAGTACTGAAACATTAGCTTACCTGCGGTAGTCAATGTTGAGATTGGCAGTCATAATGGGTCCTGACAGGTAACCAGCAAGAGTACCTGTGACTGTGTCAATCATGGTGGCTATGGCTCCACCATGGACATGCCTAACACAAAAGGAAAAGGTGTAAATATTTCCTGTTCTTCCTTTCTTGACAAATAAAATAGAGGCATTTCATTTCAGCCAATAAACACAGAATAGAGCATTTCCTTACCCAGGTGCACCCTCTAATAAATGCCCTGCCTGAAACACACAAACGCAGCTCTTCTCCTCCTTATTGACAAACACAACGTATTCAAACGTTGCGCCCTGCTCTCTAACATTTCTTGTGAAAAGTCGAGCTTTGGCCTGGATGAGTTTGCTGAGGTGGATGCCGCCTACCAGACAGAAACAAAGTGACATTTGCTTTTACATACATTATGTAATTTTATTTTATTGATTACAGTGACTAGGGGTATGTTCACACTTCACACTTGTAGTTCAGTTTCTCTTGGTTTGCTTAGCATTCACACTGTCATTTTTAACCGTATGTAAAGATACAAAACAAACAATATATTTTACAAAGGAACTTGTCGAACATCCAAAACAATGCTGTGTGCTGGGCTAAATGCGCTCACTGTATGTGCATACATATGATACACTATATTGCCAAAAGTTGGGACGCCTGCCTTTACATGCACATGAACTTTAATGACATCCCATTCTTAATCCATAGGGTTTATGGAGTTGGCCGACCCTTTGCAGCTATAACAACTTCAACTCTTCTGGGAAGGCTTTCCACAAGGTTTAGGAGTGTGTTTGTGGGAGTTTTTACCATTCTTCTGGACTAGAAGCACATTTGTGAGGTCAGGCCCTGATGATGGACGAGAAGGCCTGGCTCACAGTCTCCACTTTAATTAATCCCAAAGGTGTTCTATCGGGTTGAGGTCAGGACTCTGTGCAGGCCAGTTAACTTCCTCCAAACCAAACTCGCTCATCCACTTGCTTCATCTTTATGGACTTTGCTTTGTGCAGTCATTTTGGAACAGGAAGGGCCATCCCCAAACTGTTCCCACAAATTTGGGAGCATGAAATTGTTCAAAATGTCTTGGTATGCTGAAGCATTAAGAGTTCCTTTCACTGGAACTAAGGGGCAAAGCCCAACCCCTGAAAAAAACACACCATAATCCCCCCTTACGAAACTTTACACTTGGCACAATGCAGTCAGACAAGTTCTCCTGTCAACCGCCAAAATCCAGACTCATCCATCAGATTGCCAGACAAAGTAGTGTGATTCGTCACTCCAGAGAACACGTCTCCACTGCTCTAGAGTCAATTGACCATTCGCAAAGACCCGCCCCTTTAGTTACTGTTGCTATGTCCCACAAGCCGTGGCGCTCTCGCACCACACACTCTCTAACGTAGAGGAGGAGCTGGAGCAAAGAGGACACTGACAACATGCCGACAGACAGGACAGGGCAAGTTACTTTTGATATGAAAAAGTTTTTTTAAGAAATTTAAACAATAAATACCGTTTTGTGGCTCTTTAAAGTGTCGTGATCGCTGTAGCACCTCAGTTAAAGCTGCGCGTGAACCGATCATCTCTTCCTTCTAGTTCATTGATAAGTATCAAATAAACATGAATGAACACTAACAGAAATGTTTCAACCGCAGAGGGTCAGTAGTACACAGCGTTTTTCAAGTTCAAGTCCACAAACGTTATATGCTACCTCTACTGACTGCTTTGTCGGACAAAACGCCTGATTGCGGCGATGTGATTGGTCAGACCGCCTGTCATTCAAACTTGCGTGAAGGGTGAATTGGCGGCGTACACACAAAATCTGCTGTGGGATATTCTGCTTCAAAGAGACGCGGTGCCTGTACCGAACTGTAAAGTGCAACATTGCAACTATGACAAGAAAAAACAGGTATGCTTAAGCATTCTGTCCTTTTTAGGGTCACGATTCTGTGACATCATGTCATGTTTTTGGTTTGTTTATATGTTGGTTCATGTTGCATTCATATTTCAGTTGAAACACACCTCTGTTCATTTAAAATCGTGCAGAGACTCATCCTTTTAGCAATCTCGGCCCGCTTGTTTGGTGCGCACCAGGGTTCGGATGGTAGCGTGCACACTTATTCAAATGAACACAGAGTCCCATCAGAGTTTATTTTAATTGAACCAAACCTGCTACGTGTGAACACACCCTAGAAGTTACTATGCAAATACATATTAAACACTTACCAGTAGCATATTTAATGGAGCGGTTGTAGCTGGGCAACTTCCTCCAAGGCCCCTTTTTCTGCTCCTCGCCATTTTCAGTGTCATTGTCACACAGTGCATTATAGTGGTCATAAGCTTTGCACATCTCTGGACTCCAGGACGAGTTGGGCTGGCTGAAGTCCCGCGGCTGAGATGAGAACGGCCACAGTGACGTCGTCTGGACAAATAGTAATAATTTAAGTTATTTTTCAATAATGTAAATCAGAGCAGTGTTGCTACTGTTAACTAAAATGATTAAATATCTTGAAATAAAGCTAAAATAAAATAGAATATTAGATACACTTAAACTTGATATTTGAAATGTTGACTTGGCAACTAACTAAATTAATACATTAATAAATAAAATATTAATAAATGCTATCAAAAAATTGTTCATACTTAGTTCGTGTTAACTAAAGTAGTTAACTTAAGAAACTATTGTAAAGTGTTACCTAAGTTAATTTAAGATAATTAATAAACTAATTTTGTATACAAATAACACTGGAGAGGAGTACGTTAGCCAGGTATGATTTATCTTATGGAGAAACAATATAACAAATTTAGCCAAAAGATTTTAAAATGTGCGACACACAGTCATCCATTGATGACAGCACACCTACAACTATCATGAATACGAACTACCAGCAGCCAAAAACAAATGTAAAAATGTAAACTTTACCGAGATGGGACTGATCGTCTTGAATGAGGACTGCAGGTGCCTGTGTGTCTCTTTAGAGAGCAGCTGGTTAAGTTTGATTCCGTTACAGATCTGCTGGCCGTGAAGGAGGCCAAGTCTTCTCGCTATGTGTCCTAACATGCTGACAGGCAGCACAACCTCTGTTTTCAGAGGAATGTAGTGGCTGTCACTCCAGAACAAAAGGATAAGTTAGCGGATGTGTTATTCTTCTAGACAGGATAAACGCCTAAAATCTAACGTCAATTGCTACAAATGAATATGACTTTCTTGTACATGATGTAACGTTAATTAAATGAAGGCATTTCCACACACGCTCTCACGTCAACAGAAACCGCACACAAGCGTTAGCCGCTCGGTCAATTTTAAGAAATAAACTGGAAAACGAAATAAAGTCGTCATCAGTTAGTTACCGACAGAACATTGTATAAAAAGGACGGCCAACTTTAAGGTGGAAAAACAAGATTTGCCGGTGAGCTGTGTGACTTTCAGAATCACGGACGTCATCGGTGATTGGCTAGTTCACGCACGCGGAGTCAAAACACGTGTCATTATAACCACGTGACAGGAATTCATACGTTTGATTGGTGGGCTGGAGTGTTACAACTTCCTGTGTGTCTGTTGCCACAACAATCCGTGGTTCCAGTACTTTCAGCGCACTGCTCGAATCTACTTTTTTTGTAATTTTACATTTAGTAACGTTAGTGTTTTACCGGCAACTGATGCACAATGTTTGGTCGAGAGGCGCGGCGTTCAACAAACAAGTTTGTGCAGAGAGAGAGGGACAGAATAAGGGTAGAGAAACCGTTTATTTTTTTATATATATATAACGTATACAAATTATATTATTTTACAGTCCCAGGGTCCCCCAGAAAGAAAAAAAATTAAACTCAAATAACATTAAATAAAATAACTAACGTTGCATTTAAAAAATGATTTGGGGTTAATATGAATGCTTTTTATTCTGCAAGGAAGGATGTTAACATCAAACGTTGTACTTTTTAACTTTTTGTTCAAAGAAATAAAAAAATAGAAATGTTTGATGAGCATCGAATTATAGATTATAGACTATAGATTATAATGTTAATGGTTTCTAAAAGATCATGTGACACTGAAGAAGAATGATGCTGAAAATTATTTTCCACCACAGGAATAAATTACATTTTAAAATAGAAAACAGTTATTATTAAATTATATATATATATATACACAGGTCCTTCTCAAAAAATGAGCATATTGTGATAAAAGTTCATTATTTTCCATAATGTAATGATAAAATTAAAATTTCATATATTTTAGATTCATTGCACACCAACTGAAATATTTCAGGTCTTTTATTGTTTTAATACTGATGATTTTGGCATACAGCTCATGAAAACCCCAAAATTCCGATCTAAAAAAATTAGCACATTTCAGCCGACCAATAAAAGAAAAGTGTTTTTAATACAAAAAAAGTCAACCTTCAAATAATTATGTTCAGTTATGCACTCAATATTTGGCCGGGAATCCTTTTGCAGAAATGACTGCTTCAATGCGGCGTGGCATGGTGGCAATCAGCCTGTGGCACTGCTGAGGTGTTATGGAGGCCCTGGATGCTTCGATAGCGGCCTTAAGCTCATCCAGAGTGTTGGGTCTTGCGTCTCAACTTTCTCTTCACAGTATCCCACAGATTCTCTATGGGGTTCATGTCAGGAGAGTTGGCAGGCCAATTGAGCACAGTAATACCATGGTCAGTAAACCATTTACCAGTGGTTTTGGCACTGTGAGCAGGTGCCAGGTCGTGCTGAAAAAATGAAATCTTCATCTCCATAAAGCTTTTCAGCAGATGGAAGCATGAAGTGCTCCAAAATCTCCTGATAGCTATCTGCATTGACCCTGCCCTTGATAAAACACAGTGGACCAACACCAGCAGCTGACATGGCACCCCAGACCATCACTGACTGTGGGTACTTGACACTGGACTTCAGGCATTTTGGCATTTCCTTCTCCCCAGTCTTCCTCCAGACTCTGGCACCTTGATTTCCGAATGACATGCAAAATTTGAGCGACAGTCCAGTGCTGCTTCTCTGTACCCCAGGTCAGGCGCTTCTGCCGCTGTTACTGGTTCAAAAGTGGCTTGACCTGGGAATGCACCTGTAGCCCATTTCCTGCACACGACTGTGCACGGTGGCTCTGGATGTTTCTACTCCAGACTCAGTCCACTGCTTCCGCAGGTCCCCCAAGGTCTGGAATCGGTCCTTCTCCAGAATCTTCCTCAGGGTCCGGTCACCTCTTCTCGTTGAGCAGCATTTTTTGCCACACTTTTTCCTTCCCACAGACTTCCCACTGAGGTGCCTTGATACAGCACTCTGGGAACAGCCTATTCGTTCAGTAATTTCTTTCTGTGTCTTACCCTCTCGCTTGAGGGTGTCAATGATGGCCTTCTGGACAGCAGTCAGGTCGGCAGTCTTACCCATGATTGCGGTTTTGAGTAATGAACCAGGCTGGGAGTTTTTAAAAGCCTCAGGAATCTTTTGCAGGTGTTTAGAGTTAATTAGTTGATTCAGATTATTAGGTTAATAGCTCGTTTAGAGAACCTTTTCATGATTTGCTAAATTTTTGAGATGGTTTTTGGGGTTTTCATGAGCTGTATGCCAAAATCATCAGTATTAAAACAATAAAAGACCTGAAATATTTCAGTTGGTGTGCAATGAATCTAAAATGAAATTTTAATGCTATCATTACATTATGGAAAATAATGAACTTTTATCACAATATGCTATTTTTTTGAGAAGGACCTGTATATTACTTTGAACAAATGAATGCAGCCTTGGTGTGCAAACTTTTGAACTTTAATTAAATCTTTAAAAATGTAATGTATGTTTTATAAATCTTCTCTACTGACCTCCAGGAGTACCTGAATTTTATTATTTATGTTTACCAGCTTTCTTTCTTCTTTAACAGAAAGATGAAGCGATCGCTGACATGACTGCTGAGCTGGACGGGTGTGTTTAAGCTGATTTAACATCAAGGTTTAAGATTTAGGCCTGGTTTCACAGACAGGGCTTTGATTAAGACCTCAAATTAGTGCGTTTTAGTAGCTTTCAAAAACGTGCCCTAGAAAAAAACATTACTGGTGTGCATTTTGAAACAAAACAATGGCACTGATATATTTTACCCTGATCTATATAGATCATGCGTGGATGTCTGCCTGTCGCGATAGTAAAAAACGCTCCTGATATTAAAGTAAGAATTACAGAAGAAGAAAATAAAACATATTTTGTTACCATTTGTAGCTTGGCTTTGCCATCATCCCTGTCGTCAGAGCTCATTTCCCAGTACATTCAGCATCTGGCTCATATTCATGATCTCAAACATACGTATTCTCAAAAAGCTATCATTTTCAACATCTTCAAAATCAATATTTTGTTGGCTAACAGCTTTGTCACCAGATCCACTGTCAATTGATAATGACAGTAATATTTGATTGTGTTTAGTACTTGCTCTGCAGTAAATCGCTGAGCCATTTCAGGTTTTGCACGTATTATTTGCTCGTTTTCTGCCTGCGTAACTATGAGTGAAATGTCACTTCATTATTGTGTATCAGACATTAAAAATAACAAAGGTGAATTGCACTTCAGTCATCAAAGATTCAAGTATACTTTTGCATAAAAAAATATACTTAGACTGTTACACACCTCGGATTGTTAGCGACCCTATAAAGTTAAAAAAATAAAAAATAAATAAATAGTCTGGGACTAGCTTAAGCCTTGTCTGTGAAACCGAGAGTTAGTCTTTTTAGACATTTAAAACAAAGAAACATTATGACATTTTTTTTAATAAGAACTACTGACATATTTTTAGGTCACTAATCACGTATGGATAATTTAAATGACTCTCTCTTACATTAAGAGTTGAATAGAGTAGTAAATATATGCTGATATACTATGTACTTGTTCTAGAATCCAGAATGTGAAGTTGAAAGCTGAATTTGAGTGTAACGGTCTTGCTGTTTACGAAAAAGCCCTGAGATGCAGAGAGAAGACCAAACAGAGAGAGATGGAGTTGTGGAATACCTCTCTCACTCTGGTCAGTAGAGATAGGTCTGCTGTAACTTTCTTGAAAATATCTGAAAGTGTTAAAGGGTTAGTTCACCCAAAAATGAAATTCTGTCATTAATGACTCACCCTAATGTCGTTCCAAACCCGTAAGACCTCCGTTCATCTTCGGAACACAGTTTAAGATATTTTATATTTAGTCAAAGAGCTTTCTGTTACTTCAGTGAAAGTGAATGCACGGTATACTGTCCCTTTCCAGAAAGGTAATAAAAACATCATCAAAGTAGTCCATGTGTCATCAGTTGGTTAGTTAGAATCTCTTGAAGCATCGAAAATACGTTTTGGTCCAAAAATAACAAAAACTATGACTTTATTCAGCATTGTCTTCTCTTCCGTGTTTGTTTTCAATCCGCGAACAAAGATTCGAACGGTTATGAATCAGCGTATTGATTCATGATTCGGATTGCGTGTCAAACTGCCAAACTGCTGAAATCACGTGACACCGGCGATCCAAATTCGGAATCGATTCACTGATTCATAACCGTTTGGATCTTTGTTCGCAGATTGAAAACAAACACGGAAGAGAATACAATGCTGAATAAAGTCGTAATTTTTGTTATTTTTGGACCAAAATGTATTGTCGATGCTTCAAAAGAGTCTAACTAACCCACTGATGTCACATGGACTACTTTGATGATGTTTTTCTCTTAAACAAAATAGTATCTACATCTTAACTTTTATAACTATGGCCTGGTTTCACAGACAAGGCTTAGATTAAGCCAGGTTTAGGCCTTAGTTCAATTTAAGTATCTTTTATAAACGTGCCTTAGAAAAAAAAAAAACATCACTGGTGTGCGTCTTTAAACATACCAATGGCACTGACATGTTTTTAGATCTGTCAGTGCAAGTTGCTTTCAGTTAAACATGCATTTTAGTCCTGAACTAGCTTAAACCTTGTCTGTGAAACCAGTGGTAAATGTTTTAAGGCAGCGGCTATTTGCACTAAGAGTAAATAGCATATTTTCTTAGCGATAGATGAAATTTAAACTAAGTGCAAATAGCTGTAAATGCTATTTACTACGTGAAATAACATACTAAATGAAAATAGTGATTCTATTTACACTCTATTTACAAAATAGCATATTTTCTTAATGATAATTGCTGTTTTTAAGTGCAAATAGTAATAGATGCTATTTACACTGTGCAAATAGCTGTAGATTTGCACCTCAGTTTTGTTGTACAATATCATGATGCGATAATAACATTGAGTGTAAATGATTATATTCATTAAAATTGTTAAATGCATGCCACCTTAATGGGAAAATAAAAGCCCTCCCTTCCCCTACCCAATAAAGCCTTTTATTATTATTAAACATTTCGTTAGCCACTTTATTTCCACATTTAGAATATTTTCTTAATTTTTATTGAAAGTAAATGCATTTCTGGTGTGATTTGTGATGAAAAAAGAGAGGAGAAAAAACTCAAGGCGGATTCGAACCCTGTCAATCGCGTCAAAATCAAGATGATTAAGCCGTACAAAGCGTAGACTTTGTTTGGCTTAATCAAGCTAAGTCTAATGAAGCTAATACTTCAACATCTGAACAGAATAGCACTTGCCAACAAGGAACACTATATGCACTAAGTGTGAATAGACACAGATGTGGGCGACAGTGGGTTAGTTCACCCAAAAAGGAAAATTCTGTCATCATTTACTCACCCTCATGATTGTTTCAAACCCATAAGACTTTTGTTTATCCTCAGAACACAAATCAAGATATTTGTACTGAAATCTGAGAGATTTCTGTCCCTCCATGGAAAGTCCATGCAACTAAATCTAAGTTTCAAAAAGTTCATAAAGAGATTTTAAAATACCGTATTTTCCGCACTATAAGGCGCACCGGATTATAAGGCGCACCTTCAATGAATGGCCTATTTTAGAACTGTTTTCATATATAGGGCGCACCGGATTATGAAGCGCATAGAATAGAAGATACTGCAGTCAAACGATTGACTGGGTTTGCATTATGCATCCACTAGGTGGAGCTCTGTCCTAAAGGGAATATCAACAAAACAGTCAGATAAAGTCAAACTTTATTAAGCGTTCTGACAACTCCGTTCACTCCCATGGTAACGTTGTTTAAACGTTGATGTGCATATAAACAATATCTCCCAGCCTTGCTGACTTTTCTCCCAAACGTGGAGGGGAACTTTTCCTTAATTCAGTAAACACGTAGTAAAAGAAACAGTCGGATACCACTAAATCAAACGTTAGTGCATAACTCCACATTGTTCAGTTACGTATAACACGTAAAGCTCACTTTTTCAGTTCATTCCCCGTCCACGAATCCCTCGAATTCTTCTTCTTCAGTGTCCGAATTGAACAGTTCGGTGACTACGGCATCCAACCTGCCCGGCTCCCTCTCATTATCCGAAAGCACAGTACCGGTGTTTACTGACTACGGTAGCCGTAATGCTGCAAGCGGTGCCGCTTTGTAGTTTACCAGTCGTTCTGAAACATTTTATTATTATTAAATTGTTTTTATTGGTTTTTCAAATTGAAACATTTTGACAGAGCGCCTTGATCCATATATAAGCTCTGGATTATAAGGCGCACTGTCGTTTTTTGAAAAAATTAAAGGCTTTTAAGTGCGCCTTATAGTGCGGAAAATACGGTAAATACATTTGAATCGAGTGGCTTAAACCCAGCATACCTTTGAGACATTTACCAATTGAGTGCTTTATGTATGATTTTTTATAGGTCCTTATAAAAAAAATAGCATATTGTGATAAAAGTTCATTATTTTCCATAATGATACAAATTAAACTTTCATATATTTTACATTCATTGCACACCAACTGAAATATTTCAGGTCTTTTATTGTTTTAATACTGATGATTTTTGCATACATCTTATGAAAACCCCAAATTCCTATCTCAAAAAATTAGCATATCATGAAAAGGTTCTCTAAACGAGCTATTACCCTAATCATCTGAATCAACTAATTAACTCTAAACACCTGCAAAAGATTCCTGAGGCTTTTAAAAACTCCCAGCCTGGTTCATTACTCAAAACCGCAATCATGGGTAAGACTGCCGACCTGACTGCTGTCCAGAAGACCATCATTGACACCCTCAAGCGAGAGGGTAAGACACAGAAAGACATTTCTGAACGAATAGGCTGTTCCCAAAGTGCTGTATCAAGGCACCTCAGTGAGAAGTCTGTGGGAAGGAAAAAGTGTGACAAAAAATGCTGCACAACGAGAAGAGGTGACCGGACCCTGAGGAAGATTGTGGAGAAGGACCGATTCCAGACCTTGGGGGACCTGCGGAAGCAGTGGACTGAGTCTGGAGTAGAAACATCCAGAGCCACCGTGCACAGGCGTGTGCAGGAAATGGGCTACAGGTGGCGCATTCCCCAGGTCAACCCACGTTTGAACCAGAAACAGCGGCAGAAGCGCCTGACCTGGGCTACAGAGAAGCAGCACTGGACTGTCGCTCAAATTTTGCATGTCATTCGGAAATCAAGGTGCCAGAGTCTGGAGGAAGACTGGGGAGAAGGAAATGCCAAAATGCCTGAAGTCCAGTGTCGAGTACCCACAGTCAGTGATGGTCTGGGGTGCCATGTCAGCTGCTGGTGTTGGTCCACTGTGTTTTATCAAGGGCAGGGTCAATGCAGCTAGCTATCAGGAGATTTTGGAGCACTTCATGCTTCCATCTGCTGAAAAGCTTTATGGAGATGAAGATTTCGTTTTTCAGCACGACCTGGCACCTGCTCACAGTGCCAAAACCACTGGTAAATGGTTTACTGACCATGGTATTACTGTGCTCAATTGGCCTGCCAACTCTCCTGACCTGAACCCCATAGAGAATCTGTGGGATATTGTGAAGAGAAAGTTGAGAGACGCAAGACCCAACACTCTGGATGAGCTTAAGGCCGCTATCGAAGCATCCTGGGCCTCCATAACACCTCAGCAGTGCCACAGGCTGATTGCCTCCATGCCACGCCGCATTGAAGCAGTCATTTCTGCAAAAGGATTCCCGACCAAGTATTGAGTGCGTAACTGAACATAATTATTTGAAGGTTGTATGAAAAACACTTTTCTTTTATTGGTCAGATGAAAAATGCTAATTTTTATCATTACATTATGGAAAATAATGAACTTTTATCACAATATGCTAATTTTTTGAGAAGGAACTGTATAAGTAAAAGCCTAAATTAAATCTGTTCATCATATAAAGTGATCGTGTCTCTTCAGAAGACTTGGATTAACCCTAAAAAGGGCAAGACCATAAAGATACATCAGAAAATTCATTTATTGCTATTTTCCATCATTTTAGGACACAAATAATACAATAATAGGCTACACACAATAGTGCAATTATTATTATTTTTAAAAATGACTTGATATGCGTATAACAACATTTTAGGCAAGGTTTATTCTCTCGCATCTTAAATTTTTATTTTTTTGTGCAAAATTATGTTAAGTATAATGCGTATTTATAAATATATTAGCAAACTGTATCATATTTTATATGCTAATTTCTAAAGCCTATTAATTCATTATCAATATGACCAAAACGTTGCTGAAAAACCTTTTGTACACATCTGCTTCATGCCTTCCTTCCTCTGACTGATAGTTAATTTTTTGCTCAGAAATCATTACCATTAATGTTATAAAGTAAATGTAAGATAAACATTTACTGGACTGAAGCGACTTGGCTTTACTTTATTATTCATACATCATTATTTAATGTTAAAAATAAAATTAAAAAATTAGGTTGATGTAAATGTCAAATATGACACAACTTTTGGGGAACATTTATTTGTCCATCTCTAAATTGTCATTTGCAATGAATTGCATATATGAGCCATAAACGCAATAATCTAACACTTACAGGGATAGTTTGGCCAAAAATGAAATTTTGTCATTATTTACCATTACTTTGTGTTCAGCAGAAGAAGGGTTGAAGGTTTGAAAAAACTTGAGCGTGACTTCGTTCATACAGTTTTTGGGTGAACTATCCCTTTAACAACAACTTTTTAAACATGTTAGTCCCCTCCAAATATTATAAATATGTGAAATATATAAACTACAAAGAATGTATGAACGAAGTTACCAAATCTATATATTTAAAACAAACGCTCTTTGAACATGAAACCAAGAAATGAGACCTACACTTTCCCTGCCCCTACCCACAGCCTCTTAAGTATCCCAGGATACGTCACCCCTTTTCAGGGTTAAACCGCTCAGTTCATTTGGATTTTTTTATTTTTTCATTTGGATCTCTTTATGGATGTTTTAAAGCTTCAGTGTTTTGGGTGAATAGACTTTCAATGGAGAGACAGTAAGAAGACGGTTCCTCTGCATAGTGTGTGCACCATGACAATACTTAGAAAGTATGTTTCAGTTTTCTGAAAAGATTAAAGATTAGTTTAGTTGGCATACACTTGATGCATGTTTCATAAAATGAGTCCTGCCTTGGGGGAAAATGTAAACGTCTGGGAGAAAGAGAAGAGTAAACAGTTGGGAGAATATGGGATGTTTATCAGAGTATTCGGCCTTAAAGTGACAGCAGCTTTGTAAAGAGCTTTACAACTTTTATACAGGTATTGAAATGAGTTTAAGGTAAAGTCGTATGTCAGATGGAGCATCACTGACTGGCTTAAACCACCATGATAACAATGATAAAATAATGCATTGACATGAAAAAATGAAATTTACTTTTGATAATTAAGTACTTTAAAAACAAATACTTCTGTACTTTTACTTAAGTAAAAATCTGTTTTTAGAACTTTCACTTGTACTGGAGTAATATCTGAACAGTGGCACTTTTACTTTTACTCGAGAAATGGAGTTACTCTGCTCTCAGATTTCATAAAAATAATTCTTCATTTCGAAAATGAAAGAAAATCTTATGGATTAGGAACGATGGCAATATTATAATATTTGGTTAAACTAACCTTTTAAAAGAGTAGCTGCAATAACTGTTTACCATCAGTAGGGGGTGGTATAAAGACACAAGCGCAATCAGGAAATACAGTTGCTATTGTGGATCTTTGAGTGTCTTCTTATGGAAGCCAAATTTGGCCAATAATGCTTCAGATTCAGGTTCATCGGGTACATTTTCAGAGAGCAGGTTTATCTGACTCAGCTACTGAGAAAGACACAATAATTGCTAGACTACACTTACACAAACAACCAGTTCTGTCACAGATATTCAAACAGTTGCATACGACAAACAGCAGGTGTCAAATGAGGGTAGTTGGAAACTATTCAAATGATTGAATGATTTTACTTTGTTTATTCACTTTTAATCCTGTAACAGACTGGACAAACAGAGTTATCTTTAGCGCTTATCATTAGTGTAGCCATCTAGGTCCTTGCCAGCAAACTGACAGTACAGGAACAATTGAAACAGTACAGAGGAAGAGGGCAATTGTGCCAATTTTGTCTGTTTAAGATTTCAAATGTATGACAAATTCCCATTAAAGTGAACGTAAAGTATAGTTCAAATAAATAAAAGTATAAACATTTAAAGCAAATTTTTGTTTGTTAAGTAGCACATATAAAATAATAAAAATGATTCTGTGGTGAAGTAAATACTACATGAAAAAGTTAGTTCATGCAAGAAAAAAAGGAAATTCTATATTAGTACTCAATTCAAGCTTGTAGAAATTAAAGTGTAAATATCAACGTTATCAAAAATGAAGTAAAACCTACTCAACTTTTCTGATACTGGTGTTCCCATCATGCACTGGGGCATGAATAATTAATAAGGTTGATTTTTCACTGTTTTCCAGCTATATTTACACTGTGTCATCATTACTTTTGTTTGTTAGGTTTGGTAACTTGACATTTTGTGACATATGGAGTTCATTTTCTACTCAAAATGACATTCATACTCCATCAAATGTTACCGTCATTGTGTATTGTGTATATTGAGGTCTCATTTTTCATGCGCTGCATTACTTCTATTATGTACACATGGCGTCTACACAATATCTATTGTATTATTTATTTAGATGTTTCTGAGCAAAGCATACATGTTAAGAGCATGGATTGATTCAGTGTTCTATTAGTTGAGTAAAAAGAATTGCAAAGGAAACTATAACTACAAAAATGTCTAGAGAAATGCTTAAGTTAAGTTTACTTTATGTGCAAATTGTCTTTCAACAGACAGAAAAATTAAGTCGTTTGTACAAACACTAGTCTTGTTTGATCTACGTTAAATATTTAAAGTGAACTATTTCATATTTAAGTAAATCAAGCTGAATTTTTTTATCAGTGTGCTTGGCAAAACAAGCATATAAAATGAAAACCATTTTTGTTAAACTATATTTATTGTTGTTATGTATTCATTTTTTGTGTGTGACTCTGCTCTATTTACCACACCTTTTCAGAAAGTGTCTCTCTTTTTGTGTGATTTGCATCGAAGGAAGATTCAAATATAGTTTTGACTTGTAAATGTTGTTGATATTGACGACAGCAGGAAAAGGTTATTATCCTATCCTGTGTTTCTACAGGTACGGAGAGAAGCGCTACGCAAGTTGCTGGAACAGGAGAGACAGCTGCACATCAGAGAGATGAGCGCGATTGGTCTGGCCATTTATCAACAAAGAACATAAACCAATAAAAACATATTCCCACATTCAGCCTTCACATTTCACAGCTTCTTCAAGGTTGTATTTGGTCGAGCTCTTGCTCTGACCAGGAAACGTCCCCAAAACATACTGATAGCATGCACTTTCTCTCAGTTAGAGTTTCAGACAATATTCATCATTAGTGGCTAAAGACCAAATGTAAAGGACTAAGCATTGTTCACGTATAGGCTTGAGTGACCCCCAGGGACCTATAAGCTGTCAGGGTCAGCTAAAATAGTAACTAGTGAATCTCATGAGCTTGAAGAAGTCATTTAAATCATTTGATATTTAGAAGGATAAATATTGATTAATAACATGATTAACAACCTCAGTGGATTCAAGAATCCATCCCCTCATCTTGAAATCTTACATCAAGCTCATTTTGGTTTCCTCTGTCTACACACACTACCGATCAAATGTCTGGACAGTGAGATTACATAATGAAAGACACCTCTTATTTTCACCATGGCCACATTTGTTTGATAAAATGCAGGCTTGATAAACAAAATAAAGTGTTAAGTGTAATGCATTACTAATTAATTACTTTCATTTAATTACTATTCCCTTAAAAAAGTAAAGTAAGGGATTACTCTTTAATTTTTCTGTAATTTAATTACAGTTACTTCTGATGTAAATAATATGCATTATAGAACTTTTCTATATAAAACAATAGTGTATTTAACATTTTTAAATGTATGTTTTTAATACAAACTTCTCCCATTTGGTCAGTTTAAGAATATTGTATGCAATTTTATATTATTTATTTGAAAGAATTAAATAAGCAGTTTCATGTCTATCCTTGTATTGTTCAACTGGTTGAGGTTGGTATGGGGTTTAGAAAGTAATTAGTAATAAGTAATGAAATAGTTTTTAGAGGGAGTAATCGGTAACACTTTATTTTACGGTGTCATTGTTACATACATTACATGTAGTAACACGGAACTAACCTTAAACAAAACCCTAACCCTATAGTACGTACATGTAGTTACTTAATATTACTCAGTTCTTTACACTGTAACAAAGACAATGTATAAAATTAAAATAAAGTGTAACCGAGTAATTAGTAATCTAATTACACTGTTGAAAATGTAATTAATTAATTACTTTTTTAGAGTAACTTACCCAACGCTGTTATCTTTCAGAAAGCATTCAAATTTAATACTCAAGAAACATGTCTTATTATTATCAATATTCTGCTATAATCCCCCCCCTTATTCTTTGCTGAAGAATATACATCTGAAATATACATCTTTTATTCTTTTGTAAATTTAAACAATACATTTACTGTCACCCTTGCATGACTTCTTTCATATATATATATATATATATATATATAGAAAATATAGAAAAGTATGATCATTATAAAATTGCATGTTGGAGATGATCACCATGTTTACGAAGACTAGTTTACTGCGTCATTCAAAGCGAAAACAATCACTATTGGGGAAAAAAATCAAAAACACAAGCTATGGATAAACCTTTTTGAAAAGCCTAAATATTGAGAAAACATAAATATCCCAAATGATCTATTTACAGTAATTAATTTATGGTGAACTTCTATAAAATAAAATAAATGAATTAATTTTGGTCACCTAAAACAAATTGTTCCTGTTTTTGATATTCAGGAATTACAGGTTCCTGTCATGGCTGTTGGATGATCTATTGTTATAAATGTTCTTTTGAAAGAAAGGGAAGGCAAACACTGTTCACATGAGAGCATGTCTGTGTGTCCTTTCCTAACAGCACAATTAGCCGTGCGAACAATAGTAGCATTGGTAAATATGTACATATTCCCAACCTGAAGATCCTACATTAAGCAACTTCTCAAGTAAAGGTGAAAGGGGTGACTCAAACACTTACTAAAGACTGGCTGATACACCATGAATGTGGATAAACAAGTTAACAGAACTGGAATCATTTGTCAAATACACATTTGTTCACACATTGCTTACAATGCAATTTGCTAAGGATTAAATTAAAACCCCCAAATACGTTTCTAAGACTAAGGATTTTTTTTTTATACTTGTACATAACCTTTAACATAATAAAACTTGTCAATCCTCCTCCAGTCTGTTTCTTTTGATGAGCAGAACAGACACACCCCATCCTCAAACTCTTTTTGTGTGCTAAACAGAATTGTTGCTGCTGATTGCTCAAGTGAAATGACGCAATACAAGAAACTTCATGAGCACTCTACAAGGGTCATTTACACTGTATGATTAGCAAATAGACAATACCAGAGAATAATATTTTATGTTTGTACAAGGATATGCTCTGGAAGTGAAAATTGAACAATGAATTTAAATAGGAAATGTTTGAAGCGGTGTTGTATAACGCAATGTAATGCGTTACCTTGGGTATATTATAAGTAACACAAGTTACTTTTTCAAGTAACTAGTACACATTACTTTACACATTTACTTTAGAAATCCAAGTGACTTTGTTTTCCCATGTATTGTCTGACACCTCTCTTGTCCCAATGTTGAGAGAGATGTGTGGGTTGTGTGAACATGATGGATATTGTGGTTGTAGACTAAATGTGAGCAGGCATTTAGTCATCTCACTTGCCCGAAAACAGATTCAGTATTCCTCAAAATAAATAAAAACTGTGAAATGCTAACTCAGAATATGCAAACCTGCAAATATTAAAGATACAGCATGTAGTGTTTGAGGATCTATTGACAAATGCAATATAATTTTACAATATAATATCTGTTTTCAGTGGAGTATAATGACCTTACATAATGTACCATTATGTTTTTATTACCTTAGAATGAGCCATTTCTATCTACATCTGGCCCCTTACAATGAAGCCGCCATTTTGTTTCTACAGTAGCCCTAAACGGACAAACTGCTCTAGAGATCGCTAATCCCACCGCCACAATTGCCTTTTTCTTATTTCTGGAAGCTCTGAAAGTGTTGTTGTTGGCTTAGGCCAAAAAATTCAACTTTTACATTTGTCATGTGAATAGTCTGAAAGGTCACATGACTAGATCAGTTTTCTTCCTGCATGCACATCTAGAAGATGTTGGGTGTTTCTCAAACGGAGGGCTGCATCCTACCAAGACTGCGTCCTTGCTAGTCCAGTCCTTCTGAGGGTTGTAGGCTAGTAAGAGTGCATGGCTAAGTCACACGTTCCCGTCCCCACGGTCACGGCACGAAAATACTATTAAAACATGTTTTGCAATACAGTGAATGACAGCCATCTGCAGTCTCCCAGTGGAATACATTATTGTCAGTTTAGTGATTAATTTATAGCAAAACAAAAGATAACATCTATGCTTTCATATACGAAAACATTATTTTTGTCATAAACTTTTCTAAGGATACTGATTTTAAAAAGGCAGCTGTGACTCTGAGATGGCAAACGGGAACATGGTTTGTGTAACACATTATTAGCGAAACATTATTAGCTGTTTGATAACGTAGTCGATCAAAAGGCTAATCAAATTCATTACCATTGTGTTTCCGACGTTGTAAAGAGTGATACCTTTGTGCAGCGTTTACTACAGTAACTTGAGTAAAAGTTGACCGAGAGGGTCTCTGAGCTGGTGTGAGTGAGTGGAGGCGGGACTAATTTGCATATTCACATAGACTAAATTAAGTATACTAAATGAAGCAAGGGTGTAGAGCAGGGCTATTCAAATCTTGCCCTGGAGGGCCAATGCACTGCAGAGTTTAGCTCCAACCCTAATCAAACACACCTGAACATGCTAATCAATGTCTTCAAGATCATTAGAAAATCACAGGTGGGTTTGATCAGGGTTGGAGCTAAACTCTGCAGCGCACTAGCCCTCCAGGGCAAGATTTGAATAGCCCTGGTGTAAAGTTAGCTATTTTAAAGGTGCACTATGTAACTTTTCCGTCTGCTAGAGGTCGCCTATTCAAAACAAAGGCATAGTTTGATGACGCCAAGTTTGAGTGTAGAATCTTGGGACACCTCTCACAGACGGTGGAAAAGAATCGGGACAGGACTCGGCAGAAATCAAGTTCATGGATGCGATTATTAATGTGCGTTACTGTCAGTGATGGAAATAACGGCGTTATAAATAAACGGCGCTACTAACGGAATTATTTTTTTCAGTAACGAGTAATCAAACTAATTACTGTTTCTCCCGTTACAACGCTGTTAGTGAGAAAAAAACGCAGCGTTACTATAATTGAGCTCATTGATGCGGTTTCCATCCGACCAGGCTCTCTGTCAGTCGGACCTGCAACGCTTTTCCTTCTCTGGTTGGTGTGTGTGTGTGTGTGTGCGGGCTGGCGTGCATGACATGCGTGTTGGGGGGTGGGTGGGCTTAGTACACATAACTGATGATGATTGGTGGGTGGGAGACAAGGTTGAAGTTGATAGGTTGAGTTCACACACACACACACACACACACACACACACACACACACACACACACACACACACACTATGACGCACACGCATATGCACAGTCAGCGATGGCAAGTCCAACGACTTCAAAGCTAGCTTTCACAAACTGGAGTATAAGCGCAACTTTTCCCTCATTGAGATGAAAGGTAAGAATGTTTATGTAAAGTGCAACTTATGCCAAGGAAGAAAGAGTCTCTCCACGTCGGTGGAAAGTAATTCTAATCTAATGAAGCACCTCACATCATCACATGCCACCACAAAATTAGTGGATAAAAACCCAAGTGATAACGCTCCACTACCAAAGGAGTAGTGTAGTACTGATAATATTTATAATAATGTATTGAATTTGAAAGGTGTCTCTCACATTGTCCCACAGCAACATTACAATTGTGTACATTAATGTAATTTATTCTATTTCATATTATTTTTTATGTCTAATTCATTCATTTAACATATTTAATATTGGGGGCATCAAAGTTTTGAAAAAAAATAACTCAGTAGTTACTTTCCCTGGTAATTAGTTACTTTTATAATGATGTAACTCAGTTACTATTTGTAAGAAGTAACTAGTAACTATAACTAATTACTTTTTTTAAGTAACCAGACCAACACTGGTTACTGTAGTATGAAGCAGAGCAAGACCGAGAGTTGTGGAGCTGAGCAAGGCCGTTGGAGCGATTATTAATAAATAAACGCAACACGCGCTTGGCGAGCAGCGGGACCTTTATTATGCCAGCCGCCGGCGCCATTTCCACTTTTCCAGTCATGAGTATGAGGTAACGCAGCTCTGTTTATCATATTAGACACATTTGAGTGTGTTGAAAATAATGTTATGAAGTTACTGTGCGTTCGCTCAGCGGCTGCTGTGACACTTGTTGCACACTGCTCAGAGTAAAGCGTTTCTGCCAAATAAAACCGTAAACCGAGGGTAACACAGATATGACGCAATTGACTAGCAACTCCCTCACACACCCCGGTTCCTTGGTTAAAATAGTAATTTTCTCACGATTTACAAATAGTTGGAAACATTTGGGATATCGTAAGTACTCAACTGAACAAAATATATAACACCGGCCTGGTGGTTTTTGCATAGTTAACTGAAAAAATGTTACATAGTGCACCTTTAAGGCATCAAAAAGGAAAAACGTGTGAATGTGTCATTGTTATCAAAGAAGAGTTTTAAGGGATAAAACTATTGACTACATGGGACTTTAAATAAAAGGAAATGAGTTAAGCATAACAAAAACAGTCTTTCACACATGAGTGTTAATTACACATTTATTTAGTGCATTGTTCATAAAAAAGCACGTCCATACCTTATTTTATGAAATAACATATTTAACAAAATCAAAAAGGGTTTGAAGAAAAAACATATATACTACACAACCCCATCGAGAAAAATGTTCCTGAGCACTCCATTAGACTTCTGAAATCCCTTCACAGTGCAACTGCGCACAACTTCCTATAAAGAGACAAGCAAAAGGACTTGTTGTAAAAAAAACTGTACAATTCTTTGAAATTATACACAACACAACTATTACAGGTCATAATCAATTGAATATATTTAAATCAACCACTCTTACTTTGTCTCTTCCAGTGCAATATCCACAAATTTGCAGATCTTCACATCTCTCTCTAGAATGTTCTTTTTTAGACCCTGAATCTCCCCCTCAGCTTTCTTCTTCTCAGCTTCTTGGTCTCCTGCAGAGTAACAAGGGAAAGAGCAAAACGAAAACATTGACAATGAGTATTATATTATCCACAAACCTTCTGACTCTACAGTTCTTGATAGAAAAGGAATGCATATGTACCCTTTAGTTTCTTAAGTGCTTCTTTTGCTTCATTGTTCTTCTTCTCTAAATTACCCTGAAACAGAGAGAGAAAGACAGCGTGAGAGCACATATATGCTTATGGTTTATACAGTATGGGCAGAACAAAACAGGAACGCAGGGCTCAGTTTAACAGAGAACACTGTAAAGACCAAATCACCAAACTTGATTTGCATAAATGCAGTAAAACATGCACTGTTGTGATGTAATACAATACTGTAAAGAATCCTGAAACATGATCACATATTGCACTTTAGACTACACTATACCATTCAAAACCTTGTGGTTTGTAAGATTAAATGCTTTTGAAAGAAGCATGCCCACCAAGGCTGCATTTATTTGTTCAAAAACAGTAAAACATTACTATTGTGAAATATCTATTTTCTATTTGAATTTATTTTAAAATGTAATGTGCATTGGTGGCTGTATGTAAAGCACTTGACGAAGTCAAAATGGCGATCACAGGGGAGATAACTCCGAAACAAACCACTCTTCCGCAACGGATAAACATTGGTGTTTAAACAATACAGGACAATGAACTGACTGAAACTGAGGGCTTAGGTACAAAGGGCAAACAAAGGAGCTAACGAGTTAATTAACTAGGTAACAGGCGAATGGGATGAATCAATGCAACACAAAAAAACTAAGACAAAACAGAACATAACCCTGACACTGATTGCAAAGCTACATTTTCAGCATCATTACTCCAGTCTTCAGTGTCACATGATCCTTCAGAAATCATTCTAATATGATGAAACAATGTATTTTATTCAGAAATTGCAACTACAGTAGAAGCTATCTATTGGTTCTTTACTAATCTTGAAAAGTTGCAACACTGGAAATACAGTTTTCCTTTCATGTTTAAACAGGAAGCGCAACTGAATTTAATGTGTGAATGTTTGCGTATTTTAACCTCATTATCAAAATTAGCCCATGATTTACTTACTCTCAAGTCACCCTAGGTGTCTATGACATTCTTCTTTCAGACGAATAAAATCGGTGTTGTATAAAAAATGTGAATTACAATGGCTGTGAACTGTTGTCTTGTTTATGAAGTCCATAAAAGTGCATCTATCCATCATATAACTGCTCCACACGGCTCCGAGGGGTTAATAAAGGCCTTCTGAAGCGAAGTGCCGGGTTTGAGTAAGAAAAATATCCATATTTAAAACTTCCAGCCGTAAGCGGTTCGCAAATCGACTTTCGCCCAAAGGGTAACCCTTGACACGATGTATAGGAGCATCGAAAGCTTTGACGACTCTCGCGGATAGTGCTGAGCAACAAACACAAGCCCCTCTTCTCTTAAATCGAAATACTCCGCCATTTCTCTTTAAAAATTCTTGTATTAGACTTCTAATTCAGGACCGGTGTTTTGTTGTGCTCGTCAATATGCATGCGTCAAAGGTTACTCTTTCACCGTAACTTTTTACTCTTTCACTTGCATACTACTGACCGCCGTTATTTTAGTCTATATAGTTTTAAATATGGATATTTTTCTTACACAAATGCATCGCTTCGCTTCAGAAGGCCTTCATTAACTACCCGGAGCCGAGTGGAGCAGTTATATGAAGGATAGATGCACTTTTATGGACTTTAAAAATGACCCAACAATTCACTGCCATTATAAAGCTTGGAAGAGACAGGATATTTTTAATATAACTCTGTGTCTTGTATTTAATCTCACTTTATCAACCAACATTTTTGCTGATGATCCAATTCCACCATACTAATAAGTAAAAATGACTTTAGGTGACAGTTTTTTTATTGCTGAAGTAAAACTTTCTTCTCTTGTCCTATTCTTCTGCATACCAGAATGGCAGCATAGCTGAACGAACTGTTTGAGCTGCACCCTCTAATATGAGGAGTGAATTTGAATTTCCTTCAACCTGAGGCTTATTCATTTCACTTTTGGTGTGAACACGCCTTTACATTTGACATAATATAACTTTTTTTGTTATTGAAAAAACAAACAAGTAATCCCAGACCAGACAAGAAAAAGTACAAAAAAAAAACGCATTATTTTCAAAAACAAGTGACAAAGTAACACAATTAGTTACTTTTTTATGGAGTAAGGCAATATTATGATGTATTATTTTTTTTAAGTAACTTTCACCAACACTGACTTGCATTCAGTGATCAAGCGTGACTCTAAAGGGTTACAAATAACACTATTCTTCTGAACTTTATATTCATCAAAGAATTCTGAAAATGGTTTACACAAAAATATTATAAGCAGTTTATAATCTGTAATATTACTTTCATATTATTTGATAACAATTATTATATAACATTGATTATAATACAAAAAGTTTCTTGAGCACCAAATCAGCACATTAGAATGATTTCTGAAGGATCATGTGTGAAGACTGGAGTAATGATGCTCAAAATTTTAAACTGCAATAATATTTCACAGTATTACAGCTTTTACTGTTTTCTTGATAATATTAATTCAACGCAGCCTTGGGGAGCAATCCCCACCCAAACTGTTAAACAGTAGTGTTTATAGCATTTTTTCCGCCGCAGGACGTCAACTTCTCAAAAGTATTCAATGTCACCTACCCTCGTATCACAGACAAAAGAGCAACAAGGAGTTGCTGTGTGCAAAGGCAGAGAAAAATTCAGCACAAATTAATTAGATCAAACTAATGTGAGTTTGTGATTGATTTAAAGTGAATGAACCAAAATCCATCAACTCTTACTTGAAACAGAACATCACTTACTTAAGTGCTACAAGATTATTTATACTACCTTCTCAGTTTTGCAGGTGCCAAGTTCCTTTTCAGAATCAGCAGTGCTTTTCTTAATGTCTTCCTTTTGTTTTTTGAGCTGATCCCTCTGTGTGTTCAGAGCATTAAGCTTTTTATTGATCTCCTCCACTTTCGTCTTGGCTTCCATAATACCATCCTCCTTCAACTTCACCTGTTCACTGGAAACAACGATTCGTGTTTTCAGGTTGCGGATATTGAGCTCCTGCTGTACGGCCTGGTAGATTATAATCAGCAGAGCACATAGGGCCAGGAAAACCATTGCCGATAAGCCTCTCATCCTGAGGGAATAAAGGTAGGAAAAAGAAGACCAAAAGAGTTCCTCAGGGGACAGTTGATTTTGTTTTCTCTCTCTCGCTCTCTGTCTGTAGTCAGTCACTTGGTTCTCATGGCAGAAGCGCCTATGCTGTTGAATGAAACTGACACAACTCCCGGTCTCGTCTTCCTGAAAAGCATTCGATCTGAGACAGGTAAGCCTGTCTTACCTGTACAACTGGATGTCTGGGTTAAGGCAAACAAATGTGTGTGTGCGGGTGTGTGAGAGACGGAGGGAGGGAGGGAGAAAGAGAGAGAGAAAGAGAGAGAGAGAGAGAGAGAGAGAGAGAGAGAAACCTTAACACTTCCTTGATGCAGTTATCCCTGACCACCTTTTCCTCTCTCTCCACCCACCTTTGTTTTATCAAAGCAAAATAGGAAAATAGGCTATAGCATTAAGTCTCAGGAATTTTGTTCCCATCAAATTATTTAGGCTCTCTCTCCTCTCTCTCTGTATATATATATATATATATATATATATATATATATATATATATATATATATATATATATATATATATATATAAACAGCCCTCCCTTATCTCTCACACAACAACCCAACAGGGGGAATTAAGGGTTACAGGCGTGGCATTATAAAACTCGTAAAAAATTTCGTAAATCATTACAAGGTGGTTAAACAGGATGAACCGGGATACTCTTGTTTGCATGACTTAACAAACATGTCAATCTGTCGTCCGAGTAGGCTATCGAACCCCCTCTTTTCCCCCAGACAGGTGCTCACCTAGTTCGTTGAGGTTTCAATACTCTACTGTGAAGGCTTGGTTCGCCAGATGTAAAAATTATTTTGTCCATCATTCTACTTGGATTTCAAGTCAGTTGCCAAGTTTCAGGCGTGGCTAAAAAGAAGAATTTCTTCGATATCTGACAATAGACGCTACTTGTATGATGCGACTACGACGGCCGACGTGGTCGAACCTGAATCACTGAACCGAATCATTAAACGGAGAATCATTTCTCTCGGACTCGAACATGTCCGATTCATAGTAAATTGCGAACGGATGAGCCATAAGTGAATCGAGGACTTGACTGAAGTTAGGGCTACTTAGCAAATATTAAATAAACGTATAGGCCTTAAATGAGAGATTTACGAACATCATTGTTTTTCATACACTGGTCGATTTTGAGATTTGGGTCTATTTCCATAACTTGTCCATAAGAAATTTCCTCTAAATGAATAAATGAAAAAATCAAATATATTGCAATGAACAAGAAATCACTTCAGTAGCACTTACAGCCTATACCAAAAATTCCTATAGGCCAATACCAAAGTTTTTTATTCTTATCTAGGTTCAAGGTTTTTAGATGGGTTTGAACAAGGCATAAAACTAATATGTCAGCAAAATAAAACAAGAATTTGAAACTGGCTAGCCTACAAAATGTTCAGATTTCTGTGACACATGAAATTCTACAGCATTAGCCTAATAAAAAAACAAAACAAAAAACATCAAAACGTATCAAAACTACATATGGCTTCTGTATCTGTTCTGGTATCCAAGACATTAATTGCTGAATCACTTAACTGGATCCTTGAAACCAACTGTTTGAAAGAACCGATCCGTGGAGATGAATCGGACTATCCATCAAGCGTAACGTCTTACGTCTTAATTGCTCGACATCACAGTAAACGTACACCAATGCGTTCGGTGGAATGGGCGTGGTTTTTCACATGTGGGCTGTTTTACCTGTTGCGTCGGCTTCACTCATTTCAAGCACCGCTCCGATAAGCAGGTATCGCGTTAAAAAAAATCTAACCAGGAAGGAAGACATTTGAGGATAGTTTACTTAGGCTATTTTGTGCATTTTTATATTTTAGCTCTTCAACATAATGCAACAGCCTTCGCCTTCTGGGAGGTGTTAGTATCTGCGACATCTGTACACCTGCTTGCGCGAGATACAGGATCTGAATCCGGTCCAGCTTCCTCTTGAGTCCTCCATCATGAAGTTTCCTGCCCTGCTGTTGGGTCTTCTCTTGGTGTGTAGTCTGGGCATCGCTGGCTACATCCATTCCAGACGAAAGCAGGAACTGCACCTGAATAAACAGGCTTCATTTCTAGATATTAAATTCAGAGTGACCAGAGATGTTCTAGGAGAATACAAAGAGCAGTTCACCCAGTCCAACACACAGATGGAAAAAGCTAAGACGGAGCTGAATACTCTAACCAAAGACCTGTCCCAAGTTAAGAGCTTAGCGGCTCAGAAAAAGAGTGACTCTGATAGCTGTAAAGGACAAAAGGTGAGTTGGATATGGAGAGATTTTTATATGCGTTCAACAATTTTAAGACTTTAATTTATCCTCTTTAATTTGTTTCTTCTTCAGAAACAATACACAGATGAAATTGCTGCTTCAGAATCAGAGACGAAACATATCCAGGGTGAGTTCATTTCCAATTTTAAAAGGAATACATTGTGGAAATGTCTTTCCACAAGAGTGACCAAAATTAGTTTGGAGAAGAATACTCGATATTTATGTTCACTTTGCAATGGATCTCAGATTAACTATTTGTCACTTATTGTAAAACACATAGACCTTAAAACCCATGACAATACTGCCCCCCTGCGGCAACAAAAGTAAGTCAGTCGTGCCTGGATAAATGGCAGCTAAATAACTGATACATTGGCCTTTTGTTAGTCGTTGAGTATTGAAATTGCACAATTTATCTCTTTGTTGTTAAAGGGGTTGACAATAGGCTACATTTTGTCATTGTTTGTGTTGATGGGACCTGCTTGTAGGCAACATTATTATGTAATACATATGTATGTATGTAATGTAATGTGTGTTTGTTTTATATATTTATTTCTGTTTTCTGTTCCTAGATGAGTTAGTTAAGGAGAAGTCCCGTTGGGAAGCGGAGGTTGCTTTTTTTAAAAAACAATTGGAGCAGGATAGTACACTCTGCAAGTACATCGACAAGGCATCTGAGGAGGGAAGGTGAGTGAATTTGAATAACAGACTCATTTTTTATGGATCTCCAATCTCACTTAATTGTCAGAAAACATGTGAAGTTAGTTGTGGTTAAATATGTGCAGAACTTTTTGAAAGTTCATTGACGTTCATTCTGTGCTCTGTTCAGAATGTACATATTAACCTGGTTGTACATTAAGTTACATGTAAACGTTCTTTAAAAAAAGGGTCATGTAAATAGGAAATCATCCAAGAGCATTTCTGCTGAGCATTTACACTGCTTAACAATACTCCTGTGCTTCTCCAAGGAAACTGTGTAACATAATTGAAGAGCCAAAAAAGCCAGAGGCAAAGCCCAAGGAACCAGAAGCAGAAAAAGCCAAACCTGAGGAAAAACCAGAAGACCCGAAACCTGAGGAAAAAAAAGCTGATGCTGAACAGCCAAAAGTAAACGTGCAGTGAGGAAAAACCAAGTGGATTGAGTTTGTTTGTGTGTGTTTGGGAGACGGAGAACAATACCATGCCAGCGTCCCCTGGAGTATTGTATAGGAAGATTAGCTAAAGCTGAACATCTTGCTTGGGTTGATCTACAACATTCCACAGGTGCTATATGACAGACACACACTTTCTCAACTCTGCACACACAAACCTGGGTTTGAAGTTTGACTGATGATGACATGTGGTCTGTCATATTCCTGCTCTGTTTTCTGACAAATAATTGGTTTAAAAGAAATGAGGGATGATACAGGTATATTGACCACATCAGTTGCATATCTGCTATATATCAATTGCATTTTGTTGTCCACTTTACCCACAGTTAAGTTGTGTTAAATTAATTTAATACTTTTTTTTCCCCTTTCCTTTTCTTTTTCATGCACTCGGTCAGGTTTCTTTGCTTTCTGGGTGTGTTTGTCTTTTTAATATTTCTTTATTGCCCCTGTTACAGTGTCATTATGACCCTCCCTCAGGCTCATGCATACATGTCCGCTTGTATCGACCAATGGGAAAGCTCTGACCCTCTTACTGTCACTCCTAATTATCCTCACTCTGTTACCCCAGTTACTATTGTTATATAGTCGTCCTAACAAAAATTAGCCTTCAGTGGAGCTGCTGTGAAGCTCAAAGAGTTGCTCTTCAGTGTCCTTTGTTATAAGTTTTGGTTTTATGCTGAAATATTGTGATGTTTAATATAAAAATAAAAGCAGAGTTTGGTTTGACACTTTCTTTTATTCTTACAGTAAGTGTTTAATGCTGACGTTCAAGGTTGTTTAACCAGTTTGATTGGGTATGTAAAAAAAAAAGTTTGGTCTGAGACCAAACACAACAGAAGTTTTAATATACAGCCCCACCTTCTGACAAATATTTGGCAGTATTATGTTAAACGGTTAAACAAGTTTAATAGAAGTTAAGCTCAATAAAGAGCATGCATGGCAGGAGATCAGCAGAAAACAGCTGATTTATGTTAAATATCTTATTCAGGACAGTACTAAATAAAAAATAACATGCATTTTGTATGAGCCCTCTTATTTTGTTAAATTTATTCACATTTTCACAGATTCTGCAAGGGGATGTGTAAACTTTTATGCCGGGCTTGTTAAGATCTCTGAAAAAGAAAGATTCTGTGGTGTTTTGTGCCTCTTTATAAAGGCATACCACCAATCATTATTCACGCACTTCAACGCCAGAAGGAAACACGATGCATTAAGAGAGCCGTGTTTCCTTCTGGAGCATCAGTGAATGTTTGAACCTTTTTTAATAGTTGTGTTTGAGTCCCTCAATTGTCCTCGGTGTGAAAAGATGGATCTCAAAATCACACAGTCACTGCTTGTAAGGGCTCAAGAACAACCATCACACAACAGAAAAACAGCCGTGGATCATCCAGGTAATGAAGCACAGTATTAAGAATCAAGGGTACATCAACTTTTGACTAGGGTCATTTTTATAAATTCAGCAATTTTTTTTTGTCTTGTGGACTCTACGTAAAAAAATATTTTATTCAGGACAGTACAAAATAAAAAAGAACATGCATTTTGTATGATCTCTCTTATTCTGTTAAAAGTTCCACAGAAAAGCACCTCTTCAGCAGACAGCGTCACAAGCTGCTATTGTGAATGCAGCCGTATATACACCGATCAGGCATAACATGACCACCTTCCTAATATTGTGTTGGTCCCCTTTTTGCTGGCAAAACAGTCCTGACCCGTCGAGGCATCGACTCCACAAGACCCCTGAAAGTGTGCTGTGGTATCTGGCACCAAGATGTTAGCAGCAGATCATTTAAGTACTGTAAGTTGCAAGGTGGGGCCAACATGGATCGGACTTATTTATTCAGCACATCCCACACTGTAAAAAAATATTGTTGGTTTAACTTAAAAAACCAAGTAACCAGGTTGCCTTAAAAATTTGAGTTAATACAATGAAGGAAATTGGTTTAATAAATAGAAACTCAAAATATTACTTTATCTGAACCACATCAATTAAATTTTTTGTGATAAATCATGAAAATGGCACAATTTGGCATGTTTCACTGCATTATAACAAATAAAACACAATTACACAATATGTTTACAAAATCTTTTTATAATATTTGAATAAAGGGTGATGTCGATTCTGAAAAATTAATTAACTTCAATGAACAAAAAGTTTTAAGGCAACCAGGTAACACACTTTTAAAGCATTTTTACAGTGCAGATGCTTGATTGGATAGAGATCTGGGGACTTTGAATGCCAAGTTAACACCTCAAACTTGTTGTGCTCCTTAAACCATTCCTGAACCATTTTTGCTTTGTGGGAGGGTGATTAACCTGCTGAAAAAGGCCACAGCCACCAGGGAATGCTTAGGTAGGTGGTACGTGTCAAAGTAACATCCACATGGAGGGCAGGACCCAAGATTTCCCAGTAGCCAAAAGCTTCACAAAAGCCTCCGCCAGCTTGCCTTCTTCCCATAGTGCATCCACATGCCATGTGTTGCACAGGTAAGCGACGCACACGCACCCGGCACTCCACGTGATGTAAAAGAAAATCTGATTCATCAGACCAGGCCACCTTCTTCCATTGCTCCATGGTTCAGATCTGATGCTCACATGTTTACTTTTGGCGGTGGACAGGGGTCAGCATGGGCACCCTGACTGGTTTGCGACTAAATGCAGCCCCATATGCAACAAACTGCGATGCACTTTGCACAATTGGATTCTGACACCTTTCTGAATTAACTTCTTGAGCAATTTGAGCTACAGTAGCTATTCTATTTGATCGGACCACACAGACCAGAACTCTAAAATCCTTATGCTTGCCCATTTTGCCTGCTTCTAATGTCAATTTTGAGGACAAAATGTTCACTTGCTGTCTTATCTATCATAATATCATAATATTATGCCTGATTGGTGTATTATGTATTGTTCATAGAAAGCATCACTTAAATAATACAAATGTATTGTTGTTTATTTAAATTAAACGTTAAGTTCTGATCTACCATTTTCTCATACTGATCTATTTTGGACTTACTTAGACCATCACCTTGGTCTTACCTTGAATGAAGCCATTCTGCTGCCTTACCTTCAAGACCTAATGTAGGGTCAGATGACTGGCCTTAAGTGATTTGTTCCCTATCTAACATCCAGGAGAACCGAACACTTTCTCACCTCTTCTTAGCCTGGTTTGGAAAATTGATTTGAAAATCTTAACCCATTCAATCTGTCACTATGGAGTAAGCACCAGGTGCCCCTGAGAATTGTGGTAATTCTTTCCTATTCTTCTATATTTTAGGGAAGTGGTTGGTATTGTTTAAATAGTTAATTTACAAGTTTTCTTTGTGTTAATATTTGTTTTGCAGGGATTGTATTCAACGCTTTGGAAGCATACAGCTCTGGTGAGTAACCTTTTGTCCATCATGTCTGGGTATGGCCAATTTCCCATGTTTGGCTGCAGATGAGTTGTCCCTACAAGAGAGGGTGAAAAGAGCTAAGCTTTTTGAACTGCAGCCTCAAATAGAGGAGACCAGTCATCAGGATCAGTGGTTGATGCACACTCCCTTAAAGGGGTACTTCAGCGCTGGGAAGATGAATCTGTATTTAAACTGGGTCATTAATGTAGTAGAAATGTGAAATTATTTTTGAATTTGGTACCTTCTAGACTGAGAAAACACAGAAAATGTATTTTTGTCTCATGGGGATGAAAGACGACAATTCCCAGAACGCACTGCTTCACTGCCCTACTCTAGGCACGGCTAGTCGGCTACTGGATTACTGGATCACTTGCCTACCACGTTCATTTTCAGAAAATCAGTTCAGTTAGAGACACTACAATTAAAAACTGAACGTGTCTGTTCGTCATCACAAAGTGAAACTATTGCAGATGTCAATTGTCAATTTTAAGGTCGTTATAGGGTTTATGTTTACATTAAATCATGTAACAGTTGCACCAAAGTAAAATTGTTTATTATAACTTGACACAGAAAAGATTAGTAAATATAAATCATGTTGTTTATGTCTTGTTGCTATATTGAAACAGTGAGTATTGGAACTTTTACCAATTGGCCGAATTCACTTCAATTGTAAGTGCATCACTTGTTAGGTTTTATTTAAAAAAGAAAAGGAGGGACAAGTAAACTACATGAATATGGAATACTCTAGCAATGCCATTTTATTAACCTTTTTAATTTTCAGTTATAGTTTTTTAAAAGTAGTGTCCTCTTTTTTCCTGGTTATCAGTGGTAAATCACACTACGTCAGAACTGACCATACGTGAACTTAATTGGCTTAGTATCTGTTCCCATTGTGTGCGTACCTCCCCTCCCCTCTCTTTTTTGTTTATCTTTCTCTCTCTCTCGGTTTTCTCTTTCTATTACCCCGTAGGCTCACAATTAGGGGAAGCAATTAGTGTCTCTCTTCCGCCCCAACTCATTCAGAAGGTCATTGTGTACAGCGGGATTCAGAGGGAGGGGCAGAAACTGTTAACATCTGCTTCATTTCTGATTCTCTGATGAAATAGCATATTACGGCTCATCTTATGTAACCTATGCGTTTCATGTCAAATTTAAGCAATGTGGAAAACAACTGTTTTACTGGAAAATGACATGCTTCCAGATATCTGTCCAGACATATAAATCAACCAAAGAAGAACGGATAGTAACAGTCTTTTTTTTTTTTTTATAAATGCAGTAGTGCAACAAATTTGATTCCAAACCAGAAATTCTATAAGCTGTTTTTTGGTATGTGTAACAAATTTTGTATTTAAATGTATTATTATTATTATTTTTTATTACAATAAACAATTAATGATGCATTTTCTTTGGTATGAAATACAAAAGCAATGGTAAACGGTAAGTGATTTTAAAACTGAAAATGAATTTAGTTTAAATTTCTGTTTTTCTTTATTTCCTAAAAATGACCCAGAATGTATGATACCGTGTAAAGAAATATAAAGTGTAAGCATGTGTGTCCATTATGTGAACATTGGTTTTTAAATCAATACAAATATATAACCTCAGAATGCACAAATGAACAGTAAAATGTAATTCCAACTAGCTCTTTATCAAACACATTAACAACAGAATTTATTCAGGGATTTTTTTATTTATAGACTTCTGATCAGAAAGATACCTCCTTTGCATCAGCTGATCATGAGAACTGAACAGATGGATGCTTGGGAGGTTTGTAGTGAGCAGTGGACTCCATTGGGTAATGACCTTCAGAAGTTCTGTCAGCGACAATGCAAATGGATGTCACATTAGGGTGGAAAGGACAATTAATGCTCAATGTTCAAGGTCAGCAAAACAAAATTGGCTGACCATGAGTGACCATTGAATTTAGTTATTTTGGGTATAGTAGGTAAAACACAATAGTCTGGAAACTAAATTAAGTCTAAAATATCTCTTGTTTTACAGCATATTTTCTCTATAACCAATAGTGCACAAGCAAAAAGACAAACAGTGTTTGTAAACCCCTATGCCTATAAACGGAATCTCATCCTATCCCATGATTTATTGCTGTTTTACTGCCATAAATTAAGTTTTCATAAATGTACCTTGTTTTTTTTAGCTTGCGACTTCTTCAACATAGTAACTAAGCATGTTGTCATCAACAATTGGCAGGACAAATTATTCACCTCAACAATATTAATGTTGTTTTAACTGTTCCTTGTATTATTATTTTATGATCATGATGATGCTGGCCCATTAGTGAGTTGCACGGTCTGAGTTTACCAAGTTAGACGTGTTCCTGGGTCAACATATTTTGTTGATCCTGGAACAAAATTCCTGCCTGGAAATGTCCCTACCCCTAAACCTAACTCTACCCATAAGTTATCCCTAAAATCAGAGAGAAATGATATATACATATATCTGAAATGAAACTTTAGATGTAGTTTGTTTGCAGATGTTATACAGGGTTGTCTGACTGACCTCCCGGTTGCCCTCTGTGTGAGTGAACGTGTGAAATCATATGTATTGATCAGCCTAATGCAGAAGGAAGAGCCGGCGGCAAGGTGATCAATGCGCTCTTAATTAACCCCTGTGAGTAAGTGAGTGTGCGTCTGTATGCTGGGCTTTAGGAAGGGTGCTGAACTTCGGTCAGGGGTGTATAAATACACCCATCCCAGCTGAAACTTGTGACATTCATGCACACCATCTTGCTTACAGACTGCACTACATGACAGGCTAGCACACACAAACACACATAGCTAAGCTGACAGTAGATACTAACACACACTCCATAACAGAACACGCTTTCAAGCAAGACGTACCTAAAATGACTACAACATTCCGGCTCTGAATGATTTCCTGGATGGAGTTCCAAAGCAGTGAGTATGTTGTGAGTCTCTGTGTGTGCTAATGCTAATTCTTTGTATGTTTATGCATATGAAAATTTTGTGTATGTGTGTTACATCAACAACCTGAATGACTTAGCTCATTTTATTTTTTAGAACTTCTTCATTTACCATGTGGGTGTATTGGGCAGGTCAATTTGATAAAATATATACATGAATTACATATATAAATGGTAACACTATATTTCACAGTGTCCTTGATACGCGTAATATGTACTTAGTATACTGATGACAGAAAATTATACATAGTTACATGCAACTAACCCTAAACCAAACCCTATAAGTACACGTTGTTTAGTAGTACTTTACCGTATAATTACACTGTAACAAGGATACCTTAAAATAAAGTTTAACCTATAGAGAAAGGGCCTGCGCCCCCTCTTTTTTTCCTTCTTTTTCTTTTTTTTTGTCTGGGGTCGCAATAGCAGAATCATCTGTTTCCGACTGCCCTTCCTAAAATTGTTATATAAATGAACATAGGTTCAGGGGTAGGATTTTGAGAGATCATTAGCTCAGTATAAAAAAAAGAATGAGCAGTTAGTCCTTTATTTCTTTCATATCTTTATTTCTACCTGACTTATATTTTCTGACTTAATTGCAGTTTCAAAGCTTCTCTGTTCTCTTTCAGATGCTGTAGAAGTTGCTGGTGAGGTTCTGATAAGTCAGGGACTGTGTGATATGTTTGATATTCGGTTGCTTTCCTTATATCACGTCAACTAAATATCAGACATATTCCTACAGACTCTGGCACAAATCTTCACATTCGTGGCCTCTCTTCATCATCATCTTGGTTCATCAAAATTTTTGTTTTATTTACTTGGTTGTTTCGTGAGTGTGATTTCTAGCTTTTGAACTATAATTTTTTTCCTTAGGCCTATATAGTGTTGAGAAAGATATGCAGTAACAGACTAATTTAGTGAAAACTACACAGTTTTTCATGTCTTTCTTTGCTTTCATTTCTTTGTACGCTGATTGTACAACGTTCTGTTCTGCTCATTATCTGTGTTAAAATGTCTTTCTTTTTAATATATTTTTTTGTTTTAGTTATTTTGTTATATATAAAAAATGTAGTAGGCTTACATCTTATAAAGTTCATAACTGCATGTCATTCGCAACTGTATACCTGAGCAATTAAGCCAAGATGTAAAAATAAAGGATCCAAATGAGGGTTTTCAGCGATGCCATAAAAGAATCATTTTGGGTTCCCCAAACAACCTTTCAGCGAACATTTTGTAAAAAGAACCATTATTGTGAAGAACAATGTAATAATCTAAAGATCCCTTTTCCACAACAAAGAACCTTTTGTGGAATTGGAAGGTTCCTTGAATGTTAAATATTCTTCATAGAACCCTAAGCCAAGAACATTTATTTTTAAGAGTGTATTGTGCCTCAAGTTGTTCCAAACTTATATGATATTCTTTCTTTCGCTGGACACAACAGAAGAGATTTTGAAGAACATTGGTAACCAAACAGTAGATGGGCTCCACTGATTTCCCAAAAAGTCAATGTGGCCCATCAACTGTTTGGTTACCAACGTTCTTTAGAATCTCTTCTGTTGTGTTCAGCGAAAGAAAGAAACTCATACAGATTCTGAACAACTTGAGGGTGAGTAAATAATGACATTTTCATTTTTTTTTGTGGGACAGCAATGTCTTTAATACTATTAAACTATTTCTAAAAACATACTCTAACTAAATGGCTAACCACATTTTAATAACTTGCATTTACTCAAATGAGTTAAAATTTGTATAGCACATTTATGCCAGTTTAAACTCACATATTAAACAGTTGTTTGTGTTTTCATATGCACAAATCAACCTCCATTAAATATATAATTAGCCTGACAAGCCAGACCCACATCAAGAGGTTGGGTCTGGGAAACACACCATTGGCAGGGCTCAATCCGAGGGGCGGGATAAACGGTTGTCTTTCAAATTCTCTCTGCACGCAATTGGATAGCGCTACAAACAACCAGAGCAACGTGAAGCGGAGCTAGTTGATAGATTAAACTTTCACCTTATCCGGTCGGCAAAACTCCAAACACATCTTTCTTTCTTAGAATGACTCCAGTGCCGTTCTTTGTTCTTTTTTCAAAGAAAAGAATAACTCCAAGTCTTCCAGAGTCACGGACAAAGACGATTTGAAAGACCGCCGTTCACCAGCTTCTTTGTTTACAAGTGACACGCGGAACCTCCGCGACTCTGCCGTCATTATGTTAAACCCGCCCACCAACTCTATACACGATGTGATTGGCCTGACCAGAGTTTGGTTTTTCCAGCTCGCAGGTCTACCGAGAGTTGCTAGACTACACTCACGGCAAATTAGATTTGCTGCCGCTAGGGTGCATCTAGATTTCTAGGCTAATACAGGTCCTTCTCAAAAAATTAGCATATTGTGATAAAAGTTCATTATTTTCCATAATGTAATGATAAAAATTTAACTTTCATATATTTTAGATTCATTGCACACCAACTTAAATATTTCAGGTCTTTTATTGTTTTAATACTGATGATTTGGCATACAGCTCATGAAAACCCCAAATTCCAATCTAAAAAAAATAGCATATTTCATCCGACCAATAAAAGAAAAGTGTTTTTAATACAAAAAAAGTCAACCTTAAAATAATTATGTTCAGGTATGCACTCAATACTTGGTCGGGAATCCTTTTGCAGAAATGACTGCTTCAATGCGGCGTGGCATGGAGGCAATCAGCCTGTGGCACTGCTGAGGTGTTATGGAGGCCCAGGATGCTTCGATAGCGGCCTTAAGCTCATCCAGAGTGTTGGGTCTTGCGTCTCTCAACTTTCACAATATCCCAGATTCTCTATGGGGTTCAGGTCAGGAGAGTTGGCAGGCCAATTGAGCACAGTAATACCATGGTCAGTAAACCATTTACCAGTGGTTTTGGCACTGTGAACAGGTGCCAGGTCATGCTGAAAAACGAAATCTTCATCTCCATAAAGCTTTTCAGCAGATGGAAGCATGAAGTGCTCCAAAATCTCCTGATAGCTAGCTGCATTGACCCTGCCCTTGATAAAACACAGTGGACCAACACCAGCAGCTGACATGGCACCCCAGACCATCACTGACTGTGGGCACTTGACACTGGTCTTCAGGCATTTTGGCATTTCCTTCTCCCCAGTCTTCCTCCAGACTCTGGCACCTTGATTTCCGAATGATATGCAAAATTTGAGCGACAGTCCAGTGCTGCTTCTCTGTCGCCCAGGTCAGGCGCTTCTGCCGCTGTTTCTGATTCAAAAGTGGCTTGACCTGGGGAATGCGGCACCTGTAGCCCATTTCCTGCACACGCCTGTGCACGGTGGCTCTGGATGTTTCTACACCAGACTCAGTCCACTGCTTCCGCAGGTCCCCCAAGGTCTGAAATCGGTCCTTCTCCACAATCTTCCTCAGGGTCCGGTCACCTCTTCTCGTTGCGCAGCGTTTTTTGCCACACTTTTTCCATCCCACAGACTTCCCACTGAGGTGCCTTGATACAGCACTCTGGAAACAGCCTATTTGTTCAGAAATTTCTTTCTGTGTCTTACCCTCTCGCTTGAGGGTGTCAATGATGGCCTTCTGGACAGCAGTCAGGTCGGCAGTCTTACCCATGATTGCGGTTTTGAGTAATGAACCAGGCTGGGAGATTTTAAAAGCCTCAGGAATCTTTTGCAGGTGTTTAGAGTTAATTAGTTGATTCAGATGATTAGGTTAATCATTTTTTGAGAAGGACCTGTATATAATTGCTTAATACAACCCCAAATCAGAAAAATTTGGGACAGTATGGAAAACGCAAATAAATAAAAAAAGAAGTGATTTCTAAATTTACTTTGACTTGTATTTCATTGCAGACAATATGAACAAAAAATATTTCATGCTTTGTCTGGTCAACTTCATGTCATTTGTAAATATGCATCCTTTCCTGTCATTCAGACCTGCAACACATTTCAAAAAAAGTTGGGACAGTAAAGCATTTACCACTTTGTAATGTTGCCATTCCTTTTCACAACACATAAAAGACGTTTAGGGACTGAAGACACCAAGTGATGAAGTGTTTCAGGTGTAATTTTGTCCCATTCTTCCTGCAAACAAGTCTTAAGGTGGGCAACAGTGCGGGGTCTTCGTTGTCACATTTTGCGCTTCAAAATGCGCCACACATTCTCTATCGGAGACAGGTCGGGACTGCAGGCAGGCCAGTCAAGTACACGTACCCTCTTCCTCCGCAGCCAGGACTTTGTAATGTGTGCAGAATGTGGTTTTGCATTGTCTTGTTGAAATATGCATGGACGTCCCTGGAAAAGATGTCTTCTTGAAGGCAGCATATTATGCCCCAAAAATGTACTTTTCAGCATTAATGGTGCCTTCACAGAAGTGCAAGTTACCTTTGCCAAGGGCACTGACACAACCCCATACCATGACAGACCCTGGCTTTTGGACTTGTTGCTGGTAACAGTCTGGATGATCCTTTTCTTCTTTGGTCCAGAGCACACGGCGTCCATTCCTCCCATAAAATACCTGAAATACTGATTTATCTGACCACAGTACACGTTTCTACTGTGTGATGGTCCATCCCAGATGCCTCCGAGCCCAGAGAAGTCGACGGTGCTTCTGGACACTGGGCACAGTACAGTTTTAACTGGCATTTGTGGATGTAACTACGTATTGTGGTACTTGACAAAGGTTTGCCAAAGTAGTCCTGAGTCCATGTGGTGATATCGCTTATAGATGAATGACGATTCTTGATGCAGTGCCGCCTGAGGGATCGGAGATCACGGTTCTTCAGCTTAGGCATGCGCCCTTGTCCTTTACGCACTGAAATTCCTCCAAATTCCTTGAGTCTTTTAATTATGTTTGCACTGTTGAATGTGAAATATCCAAATCTCTTCCTATATTTTTTTGAGGAACATTGTTTTTAAACATTTCAATAATTTTCTCACGTATTTGTTGGCAAATCTTTGCTCCTAAAGGATTAGACCTTTCTTGGATGCTGCTTTTGTACCGAATCATAATTACAATCACCTGTTGACATCACCAGTTTCAAATCACATCATTATTTAACCATTTTCCCTCATTACTAGCCCTGTCCCAACTATTTTTGAAAATGTGTTGCAGGTCTAAATGACAGGAAAGGATGCATATTTACAAATTACATGAAGTTGATCAGACAAAACATGAAATATTTTGTGTTCATATTGTTCTGCAATGAAATACAAGTCGAAGTAAATTTAGAAATCACTACTTTCTTTTTTATTTGCGTTTTCCATACTGTCCCAGCTTTTTCTGATTTGGGGTTGTACAATAAAAATAAAAAATCACTTTCTTAGACCCCTTTAAAGGTCTGTTTGAGGGTCAAGACTTGGTTTTAGGGATAAGGTTATAATTAGGTTAAGGGTAGGTTTAGGAAAGGGTTCAGGTTAGGCAATTACTTAAGATGGTTAGGGTAAAGAGAGACTGCATTGTATCAATGAATGTCCTCACAAAGATAGATTAACAAAAATGTGTGTGTGTGTGTGTGTGTGTGTGTGTGTGTGTGTGTGTGTGTGTGTGTGTGTGTGTGTGTGTGTGTGTGTGTGTGTGTGTGTGTGTGTGTGTGTGTGTGTGTGTGACATATCAGGACACAAATGTGTATAATGACATGGGTATGACAAATGTATTACAAGGAGAGGATGGACATTATGTCCCCATTTTTCAAAATGCTTAGAAATCTTACAGAATTTGTTTTTTGGGAGAAAGTAAAAATGTGCAGTTTCCTGTGATGGGAAGGTTTAATGGTAGGGGGCAGTGTGGGGGGATAGAAAACACCATACGGGTTTGTATGGTATAAAAACCAATGCACCTATGGAATGTCCCCACAATTCACAAAACCAAACCAGTGTACGTGTCTGTGTGGAAGTAGCAATGCTTGATTTTAACCTTTAGCTAGTGACTCGGTAAGCAAAGTCTCATAACTAAGCCAGAGTTTATGTGTTCAAATTACATCAGCTATATGTTTTTTAACAGGAAATTGCATGCATGCTATTTCAGTCTAAATAGTGATTTACATTCACAGACAAAGTGCCTCAAGCAACTGAATTTGGTCTTTTTTTTTATTAGAAATTATTACAGAATAGGGTGATTGGTAAAGATTAATTAATATTTTAACATTGCCAGTTTTACTGCAACTATTTGCAATGTGCAAATGGAACAAACTGCATATTTTAGCATTTTTAGCATTAGATATATGTAGCCTATAAGAGTACTTAAAAAACACTGTATTACATGTAATAAATCTAATAAATCACTGCATTACACAAAAAGTTACAATGCCATAACATTTCATTTAAATATTTTCATATTCATAAGGATCTGTAGGTTCCTGTTCAACATTTGTAAAAGTCTATGAGTTATACTGAAATGTCCATAATGCAATGTATTCACTATTTTTTGGAATATGAAACGATATATTAAGTCTATTAAGCCATGACTATGCTAGTGTATGAAACTGCAGCTGAACACAGAAAGGGACTAGGTTGTTAGAAAAGTATCTTTGCAAATATGCGTTATTAATACACACAATCCATGTTCTAATTCGCTGCTCACTTATGATTATGTATTCATGCGATAGACTGCTTCAGTTACACATTAAAAAACACACATATTCGTGTAATTACATTACATACATGATTGCATCGATAAAATGTAGAATATTGATTTTACCTACTTGCCATGCTATATTTGACAAGCTCTTTGTCAAGCACAATTTTACCTGACAACTTGATACTTGTTTGACTAACTAAACAGGCTTTACTCTTACACTCTTTACTGTATTGTTGCAACCTCTAGTGTTATATGTGCATGAAAACACAAAATTAATGTGCATTGTCTCTTGAAGCATATAAATGAATTCCTTTCTATTTAAAGAAATAACCGTGCATTAAGACATCGTGCTTCATGCACATGTATGTGTGTGTGAGTTTCTGTGAAGTAGGAGGGTCACAGAAGTATAAATATCAGCGATCATAAAGCATCATCATCACAATAAACCTCAAGAGAGTCTTAAGGAAACAGAGAAGAAAACATCACACGATTAAAACAAGATTCACAGGGAAAGGTAAGACCTTTATTTCCTCTTATCAAGTCTTACATTTCTTTTTACATGTCTGAATAAAATTTTGGATCCATTTGATAGTGATAGTTTTTTTTAATGAATATAACTACAGTAATAATAGTTTACTGTAAAATAATAACACACCTGTAAGATTAAAAATATGCTGTATTTTTGTTGACTGTTCGATAAAATGTTATCAGTCCACAATGAAATGTAACTGACTGTAGATGTAATGGAAATTTGATTATTATATTTCGAGAGATTAAAAAGAACCAGTCAGTTATTGATGTAATATTGTTTTTCATCATCATACATAAGCATTAGCTCAGAACAGTTAAATTGACAGTTTATGGATGTAAAAAAAATATATATCAAGGGTATCGAACCTTCATGGGTTCTATTAGGCACTTCACAGAACCTTGTAGGTTTCCTTCAATTTATTCATTTTGTTTTAATGCATTTTTCATTTTTATGACATTTTATGAACTAAGCATTTTGTAAACACACTAAAAAAAAAAATCAAATAAGTTGTTAATCATGAAAGTATTATGCAACCATTTAAGACAGTTCTTTATATTTACAACCTTTTTGGCATACAGTGTTCTTTAAAATTAAGTCATGAACCTGAACTTTGTTCTAAGAGTACATCTGTACACATGTATTGTTCAAATCAATTATTAGTAATAAACCCTTTACAGATGGGTTCAAATGTCCCCACCGGTCATTTACTGCTGATCGTAGCCTTTCTGCTGAGCGCATTTGCTCCAGCTCTCTCTGTGAACCGAGGTGGAGAATGCACATTCAACACCAAAGGTACTGTTCATAAGTGAGTTTGTGTTTAATGCACCACACGTGGTGCTAATGTGTAAATACATGAATCATCTTCATGTTATTTTTAGGCACTTGTCAATATCAAGGACAGGTCTTCGGCATTGGTGAGAGTTGGATTACTGAAGACTGCTCCCAGTGTGTGTGTATGGAACCCTTTGGAGTGGGCTGCTGTGATTAGTAAGTACTGCTCTATATCTTAATCTATACCTTATTCTGTAAAAAAAAAAAAGGGAAATTTTTCAACTATGAAAAATGACAGCTGTGGTTCCCAGAACTTTACTGTAAAAATATGGTAGCAACTATTTAGGTTGTATGGATGGAACCACAACCTAAAGTACTAAAATCTGTTTTAGAATACACTGACAACCACCAAAAACACAGGTGGTAATGAAAAAAGCCACATGATGAATCAAAGTTCATCAGAAGTAGCGTTTCTACAAGTCAAGGTACAGATTAATATATTGAAGGTGCGGACAGTGTCATGCACAAATACAAAACACCATCATGGTAACATTGATGGTAAACATTAAACCCTTTTGTACATAACATTACAAAAAAATATGTGAAATGTCAAACAGGAACAGGAACTGTGGGAATGTCAATCTTTCAATTTGTAAATTATAAGATGGCTTGTTTTATATTTTAAAAACTGTATTTTACTCTAAAATGGCATGTCCTGTTTGATCAGGAAACTTACTGTTTACAGTTTCTCATCATATTATTTTTTACCTTTTACCCTTATCTTTTACCGTTAACAGCTGGTGTTCTTTCTCACCCTGACAGCAACTCCCAACCAGTTGATTATCCTGACTGGTGTGAGGTCATCAGAAAGCCCGACTCCTGCACCAGTGCGACTGTGATGAAAGCCAATCACAAACTCCCTTGTCTTTATGGGAAGTGGGGCAGGATGAGACCTGAAAGTGGAACATGGAAGTCTGACAATGAACTAATGTTCTAGAAAGAATTTTAAATATCAGTAATTCAAGTTCGCAATAACTGTCACATTCCCCTATTTTTTGGGAATTAAAAAGGTTGTGCTATTATACCATTTTTTCCATTCTGTTTTCAGAGAATTAATGGTTCTCTGCATCAACATATAACTCAGGTTTAATGTTTAAACCTGAATTATATGTTGATACAGAGAAACAATAATGTTACAATAGCTTTTTTATTTTATAAAATTCGGCATGAAACTGAAGTTGTGATAATCTTTTCTTCTCTATTGTGACGTGTAACCAAATGAAACGGTTACTCAAACCAAGTATATGTCTCTGCAGGTTAGTGATAGGAGTTACCTCATCAGTGGGTGTGGCCATAAACAGAGGGACGGTTTCAACTGTGTTACCTGATTTGCCCATGTCACAGTGTGGGTAGGGTTTAGGGGTGGGGTCGGGTGAAGGGGATCATTTTCATTGCGTGATTTATAAACACAACCATCAGTTTGAAAACACCCACTAATTTAAAAACACCCACTCTTGTTCTTCTCATACTCACTCAAACAGGAAAAAATGTAGTCCGGGACTTGATTTTGGTTGTGGTCTGCTATTGGTTGATCTCATGTGAGTGGCATGTTGTCCCACCCTCACGCCAGTAAACACATCATCAGAAAAGAGAAGAGATGTTGCTGCAAGAGGGAGGGGGTGTTATTTTGATTAAATATTACGTGAACCGATATTATGAGAGCAGATAAATTATTTATAATAAACACTGCAATATTCCGTAAAAAACAAATCTCAATTTTAATGACAATTTTATATTACTTTAGATAAGGCTGTGATGCACAGGCTTTAGTTAGTGATAGACTTCTCAGCCACTTTAAAACTGAACAAGTTTGCTTATCAATGAAACATGGCAATTTAGAAAATTGCATATAATGACACTAATGTAATTATCATAAAATATTCAATATATAAGATATATTCTCGAAAAATGATATCGTGAACACAAGTTTTTTTGTTTGTTTTTTCCATGTGTGATATTTACACATATTGACACATACTGAGTACATATAGAATGGATCTATAATTGCACGAATTATAGATAAACATTACAGTGTGACTCCATAATTGTCAATGCTCAAACATTAACTATTATTCATTTGTCACATTTGTATTGTTTTTCTTTTCATGTGTTTTTTTTGAAAATCTTGTTACTAAACGTGAGGTATGCTTGACAAATGCAGCCAGCATAAAATAGCATATAAATTGAGATAATGTCATGATTTTTAAATCAAAACTCCTTACTACAATGCATTTAATATCTATTCAATAGATCATTTCAGAATTATGACTTTTTGTATGATTTTCATTGTTATATTTATCTAATGCTTTACAATGTACCATATCCGTCGAATGCATCTATTATTTTTGTATTGAGCCGATGCCAGCAGCAGAAGATCTCTTTCGATTTCCTCTCCTCTGTCAAGCATGTGTGGTGAAATCTGATAGGGTGTCGATGCACACTCACGCTGCCGGTGGAGAGTCGCAATAAACATGAACGTAAACCTAAATCTGAAGGTGGTTAAGTCGGTCAGAATAAAATCGTTCGACCTTTGATTACCTGAACCCTCTCTGACACAGACCGGAATGCAAAATATTTAGCCAGGTGTGTTTTTCTGGCCAGAAGTCACATGATAAGCCTTAGCCATCACGTGTCAACGTTCAAGTTTCAGGAAAGTTTTCATTTCATGAAGGAGAAACGCCTCCCATATCCCGCCCCTTCTACATTATTATTGGTTCTTACTCAGCGTTGTTCTTTTTGATAGGTCCAAACTCACGTCACTCACGTTCTAACTACGCCTACTTCTTTAACCTGGTTTAGAGTAATTGATATCGTTTCTAAAGCGAAGGACTTGTAATTTCATCCGCATGAACTCATAAACATGGTGTCCGAGCCACAGTAATATGTAAAGGTGAGTTGATAAATTTGCTATTACCACAGTAAACGATCGAAAAATACCGTTAACAGGCCAAGTGTCAGTGAAGACACGGGCAGACAGCGTTCAAGGTGTTTGCCGACGTCACGCAAAGTTTATTTGACTATCTGTTGAATATATGCGTTTACGTTTGTACTTTATTCTTATGAGGTAATGTTTCTTTGAGTCTGAGATATGTGTTCGTCTTTCTGGGACTTCAAATGTGTGTTATGCATGTGTACAGTATGTGTCTGTGCTCATGACAGTTCTTGCTAAAAGAGCCCAAGATGTGTCTGTATTGGCCGTTTAAATGACTTATTCACTAGCTTATTCATTGTTAACAGTGAACCACATTAATAGTGACAACAGAAAGCTGTATAAAAACATATTTGCATACCCATAGCATTAGATTTGGGTAAGTTACAGACAATTAAATATGATTAATGTTAGTTATATAATATTAGGTTTTAAACATTATATCTAAAACTGCAATCTGACTTTGTTGGGTTTTATAATTAACTCATGTTTTGGGGTAGTTTACTAAGAAGATGGTGAAGATTTATGTTAACATGTATGTATGTAAATATATTGGAAAAATATATTTTAGATTTGGTTTCAACATTTTTTTGTTAAATTTAATAGTCCTGTATTGTGACAAACGAATGAAAAAAAAGTACAAAAATAGCTGTAAGCAGCGATTAAGGGGCCAAGCACCACAGAGACAGGATAAGGAGCTAAAATGCATCAGACCAACTTAAAAAAATAAAAAAATAGTTAAGACATTTGGAGACTGTTTGAAGCAAAATTGTTTGAAAGACTATAAACACAATCACTTGTAATGTGACATAATTGCTTTTTTTTTTTTTTTACCAATTTTTGTTTTTGAGATTTTTTTCTTTGGTGAAACTGTTCAGCTATAAGCAAAAAAGCAACAACAACAAAAAAAACTCCTGCACTGTGCCGAAACTATACAGGTACCCATGCACCAGGTTTGGTCAGAATACACTGAGATATAGCCTCATGTCCATTTGGCCATGTTGTTCGTAGAATTTGTTCTCACGTCAAACGGGAATGGACTGACGAATTGACTTGAATTCCATGTTGTTGTTGTTTTTGTCAGCATAGTCTGAGGATGATCTGATTCAATTTTCATGAAAATTAGAGCAACGGGTTGGGAGGAGTTATAAAAAGTAGGTTTTTAAAGAAGAATCAAAATGCCGGACAGGAAGTTCGGCCGACTATGGCAAGATTGGTATCAATGTTCACGCATTGACCCAAGGAATCCATTTAGACTCGTTTAATTTCATGCAAAATTAATCAAAAGCTATTAGCATTTTTTCTTGAATCATTATAATTCTTGACCATAAGGTGGGACAGCCTTGAAACCTTTTGAGTACCTTCGAGACATGGTGCCGATGAAACTTACAAAGTTTTGAAACGATATGCCAATACGTTCGTAAAATACAGGGAGTGCAGAATTATTAGGCAAGTTGTATTTTTGAGGATTAATTTTATTATTGAACAACAACCATGTTCTCAATGAACACAAAAAACTCATTAATATCAAAGCTGAATATTTTTGTAGTTTATTAGGAAGTAGTTTTTAGTTTAGCTATCTGTGTGTGCAGGTGACTATTACTGTGCATAATTATTAGGTAACTTAACAAAAAACACATTTATACCCATTTCTATTATTTATTTTTACCAGTGAAACATCTCAACATTCACAAATATACATTTCTGACATTTAAAACCAAACAAAAACAAATCAGTGACCAATATAGCCACCTTTCTTTGCAAGGACACTCAAAAGCCTGCCATCCATGGATTCTGTCAGTGTTTTGATCTGTTCACCATCTACATTGCGCAGCAACCACAGCCTCCAGACACTGTTCAGAGAGGTGTACTGTTTTCCCTCCTTGTAAATCGCACATTTGATGATGGACCACAGGTTCTCAATGGGGTTCAGATCAGGTGAACAAGGAGGCCATATCATTAGATTTTCTTCTTTTATACCCTTTCTTGCCAGCCACGCTGTGGAGTACTTGGACGCGTGTGATGGAGCATTGTCCTGCATGAAAATCATGTTTTTCTTGAAGGATGGAGACTTCTTCCTGTACCACTGCTTGAAGAAGGTGTCTTCCAGAAACTGGCAGTAGGACTGGGAGTTGAGCTTGACTCCATCCTCAACCCGAAAAGGCCCCACAAGCTCATCTTTGATGATACCAGCCCAAACCAGTACTCCACCTCCACCTTGCTGGCGTCTGAGTCGGACTGGAGCTCTCTGCCCTTTACCAATCCAGCCACGGGCCCATCCATCTGGCCCATCTCATTTCATCAGTCCATAAAACCTTAGAAAAATCAGTCTTGAGATATTTCTTGGCCCAGTCTTGACGTTTCAGCTTGTGTGTCTTGTTCAGTGGTGGTCGACTTTCTGCCTTTCTTACCTTGGCCATGTCTCTGAGTATTGCACACCTTGTGCTTTTGGGCACTCCAGTGATGTTGCAGCTCTGAAACTGGTGGCAAGTGGCATCTTGGCAGCTGCACGCTTGACTTTTCTCAGTTCACGGGCAGTTATTTTGCGGCTTGGTTTTTCCACACGCTTCTTGCGACCCTGTTGACTATTTTGAATGAAACGCTTGATTGTTCGATGATCACGCTTCAGAAGCTTGGCTATTTTAAGACTGCTGCAGTGCATCCCTCTGCAATATATCTCACTATTTTTGACTTTTCTGAGCCTGTCAAGTCCTTCTTTTGACCCATTTTGCCAAAGGAAAGGAAGTTGCCTAATAATTATGCACACCTGATATAGGGTGTTGATGTCATTAGACCACACCCCTTCTCATTACAGAGATGCACATCACCTAATATGCTTAATTGGTAGTAGGCTTTCCAGCCTATAAAGCTTGGAGTAAGACAACATGCATAACGAGGATGATGTGGTCAAAATACTCATTTGCCTAATAATTCTGCACTCCCTGTATAGCATTGTGCGACAAAATTTTAAATGGCCGATTTGGGAAACTTGGGTATCATTTGAATCTGGAGGCTGTACCAAATCTAAAGAGGCCGTTCAGAAGTTATAAACAAAAATGTTTTTTTTTTTCATATCTGCATACAGTGTCCGTTAAGTCCACAAGACCATAGGGTGTCCCATTCGTTATTTAAGCTTAAAGAAGGGTGCTCGTGGGCTTTGCGGCTGCTATGCGCCCTCGATGTGCACTTCAGCTGAGCCCGCAAGTTCGTGAGCTACGCAGAGGACTTCTACCCGGCAGTCAAAGCGGCATTACGTAAAGACCGTGAGGGTTTAGGGTGCCATTTGGGACAGGGCCTAAAGTGTTGCAGAGATATAGTGTGCCTCTCAATCAGCTTCCCGGTTCAGTAGTCCGGGCACTGATCAGGACATACCTGTCAGTCAATGGGGTGACTCCCTGATCAGTGCCCTGACTAACTAGGAAGCTGACTGAGACGCACCCATAACCTCACACCCATTTTGGCATGCTCAAGAACGGTTTGATTACTCAACTTGTCTTTTTATGATATTTAATGGCATAAATGTAATTTAAATTTTGGACAGTCAGTGGCGCAAGAGGGATTGAGTTAGAGAATTCCAAAATTGCTATAGTTAATTCTTGGACTGTCCTCTATCTGGTTGCCAAATTGAAAACTTTTTATCATACGGTTCTATGGGCTGCCATAGACTTCAAGAGCAGAAGAAGAAGAATGTGCTTAGCCCCTAAATATTCAATGTAATCGTGTAGTCAATATGGGGTAATAAATTGCATGCAAAACAAGTTGCTGTTTAAAATGGTTTAGATGTACTAACACACATTACACTCCAACTTCTCTTTTTCCCAGAATGGACACCAAAACACCTCCAGACATAAACAGTGCCTACTTACCCCAATGACTGGTCAGTTTAGTTTTTGAGAATGAATGTGAGACCGAAAACGAGAAGCATGGAAGAGGAGGAATTAACTGAAAATACCATGCAGCTTAAGAAAATAGTTCTGTTTCTCAGGTAGCTATTTATAAGAAAAGGAAGAGATGTTTTAGTTGATATACATGCTGAAACTAACACACTACCACTGTTTTCATGCTTGTTTTGGTACACACTGAAACCATTTTAAGGTAGTGAAAACAGTGTGATTTATAAAAAAAAGTAGAGGTTTTGAATAGCAAACAGCAAGGATAGGTGTAGATTCAGAGCATAGTAATATTTAAAAAGCCAATCAGAGAACAAGAAGTCGTGAAACATGGATTATGGTGAAAGTGCCCTTTGCGGAAGTGGAGAACTAGAACTGGATCCAGATATCGTGAGCGAGGAGGCGGGGAAACTCTACTCGGAGCTACAGGTAACCAATCCCGATTTACCACCTTAATACACTCACCAATCAAAATATCTTTAAAGTCAGCATGATATGGAAGTTGCAATCGTCTTTTTTCCAAATTTTGTGATGTATATGTGAGTGAAACGACCACTCGAATAAGAAAAAATGTAGGGCGGGACTTGATTTTTCCCATCAGGAATTGATTGGATCGTTTATTGATTGCCATTAGTTGATCTCATGTGAGTGACAAGTTTTCCCGCCCTCATGCCGATAAACACTAGCCTGACGTGGTCATACTCAATTCTAGTCAGAATATGAGTCTGGTACCGCTCCATTGGGCTGTGATTATGAGGCGTGTTTCAACCGAGCCAGGAAAGACCTCAATTGGATAGACCCACAACCAATCAGAGCAACGGAGCGACTCGTAACGTTAGTTGTTAAATGTCAACAGAACTCAACTGCACTGTTGCCAAGTCCGTGTTTTTCCCACGGGATGTTCTCCATGTCCGCGGGTTGGAGCGACCCCAATTATGTGATATATAGACCCAGGAATGCAAATTTTAGCAGGCAACCGTGCCAAAATAACATATTTTGCCAACCAACGCCATTTTTTCCGGAGAACCTACCGGAAAGCTATTGGGATTGTTTTGGGCTATAGTTTTGAGTAGCAATTGTGCGACATTGCAAAAAAACTTTGCAACCCTGTTTGCACGCGTGCTGGATTAAGTAACGTTAGAAGAAAAAGATGAGTGTAAACGATCTTTGCCAGTGTTGTAAAAAAGAATTTAAGGTTACCCAGAGTACTTACCAACACGATCATCGTTTCTGAGAGAAATAGTGAAGGTGAATGCATATACGAACAAGTTCTCCGTTTAGGATAAGAGCAAATTCAACCCAAGCGCCTTCGATGACGTGGATGATTACGTTACTGTTTATCATCTGTCCATCATCGTCTAAAGCCCGCCCTGACAATTTCATTGGACCGAACAGTTTCTGTTCGGGCATAATAACTGCTCTATGGATCGAGTCCAGACCGAATTGCCCGAGCAAAAATGTTGTGGGCGGGGCTAAATTCGGCTGGCATCCAGGCTAGATAAACACTTCATCAGAGAAGAAAAGAGCTGTCGCTGCAAGGGGAGGGGAAGTCATTTTAATTAAAGATAATGAGGGCACATAAATTTGTTAAAAAAATGTGCACGGATAAATCGTTTATAATAAGTACTGCATTATTCTAAGATTTTACAATTTTGATTTCATGGTGATTTTAAAGCTTTAGAGGAATTTGCCACGCACTCGAGCACACCGTACCTCCGTTATAAAACAGAAGTTCAGAGCAGATGTTTTGCTGACTTTTCATAAGGGAAGTCAACCATAGTTTTTTTTCCTTTTCAAGCATAACTCATAAGTACTGCTCTTCCTGTGAGTGCAACTGCCCACTAAGATAAGAGCATTACATTTGATGGGGAGGGGGGAATAAAACACTAAAAAAAACATCACAAGGAAGCAAAAACAATTCAAACTGTTTTTTTGTAGTCAGTGGTGGAGACTCATGGAGCTGGGGTGGTGGAGTCTCTGCTGCCCATCCTCGTCTGGGTTCTGGAAGGGCTGGCGAGCTGCAGGGCTCAGCTGAGAGAGAGAGAGGAGGAGGCAGAGAAAGAGAAAGGAGAGAGGGAAGAACTGCTGCAGAGGTATCAGAGTGAGAAAACACTGCGGAGAGAGAGCCAGGAGGTGAGAGACAACCTGTGTGATGAATTGAAGCTATTTGGTGAACTGCCTTTTTTTATTTAAAAAGTTTATCATTTTAATTTTCAAAAATAGTTTACAATTTAAAAAGGTTCTTAATTTTGTCGCTAAAAATATTCAAACTTTAAAGGTGAACTCAGGTGTTTTTATGTTGCGCTGGCAGTCTTATAGTTCTATTATAGTAGTTTTATATTGGCACCCATAGGTGGAGTTAGTGTTAGTTCTATGGAAGTAAAATAATGCCAAATGTTTTTGAAATAAAAAAGCCTGTTGAATTGCACTACTTGAAAAAAATATGCATCGCATTAACCATGATTGCATAATGCATTGTATTTTTAGGGCTTGCATTTATATGGGCTGAAATTCAACATGGTTGTATATTTAAGCTGTGAATATTTCAATTCAAAACATTTCAAACACATTTTCATTAATAAAAATTCAATAATCCATATTCTCCTTTCATATTTCACTTCCAAAATATTCAAACTGTTTAAAAATACAACCTATAATATTCAACAGGCAATTTTCGGTCTGTTTTATTTCGCTTTACAAATTCGCTCCACAATTCAGTGGTTCAAATTCGACGGCAAATTCGATGGCAAATTCGACATTGAATCAGGGACTGGAGGAAAAGCAATAGACTACCGATGCATTATATCTATCTGCTGTTAGTCGCCTCACCAGTAGGTGGTGCAAGCGCAACGCCGTGTTGACAACATCAAAGCAACAGACAGAGAAGAAACTTTCATAAAACATCATTTGCTGAAATGGACCGAGCGGTGAGCACGAGTTATTATGAGTGTATATATAGTATATAACTTACATGTTGAAAAGGCTGATTAGGACACAAATCATCACACGAGCGTTTACTCAAGTGTCTTATGAAACGACTTTTTACAGCGTTCAAAAGGAAGGTGATTTTTCTGATTAATCCAGAATTCCCTCGCCTTTAGCATTGATATAGGCCTAAATACTTTGCAGTCACGTCACTACCATGGATACCTGGCGCATGCAGGCGACGATCGTTTACACCTCAAAACACCAACTTTTGTATATTAATACTGGCGACGCCTGGCAAGATCCTATTATGAACGCTGTAAAAGTCGTATCATAAGACACTTGAATAAACGCTATGTGATGATTTGTGTCTTAATCCGCCTTTCAACATGTAAGTTATATACTATATATACACTCATAATAACTCGTGCTCACCGCTCGGTCCACCTACTGGTGAGGGCGACTAACAGCAGATAGATATAATGCATCGGTAGTCTATTGCTTTTCCTCCAGTCCCTGATTCAATGTCGAATTTGCCATCGAATTTGCCGAATTGTGGAGCGAATTTGTAAAGCGAAATAAAACAGACCGAAAATTGCCTGTTGAATATTATAGGATATTTTGGAAGTGAAATATGAAAGGAGAATATGGATTATTTAATTTTTATTAATGAAAATGTGTTTGAAATGTTTTGAATTGAAATATTCACAGCTTAAATATACAACCATGTTGAATTTCAGCCCATATAAATGCAAGCCCTAAAAATACAATGCATTAAAATGCAATCATGGTTAATGCGATGCATATTTTTTTCAAGTAGTGCAATTCAACAGGCTTTTTTATTTCAAAAACATTTGGCATTATTTTACTTCCATATAGTTCACTGATCCATATAGAGAACTGGATTGCTCATGACATCATAAAAAGTGAAGCCACCTCACCGCCATATTGGTATTCCCTAGTAAGCTCACACGTTATATTGAATTAATGGGAAATTATATGATTTGCCTAACGAGTCAGCGTGTTTATATCTGAAGTCTCCCTGTACATTCTTACAACGCAAACGTCCTATTTCCCCTGCTTATTAAAAAGTTGCGTTCATATTCATTACAGTAGTAAACATTAGATCAGCTGACGGACGAGACACTTCAGCATATCTATTACAAATGTCAAAGTGCGCATTCTAAAATCGGAATAAAGATTTATGCATTGTAACCTGAAATCCTGTGTCGGAAGTAGGCACACTCACATTAAAGGAACACTCCACCGTTTTTAGAAATAGGGCTTATTCAACTTCTTTCATACATTTAGATGTGTGGGCACATGCATATTTGTCTCGTGCATGCATTGTTTTAGTTTGGCAGGGTCGCCAATATCTTAGCTTAGCATAATGAATGGAATCCTATGTTGCCAGCTAGCATGTCCCGAGTAAAAGTGATCCAAAAAAGCAAAAAAACCACCTAATTACTTCTTGTGGCCTGCGTATTCACAATGAATACAAATAGAGATGCAGATTAAGACTAAGCGATCTCCTAGGCAGAAATTGACTTGGGACTATATTATGGGGAAGCACAGGCTTAGCACTGCTACTTGGGTGCAGAGATATCACGCAATACATGCACAACATACGCTGGTATGTTGATGGATATTTGGAGATTTCATGTGTTGCGTGATATCCCAGTTCTTCGCCTGTGCTTCCTCATAATATACAGAAAGCATTTTCATTTGTTGTCCGAAGATGAACAAAGGTCTTACGGGTTTGGAACGACATGAGGGTGAGTAATTAATGACAGAATTTATTTTTTACTAACCCTTTAAACAAAATGAATCCTGTGAGACTGATACACTACATGGGTGATTTTAGGTCAATGTTTTGGCTGCAAGTCAATGATGCCCTCTGTCAATAGGGAATAGTAAGATTGCCGCTCGAACACTTCCGGTGGCTTCACCGCCTAGAACATAATGAGCAATCCAGACGTTTTTATAGATCAATGGTCCCTTCAGTGCTACTGTCCTGGAGAATTATCAGTTATGGGAAGCTAAATACTCCAAAAACACAATGAAACTGAACAATAAGGGGCAACTATTTGTGTAGCTCAATGAAAAGAGTGGCATGACCAGCTGAATAGATCAGCTCTGTTCAAATTTGTCTCTATATTGATCTATATTAAATTCCTTAGATTTTTGCTTAGACTTAAATCTTAAATTAAATCTGTTTTAATTGGGCTAAATTAAAATATATATATTAAAAATAATTATTATTATTGTTGTTATTATTATTCCCCCTCTCTCTCTCTCTCTCTCTCTCTCTCTCTCTCTCTCTCTGTCAGCCAGATATGTATGCCAAAACTATTGTTGTAATTTTTAAAGAGAAATCCTATTAACCTTGAAATATCTATCTTAACTGACGTCATCTCATGTGCATGGTTTTAAATATAATTATTTTTAAAATGTCTTTATACACAACTTTTTGTATTGAGGATAAATTGCACCTTTTAAATACCTTTACATGAATTCTTTCTGCTTACCGTCAGCGTTATTTGGAGTTGGATGACCAGTTCGAGCAAGAGAGGAGAGCAATGCGTGCGAGAGAAAAGGAGAAAGAAAAGAGAGAAAGAGAACTGGAGAAGAAAGCCAGAGAACAAGCTGACCAATGTGAGTCTCTCCTAATTAAACCTTGCACCTTTCTACCCTCCCTCTCTGTGTGTCCCAGACTGTTAATACACATGCACATGTTGTATATAAATGTATGATTGTTTTAAATATATGACCGTAGTCTTTTCTGTGTAGTGATGGCTTTGGAGGAGCAGAAAGCAAATCTGACCCGAGAACTAAACTCAATCAAACACACACATAACAAGGTCCGTCACCATTAAAGTCTGTGTGTCTGTTTTAGTTTTTTGGTTACTTTACATTTCTATTTCTTAAAATCATCTTTTTAATCCTCTCTTTTAAAATCCAGTTAGTACTACTGACACATCGAGATCTGCTGGAAAAGAAAAAGGAGTGGGAGAGCGAAGCCTCAACTTTCAGGTAACACGCACTTCCTCTTTTTTGAGCGGTAATGGAATCCCACAATTTGGGGCATGTTCTGTGTAAAAAATAAATAAATAAAAAGACTATAACTCGCTGCATTTGAGTAGTTGATCACCATGTTGTCATGTCAGCAGAACATTCTCTTTGTTTGCAGGAATCATGTGCACAGCAAACATTCAGAAGCTGTTTCTATCCCAGGCAAAACAGACACCACCTGCACTGAAGAGGTGATTTTAGTTGAAATTCAGTGGATAGACACTCGGCACTCTTCCAGAATATTTATTTTATATTTACAGTGATTGCTAGTATAAAACAATAGGTATCTTGATTTTCACTAAGCATCTTTTTTTATCCCCCTCTTTCAGCAGCATGGTCCTAAAGCTGGCTTTGGTCCTGATTTCACTGTGCCAGAAATTACCATTACCAATGACAGCAACACGACTGATGCTGAGGTCAACCATAACAATGACCAATCTTTTGTTAGTGACATCATAAGCTCCACCCCTGAGCTGGCCCATTTGAAGGGCTTTGTTGAAACAAGGTACAGTAATTTATAAAGAGAGACTGTATTATACTGTATCTGTACCGGTTTTGATGATATTGAATATATTCACCGATCAGGCATAACATTATGACAGGTGAAGTGAATAACACTGATTATCTCCTCCTCACGGCACCTGTTAGTGAGTGGGCTGTATTAGGCAGCAACATTTTGTCTTTAAAGTTGATGTGCTAGAAGCAGGAAAAAATGGTCAAGCATAAGGATTTGAGCGAGTTTGACAAGGGCTGAATTGTGATGGCTAGACGATTTCAGAGCCTCTCCAAAACTGCAGCTCTTGTGGAGTGTTCCCAGCTTGCAGTGGTCCGTATCTATCAAAAGTGATCCAAAGAAAGAACAGTGGTGAACCCGCCACAGGGTCATGGGCGGCCAAGGCTCATTGATTTACGCTGGGCTGGCCCGTGTAGTCCGATCAAACAGACAAGCTACTGTAGCTCAAACTGCTCAAGAAGTTAATTCTGGTTCTGATAGAAAGGTGTCAGAATACACTGTGAATCGCAGTTTGTTGTGTATGTGGCTGCATGCTGGGGTGCATCAGGGTGCCCATGCTGACCCCTGGTGCCAGATACCACAGCACACCTTCAGGGGTCTAGTGGAGTCGATGACCCAACGGGTCAGGGCAGTTTTGGCAGGAAAAGGGGGACCAACACAATATTAGGAAAGGTGGTCATAATGTTATGGCTGATCATACACGTTTTTTTGTTGCTTTTAATTAACCAAAACAGTTGAGACTTTTTTTCTTTAAAAAATACAATTAAAAAATGCTGTTCTGTTTGAATTTTATATTAATTAAAGAATCCTGAAACAAATTATAAAAGTTTCCACAAAGACATTAAGTAACACAACTTTTTTCAACAATGATAATGATAAGAAATGTTTCCTGATCACCAAATCAGCATATTAGAATGATTTTTGAAGGATCATGTGACATGACAGAAAAGGAATACATTACATTTTAAAGAATATATATATTTAAAATACTTATATTATTTTGAATTGTTATAATACTGTGCAATATTACTGTTTTTTTATCAAATAAATGTAGCCTTGGTGAGACTGCTTTCAAAAAATAAAATCTTATTTTTAATGTGTGCATTACATAGAAGTTTTTATACTGTAAAGGTCGTTTAAGGCTTGGATGTCTCAGTCAAGTCAAAAGATTTTCTTTCTTGTCATGCACTTTTGTCTTGCTGAATTGAGGAAGTGTGTGGGAGTGTGTTTATCTTTTAATGTGTGTCACATCCTGTGGATGTTCTGTTATTTGATTTATTTTTAAGTCAAGTTAGATTATTTATTTTTTTGTCATTTGTCTCCTGCATGGCAGATAAAAATAAATAAATACAGTCTTATCAGTTTAGTAAATATTGCTAATATTTTATTGCATTTCTCATATACCCATAATTAATTTATTAAATACATTCAATGACTTTAATCTCATAAACACCTGTTCTCTTACTGTCATCTTTTCTGGTTTCTCTCTTTGCTCTTTCCAGCTCCCCTGTTTGTTCGAATACAGCGACCTCTGGACAAAACTCTAGTTTGTTTGATGAGATAAAACAAGCCCAGGAGGATAAGAGTGAGGTAGAGGAAGACCAGAAGGTGAAAGATGGAGAAAAATCACAGGAGGAGGAAGAGATGGACAGTGACTCTGATTGCTTGGAGTGGGAGTTGAGGAATACTGACTCTGTTTTTTCAGAGTTATCTGAACTCAGCAGGGAATATGTGGAAAACGTTGACCAAGGGGCCAGCGTCAGAGGTGTGTGTGTGTGTGTGTGTGTGTGTGTGTGTGTGTGTGTGTGTGTGTGTGTGTGTGTGCGTGTGCGCGTGTTTCAATAAATTTACATTTGGAAGAACAACATGCAAAAGCATAAAAATCTATTAAAAATGCAAAATCATATTAGACTGGTGTGTACAATAATTGAGACTGTTTGTGGTTAAATATTTTTGCATTTGTTGTTTCGTTTGCAGATAGCACAGACCAGTTTGAGAAGATTCTTTCTCAGTATGAGGAACTAAAACACACTCAGTAAGATTTTTTTTATATATATCCAACTTTTTATTGTCAAAGTTGAGGTATGAATGAGGCTCTGAAACTCTGATTGTGATACATATGCGTTAATCATAACCACAAGCATTTTTTCCATCCATCCATCCATCTCTTTGTCTCTGTCTCAGTGAAATGGTGGATACTGCTCGTAAGGCCCTTATATCCCGTGTTGAGGAGCTGACCAATGAAAGATCTGGCCTGAATATGGAACTCGATTCTTGCCTTGAAACCATCACTCGACTGGAAGGGAAAAACAAAGAGATGGAGGAGGAAAGCAAGCGGTAAAATTAATTACTGATTCTCATGTAAAACCTGAAATTAATCATAACTCAATTTAGAATTAGCCTACCAGTTTACCGAATACTTAACCAAGCAGTTCTTTAAAACAGTGGGAATGCTAGTTTAAAGTCATATACATAAAATGATACTGCTCAGTATTTTCAGGAACAAAGCAAGATAAACATTTAATATAGTTTTGTGATTAGGAAAAAATATATGCACTATCCTTTAAAAGTTTAAAGGTTCAGTGTGTACATTTTAGCGGCAGCTAGTGGTGAGGTTGTGAATTGCAACTGTCCACCGCTCAACCCTCCCTTTCGAACCACATAGAGAAGCTACGGTGGCCGGCACAGGACAAAAACATAGTGGTCTGAGACAGCAGAGAGTGACTAGTGCTCTGTAGAGAAGTTTGTCCATTTAGGGCTACAGTAGAAATTAGGGTACATGAAAAAACATCCTAACCGTTCGGTTCGCTTGTCTCGATTCGGAGCGTGTGTGCGGTTCGACGCATGCGCAATGTAGCCTCATGCCCGTGTGTTACCTCAGACAGTGGGTGTCCTTTTGCCAGAAATAAGAGGTGTATGTGGACATACAGTAAAAGAAGTAAAAGACAGTAAAAGTGGAGTGCTGCAGGTCATGTCACGTGTAGAAATGGCAAGTGGGAGAGATAAGGAAGGCTGGCCCGAGTTTGAGGATGCGCCAGCTGCGGACGTTCTTGCTGTGATGCAACAGGATACACAAGGCATCATACCTGAAACAGATGAGAGTCAGTTAGCATCAGTCAACACTGCTCAAACAACTGGACCGTCACAAACACACTGCCAGATCAAACGTTTGGACACACGGACTGAATTCATGTTTCTCATCATCTTAAAAACATCTGCTGAAATAACTGAGATGATGGATTTGACACTGGCAAACAAGCGCTTTTATTTTAAAAACACATGAAATGTCCACTATAACCAGTAGATGGCAGCAGAGCAGCACTTATTGACTTATTAGGAAACATCTTCTACATTATATAAAAAAAAGTAATACTTTATCCTAAATTGTGGATAATTAAGCTATATATCATATGCTGAAGTAAATTTCTGGAGTGTTAACGATTAAAAGAAAAAACAACAAGAACCGTACAGAACCGAAAACCGTGACCCTAAAACCGTGATACGAACCGAACCGTGGGTTTTGTGAACCGTGCCACCCCTAGTAGAAACATGGCGGCACAAAATGGCGACTTCACTGTAAGGGAACCCACGGTGTATGGAGATAGAAATAGCTCATTCTAAGTGAATAAAAACATAACGGTTCATTATGTAAGGTCTTTATACACAACTAAAAACATAGTTATGTATATTATGTTGCATTTCTGTCAATAGATCCTCAAAAATATTACACACTGCACCTTTAAGGTCTGAAAGATTTTGTTTTTGAAAGAAGTATCTTATGCTAATCAAGGCTGCATTTATTTGATCAAAAATACAGTAAAAGCTGTACAATTTTATTTCAATCTCGAATAACTCTTTTCTATTTTAATATTTGTTTAAATGTAATTTATTCCTGTAATATCAGCAGCCATTCACATGTGTCACATGAGCCGTCAGAACAAAATGTATTTAAAACAGAAATCTTTTGAAACATTATAAATGTCATGACTGTCACTTTTGATCAATTTCAAGCATCCTTGCTGAATAAGAGTATTATTGACCCCAAACTTTTGTACAGTTTGTGTTGCCTATTAAAAGCTTCTTATATTTCACAACAGGTTACGAAAAGAGCTAGAGACAGCCCAGTCAGAGGACCCTGATGTAAGTCTTTATGAAAGATTTCAAGTGCTAGGCATGTTTACAGAAATGTTTATGGATATCACTTTTGTGAAAACTCCACTAACTAACTACTTAATCCTAAAACAATGCCTAATAATTCCTTCCTCTCTCTCTCTTTTGCTCGCCCCAGGCCTCGTTACCTATCTCCCTCCGTCGCTTCTCTCGTTCTGAAATGGCCCGGGTCGTCATGGAGAAAAATCAGTACAAAGAGCGACTGTTTGAACTGCAGGAAACTCTGCGGCGCTCTCAGACTCCAAGGTGTGTTAAACTACCACTCCCAGGATGCATATCTTCATTTTTAACAGAATCATTCACCTGTCATTCAGAACTGTAAAGTGAGGAACATGTCTGTTAACCTTAATCACAAGTGTTGCGGTGTGAGCATTAATAATGCAACAAATCATGTGGCTTGTCTATATATTTGATCTTTTGAATTAATCTATTAAATAACAACCCAGAACTTCAGAGAAATTACATTGCGATGCTCTAGAAGTCAGTCAAGTCAGAGCACCTTAGCAATCACGTGCGGCCTGGCATTGTGGTAGCGACTTCTGCACAGGCACACACCATTTAAAATTTGTTTATATTGTCCTCTAGAGTTACCAGAGAAGAGCGCCCCCCTGTGGAAGGGAAGGGTAGTGTCTGGAGCAGGTGAGGATACTGTGTATAAACCTTTACAACTAGTACAGTCAGTTTGTGTAAAGTATTTCCTTCTCTGAGCACTATTTTTTTCTTGCAGGTTTAATCGTTTTCTAGGTTTGACAAAGGGTCAGTTAGCACCAGCCACAGCTTTAGCATTAACCATCTCTCCCATGCCAGCTCCTGCACACACACCAGTGGGGTCTCCAAAGCAACTCTCCACGAGACCGCCCCAAACAGAGTGAGTCCTCTGGCATTGGCAGTTTCAAATACCTGCTAATTTTCCTTGTTTATTATAAGCGATGCATGACAGGGTGGATTTCAGGTCTCGAAGACTATTCATTCATCACATTTTAAGAGTGTCCAGAAAAAGAAAAGGATAAACAGTTAAAAATCTGGACTTGCAAGAAAAGTTCCAAAGAAATAGGATTATGTTTTGGGGGAGGCGCAATACCTTCCCTTAAGAAACTTGTTGACCTCGATACAGTCGTGACAGTCATTTCCTGTTTTATGCATTTTATTTCTGCATGTTGGTTACACCACTTGACTTTGATGGTCGCTCTACATGACTTGATATTTTTCAAATATTAATAATCAGTGAAGAAGTCTAAAAATACTTGTTTTTGCTGTATATTGCCCCCACAAAAAATGAATAGTGAAAAACATGACAATCACAGAAAAGATATATTCAAGTCATTGCATGTGTGAATTGCATTTTAATGTACTTTTGAATAAATTAAACATATCTGTATGAATATAAATATCATTGACTCAAACATACCGTACCATTCAAAAGTTTTGGGTTGTTAAGATTTGTTAATGTTGTTGTAAGTCTATTATACTCACCAAGGCTGCATTTTTCCCCCTCATAATACAGCAAAAACAGTGATATTATGAAATATTATTTAAAAAATTGACAACTCTTTTCTATTTTGATATATTTTTAAATTTAATTTATTCCTGTGATGTCAATTACTCCAGTCTTCAGTGTCACGTGATCCTTCAAAAATCATTCTAATGTTGCTTAATATTTTTGTGGAAACTTAAAAAAAATTGTTTTTCATGATTCTTTGATGAATAGAACGTTCAAAAGAACAGCATTTATTTGAAATATTATACTTTTTTGTAACATTATGAAAGTCTCTATAAAAGTCACTTTTAACCAATTTAAAGCATTCTTGCCAAATACAGTTATTTATTTCTTTGTTAAAAGAAAATATAACTAACCCCAAATTTTGAAGAACAGTGTGTATTAGATGTACTTAAAGGGGTACTTCAGCGCTGGGAAGATGAATCTGTATTTAAACTGGGTTATTAATGTAATAGAAATGTGAAATTATTTTTGAATTTGGTGCCTTCTAGACTGAGAAAACACAGAAAATGTATTTTTGTCTCATGGGGATGAAAGACAACAATTCCCAGAATGCACTTCGCTGCCCTACTCTAGGCACGGCTACTGGATTACTGGATCACTTGTCCACCGTGTTCATTTTCATAAAATCAGTTCAGTTAGAGAAACTACAATTAAAAACTGAACGTGTCTGTTCAATATAATGTGAGTGAACCGATTGAGCGTCACGGCACAAACGCAGCAGGATTGGATTACATTCATCACGAGAGCTGAGGTAATCGCGGGATTCGCGGCTGCATTCACAGCGCGTGATCAGTCTGGCACATTTTCAGTTCATGTCTTTGGAAGTTTAACTTTCATAGGAGGTTCATTTGAAAAATTGAAACACTCACTTTGCTCTCCACCGCTTTACATGAATCTCCTCAGCTCTGCGAGCCGAGTGCTGTGAGTGCGATGTTGAAAACATGTGGAAATAGCGCCCCCTGCTGGCTGTAGTCTTCAGCCTCTGGCCAAAAATCCTCTGATGGCGCAAAATGACAATATTTGCATCATGGGAGGATTTTTTCCAGAAATAAAATACATAATTCTGTCGTCTCAGGGGTATATGAGGGGGGAAAGTACAATAATTTGAATATACACCCGGGTTTCGACTGATACAAAGCTTAATGCTAATAGATGAAGTAACCCTTTAATATAACTTTTTAAAAATTATTATTATTTATTTTTTTGCACAGGAGTTCTCCTTCTCCCAGGTTAAGGAAAAGAGAGTTGTACAGGGATATCCGGTCTCATGTGTGGGGTACTCTGGGTAAAAAACAGCTCCATGGATGGAGCATGCCTCTCGGTGTTACAAACATAAAGGTAAACACACACACACACACACATTATTGTTTAATTCAGTTGGTATCCAAAGCAACAGGTGGACTATAGCCGCCCCCACCCCAAGGTGTGACTAGTAATTACACTAGTGTACTAATTGAGTATATGTCTACAAATTTCCATGATGCATGCACACTCTCAATCATACTCCTTAACTAAACTCCTCTCAGCGGGCGAATGAATCTGTTTGTCAGTTGATTGTGAAAGTGTGTGTGTGTTTATGTGGAGCAGGACTCTGAAGCCCCTCCTGAGCCCAAAGACGTGCCCGTCCTCATCCAGCTGAGACTGCTGGACCAGAGAGATGCTACAGCAAAAGTGAGGGTCACTGTTCATTCATATCTTCAGTCTTAATTTAGTCATATTATTATAATACTATTGTATTTATTAATGTTTTGCATATTGCATAGTTGTGTTGGGAGTCAATTGTTTTATTTGTGAAACATGCCAAATTGTCCAGATATAGTTTTTGACCAGACTGTCATACAAAAAAGCAGAGAGAACCAAAGAAATATTAATAATTGATTGTTGTTGTAAATGTATGCTTTTTCCTGAGCTCTTTGTGTTTCTATGTAGTTTTTGGCATAGTACAATAGAACCTGTAGATGCCAAACCATTTTGTCAGATAAACACCTTAACCAAATTTAGTGTTGTTCTTCCTTCATATTTAAAATATATAAAATATTTTCCTCATATTTTGATGGTTTAAACTTTAATCAAACTTATCATTAAAAACAAGCACCCCCTCCGGACATCACTACCGTATAGTTTAATATATTTTAGCTTTATTTAAATTACTGAAATTATTATTTTTTTAATTTCTTGCAGATTATTACTACGTTTTATGGCTGTCAATTTATTAAAACAGTGAATCATGTTCTCTGCGTTGACATGAATTATCTTGCTGAAATGTTCCTATAAATATATTTTCTTCCCAACTGTGCATTCTAAATGATAAATTAATATATTTCCCCATTAACCTGCGACAGTCCACTGCTCATCTTTTAGTTTTTCTCTTACTGATCATATTTCATACCTGTGGAGTTTACATTTTTAAATGAATTTGACTGATAAAAAGGATTGCTTGTGTGCACTGCTGCTCTTTTCAGTTTTTTAAAATAGCTGAATGAATGTGCGGTACATACAGTGAAATGACTGACAATGAAAAATGGTAGAACATTAATTAAAATATTCAATATAAATAAAAAATGTTCGCATTCATCAGGTCTCACACACTTCAGCGTTGTGATCGCTAGTTTAGACGAGCCGTGACACCCTGTGGTGAAATAATGCCGTATGTTTAACAGCCGCTGCTTTCTCAGATTGGCTTGGGTTGGATTAATACTTCATAATCAGATAATCAGAAAATCTTTTCTCCTGTCTCTGGAAATGTTCAGATTTTTAAATCTTCTTGTGAACACTCATTTTAAGTAGCATTTAGTCAACTATGTGACATACAGCATTCAGCACATTGAACATATACATAACCGGAAATAAATTTGTTGTACTATTTTAAAACGGAAGTATGTTACGAAGCTCAATGAGATTAGTCCATTCAGGATATAGTCAGTAATGCTAATTGTGTGATTAATGTCATACATCACCATAATCTACAGTTTCCAGATTCCTCTGCTGTGTCTAGTCCTACACTGATTTTAGCCCGTTGAGAGCAAGGATCATGGATTTACAGGATGTTGATTTATACATTATTAATTTTTTACAGCTCACATGTGCTGTCTCGGTTCCGCCAGAGATATCAGGAGAGCAGACGGTATGTAAAAAAAAAAATCATGATCTTTTACAGCTGATTAACATGTACATGGTTTCCACACCTTCATTTTCATGATTTTATTTGTAATTTTTTATTTGTAAGGGTTTTTAAAAATAATTTCATACACATTACACTCATTTATCGCCGATTAAATATTTTAAGAGCCAAGAATAAAATTGTGGGTTCCCAGTTTTAATATTCCCTCATATTTTCAGGTCTTTATAAACGTGGATACCTTGTATTACAGAGCAGTTCTGGGCTTGTAAAAAAAATGCATTTAACCACCACCTTCATCTAATGATCATGTTGCACCATGTCAGTCATTGTGTAAACATTCACACCCCGTCTCTCATCCTCAGTGTTCCGTGTGGGCCGTCACCGGACCTGCGTCCAGCAGTGATGTCACAGTGATTGACCCGGCTCGCTCCAATACCATTCTGGATCAGTTTAGCCTTCCACCCACGTCCCCTGCATTGTGCATCTGTGCTGTGCCCCCTGCTGGTCAGTCTGAACACTGCAGCTTTGTAGAATTTACAGTTCTGAAGTCAGGGGTGTAAGTTATTTGAGTTTTAGTACTTTAGTACTGTAAGTATTATCTTGAGGTGCTTTACTTGAGTATTACTGAAACTGAATGCTTATTTAGATCAGTAAGATAAAAAAAAATGGTTTCGAAAGAAGTTTCTTATGTTAACCAAGGCTGAAATTATTTGAACAAAAATACTGTAAAAACAGTAATAATAACTGCTTCCTATTTTTAAATGTAATTTATTCCTGGAGGCAAAGCTGAATTTTCCGCATCATTACTCCATACTTCAGTGTCATGAGCCTTCAGAAATCATTCTTATATGCGGATTTGATGCTCAAGGAACATTTATTATTATCATTGTTAAAAAGAAAGGAAAATATAGTACTTTTTTCAGTATTTTATTAATAGAAATTTCAAAAGAGAGCATTTATTTTAAATTAAAAATTGTATGAAACCGTGTAAAAGTCTTTACTGACGCTTTTGATCAGTTTAATGCGTATAAAATTTGAATTTTTCTGAATAAAAGTTCTAATTTCTCTTAAAGAACAACTTACGGAGGCCAAACTTTTGAACAACAGTGTACATATTTTCAAGGTCATTGTGACTTAAATCAAAAACATATTTGGTCTTTCTTACTGCATTACCAATCAAATCATTTTACTTGTATGTAAAGCAGCCAGTGAAATCCATTTTACTGTAAAATGTAATTGACAGCTGCATGGGTCAATAGTCCTCGTGAAGAGACCACAACAAAGTATTTAACCTGAAGTAATGCAGTACATTTTACGGAAGCCCTGAACCACAACGTAAAAAAAAAAAAAAACCTGTAAAAAAAAACAACAACTAGAATTTCGAGATTAAAGTCTAAACGTTTCGAGATAAGTCGTTATATTTTTTAGTAAAGAACTGCGCTGGTGAAAAACTGCTGACGAGCATGAAGACCGCCGGAGGATGTAAACGTTGCTATGGAGCAGATGCAGATCTTTCTTTGACGAGATGCTATGGCAATTAACACTGCATTATTCATATAAAGATGGAAATACCCCAAGATGACTTGAAAAACACACATAAACCATAGATATGATCACATCATGTGTTAATTGTCCTCATGTTTCATCAGTCAAAATGTTTTTGCTTTTTATTCAATTTAGCTGGATGATTTTTTTCCATTTACTGGAATGTCATATCATTACTTCTACGACACGGTTTTATTGTCCTGCGTGAGAGCGCCTGCGGCTTTAAACTGTCGGAGTTACTACATTAGGCTCACATTATCATCTCATTTTGGATAAGAATAATCCAAATCCGTCAGGTCACGTCTCTCTGAATTTAAATCTATATTTATCCACATTGACCCATAGAAATCTTTACGTGAACACATCCAAAAAAGTGCGGGAATTGATATGCTCTCAGGACAGATATTAATGTATAAGATAATATTGATAAAAGGGTTTATTTAATTATATTCACAATCACAGCAGTTTAGGCCTATATTTTTGTAATTTTGACTTCATTCTCGAAATATTTCGACTTCATATAAAGTAAAAAAAAATTCTAGATAATCTTTTTTTTTACGGATTTTTTTTTTTTTTTTTACTTTGCGGTTCAGGGCTTCCATAAACTTTATAATAGTGGATTTAGAAAAAATCTCCTCAGCCTCCTGATTTCATCTATTTTTGCAGTTGAGGAAAATTGCACTTACCTTTTAAATACTTCAGAACAGTTATTTGGGGATTATAGTGGTTATAGTGGATTATTTATTTATTTTCAATTCATTCTTTTCTAGTATCTGTATAGCAAGATAATTCTTAGACTTTTTTTTACTCTATACTTTTTACACCCCTGTCTATAGTTTAATATTTACTTGTTTAATTGTGGCATTCATCTGCGTTATTAACATTTCTTGCCATATAACTTACAATTCTACTCATGTCGACTGCTCTTGGAGTTGGATATTCTCAGAATTACTGAGTGTTGGTGAGCTGTACTGATGATGTTGTATTGATGTCTTGTGTTAGGAGACACCGCAGGAACTGTGTGGATTGGAACTCAGGACGGAGGGTGAGGGCATCCCATTCTCATTTATTTGATCTTATTTTAATATGTTTTGTTTAAATTGCTAACCTTAAGTATTAAAGTTTCATACACGGCTCATTTTATGGAATAATAACTCAAATGGTCTGGCATGTGTGGAGAGCTATTACTTTTCAAAGCAACTGTAAACGATTTTCACATGGTCGATAAATTTTTGACTTTATAACTCGCTGTTGTGAGGTCATTGCTTAAAATAATGGGCTAAAATAAATTCCAAATTATTAGATAAAAGTGGTAATTACCTTTTTATTTTTTATTCTGTAGTGGAAACAAGCTTCCATAAGTACATATAGGAGTTCTTTCTTAAAAAAGAAAAAGTGTAGTTGCTTAAGATATGTTTGATCATGCCTCCCTCATGCTGTCCTCTTGCAGTGTGCTGATTCATTCATCCTCCAGCTCCAGGCGCCGCTGTCTGCAGTCTGTCAGTCTTTCTGAGGGGGTGCACTCTCTGACGTCAGTGTCTTTAGATTGTCTGTCATTTATTGTTCTCTTTGATGTCAATTGTATGCCTGATTTAATTCCTTCTGTGTATAAAGGTATTCTCAGGGCGAGGTAATCGCTGGCTTGGCCAATGGGACGCTTGCATTCTTCACCCACAATTCAGGTGTGTTTGTAGTTTCATCGGTGTAGGTGTGTTATTTGATATGAATGGTACTCATGGATTAATGATCATTTTATAGGCATCTGGGATCTCCAGTCCCAAGAGTTGCTTTCGCTCGGCACACCACCTTTGCAGCCCATTCGCTGTTGTCTGGCAAAGGAGGGGTGTCTTTGGGTGGGATACTGGAATAAAGTTTACATGATCAGTACGAAAAATCGGAAAGTAGAGGTTGGTCTCGGATGGAAATGGAGTTGTCTCAACCCTCATCCCAACTCTTTTACTTATACTTGTTCTTTCGCTCCATTTAGAAATCGTTCACAGTGTCTGAGCGAAGTGAGCAGCAGGTGCGTTTTCTGTGCGCAGCAGGAAGTGGAGTTTGGGCTTCCTGCCGTTTGGATCCCATACTTAGGCTTTTTGATTGGACAACTGGCCGCCCACTACAAGAAGTAGATTTATCCTCTATAGTGAATAAAGCTTTAGGTATTTGAATTGTACTCCTTTATTTATGAAATTTTTAATGCATGGGTGTCACTTTTTTTAGATATACTGTACACTACCATTAAAAAGTAAGAGGTTAAAAAAAACTTTTTTTGTAAGAAATGAATTCTTTTTATTAAGCAAGGACATTTTAAATTGATCAAACGTGACAGTGAAGACAAATAAATGCTGTTCTTTTTAACTTTTTTTTTTACCCCTCTCCATTTGACAGGTTCTGCATTCTTGTCTCTCTCTCCTCTTCAGATCACAGCCTTGTCTGTGGTCAGTGGGCGGCTATGGGTGGGCACAGGAAGTGGTGCAATCTTCTCAGCTCCCCTGTCACTCAGTAAGTGTTTTCTCTCTAAAATAAACTGTTTTTGAGTGGTTTTGAATATTTGTTTTTGAATTTCTATTGTTTTCTTTGTGTTTTTTTTGTAGGTTCAGAGTCCTGCTCTATACCATATTGCTCTCTTGCATCAGCTCAGCTCTGTTATCATGGCCACCGACAAGCAGTTAAATTCTTAATTTCTGCTCCAGGTTCGAAACTTGTCTATTTTCAGTAAGGCCATGTGTCCATCAAAACATTTTTTCCCAGAGGCTAGCTTATTTTTCCAATTGTTTTCAATGAGCGCGCAGCCTCCGCTTATGGTGCTTTTTTTACTGTTGGTTATTATATTACCAATACCACCATCATCCACTCAAACAACTTTTTGGAAATGGAAATGCACCTAATTCGCATTGGTTAGAACTTTGAAAAGATTTGTTTCAATTTTGGGTGGAAACCCAGCTACTGTCACTTTTTACCCAGCTGTCCAAAACGGGTGTGCAGCACACGTCCTGAAAAGTGGATGCATTATAGATGCATTATAGATTGGCAGGATGCATTATAGGTCATAAACCCCGCCCTCTCTATGAAAACAAATGGGACGTGAGCCAAACTAAGCAATCAAATTTCACTTGTGCAGACTCAGGCTCCGAACAACGTAATTAGCACAATATGTATACGCCATATTGAGGCATTTGCGCCTTCACTTGAAGGTGCGTTGTCAATCTTTTTTTTACAGTCTATGGTCCAATCACAGTGGAGTAGGGCCGGGACAAATACCATGCCGACCAACCATCACATTCTGCTTGTACAACGACAGCAACAAGCACGTCTCCTCATTCAAAACTAGTGCCAGAGCAAGTGTGTTCCATTGTATAGACAAAATAAACTATTTGTGAAATCAGATACTAGTAACAATTCACAGATATTCGTATCAGCACATATATACTGTCTTAACTGAAAAAAACACTGCGCCGACAAAGAGCTCTCAAGCTCTAGCAGCAAGGCGTTTTCAGAAGAGCGCTGGTGTTTTCAACTGGCTAAAAACACTTCGGAGGATACACAGCCTTTCTCTGGAACTAGTTTTGTTGTCGTTTGTTATCATTGAAGAAGCAGAATGTGACGGTTGGTCGGTGTGGCATTTGTCCCGCCCCTCATCCACTGGGATCGGACGCTTTGGTGGAAGCTTTGGTGGACACACAGCCTAAGAGTTGATAGAAGACCAGACTGACACCAGTAGTGGGAGTAAACTTTACAATTGTATATTTTTCACCACTTTGTTTGTCTCTGGCTTTTTTATTCAATGCAGGCTGCCGTAGTTCCTCCAGTTCAGCAGACGGCGCTGCTACTACCTCTCAGCTCATTCTCAGTGGAGGGGAAGGATATATCAACTTCCGAATTGGTGAGGTCTTCCTCTTGGCACAATTATTATATCGCAACTTTATGTATTTATTTTAATCTTCCATTGAGAATGTTTCACGTAGATGACATAAGGATTTTTTTTTTCTCTTTAGGAGATGATGGAAGTGATGGGGCCAGTGAGAGTGTTCTACAGAGATCAGAGCGAAGTCACATGATTATTTGGCAAAGCCCCACCCCCTGCGTCCCAAGCCCCGCCCTCTGAAATCACTTCAGCTGTTCATTCAAACTGTCTTTGAGCTCTGTCAGGATATGATTGAGCGCACTACATAGTACAGTGCATTACAGTTCTTCTGCCCCCCTTCCATGGACGCTCCCAAAGGGAATTAAAGGGCCTGAAGTCAAAGTAAAGCAGTAACATAAAGCAGTTTCTAAGAAATGCTGTTTTGGACCTACAACACTCATTCTGCACTTTTATTTTACTTGTTTTGGGGTGAACTGACCTTAAAAGACATTGTTCCGAGGTTGCCTTTATTTTGTGTTTTCAATTTCAGCCCTGTTTTTGGCCAGTGTGTGTGTTTTTTGTTGTACACATTCTAAGTACTGGAACAAAGGCAGGTTGTGACTGTGATGCTCAGCCAGGAATTATTACTATCATTTTATGTCTTTATTTCTAATCATGGGGATGGATACATTAAAACCGATGTGCTGCTGGTCATGACATGCAGTACTTAAAAATACTCAGTGTTGGTTGCTTGTCATGTGCATTAGATCAACTGGAAAATTTGCACAAAGAAAAAGGAGCCCGACAAGAAACTGACCCAGATTGACACACTACCTACATTTTGACTGTCCTTGTCATTTCCCCCCCCTTTTTTTAAACAATGTAGGTTTGGTGTTGAGGGTGAGGTTTTATTTGTATTATTATTGGTTGCTGGTTTCTAAGTTATTTGTTGTGAAATGAATGGAGGCTTCTGGATGGATTTTTTGAATGAGGATTTTTTTGAACGTGGCTCTATTTAATGAGAGCGAAAGAGAAATGTTTTGTTAACTGGAAAACGTGTTTCATATTGCTATATGGAACTTTGTAAATACATTTTCTCTGTTGTTCATCGACTTTTAGTCTGAAAAGTTTCTTCTGTATTATTAAAATAAAGCACCAAAGCTGCATGTATAATTTTAAATTATGAAAAATGTATCAGTGTTTCAATTTAATCAGCCATGTTTTCCACACCAAAAGATATAAAGTTTTACTGCAAAAAACACAGTCGAAATAGAAAAACTGTAGAAACAGTCCTAAATTGTGTACAAAAAATAAACATTAAGCATTTTTTTTTTTTTACATTTTGCAAGTTGTATTTATTGCACTTTTCTACAAGGTTCTACAAAATAACTGCAATTTTATTCTAGTAGTAGTTGTAGTAATTGCAAACTCCTCATTGTAACAAATCTGTCAACCTTCAGGCTTGTAAAACACTCTTTTCCTTCTCCAACTGAGCCTAATTTGTGGTATCTCGGCCCTTTGTACAATGTTCTCTGCCGTGCCCAGAGGTCAGGATGTGCTGTGGCTGCGCTGGGGTCTCCGTATGCGGCTGAGGGTGCGAGCAAGCCGGTCCACAGCATTGCGTTTGTCTGCCAGCTCTTTCTCTGAAATTAAACCATCAATATTCCCACTGTACCACATGACCCAGGCCCCCATAGACATCAACACCAGCAGAGCTCCAGAGTACACCAACAGATCACCAAAGTCATGACCATCGATTTCAAGCGGGACGAAGACGCCGATCAAGAGGCTAGACACACCCAAAAGATCCATGAGGACTGCAAACACCAGGAGAAACTTACAGTGGGTCAGTCCAACACGGTCGGTATTAGACATGGTGACCATCCCTCTGACCATGGAGTATATCAGAAATGGAAAGAAAAAACATGTAAAAATCAGCATGATGTATTAAAAAAAAAGCACTGTTCTAGTAGGAACAAATTAGATTTTGCTACGGTTCCATATTCCAAAGTATATACTCTTTACCTGAATGAATTTATAGATTTTTTTATTTTACACCATCTTATTGCAAAGTAAAGTTAATCAAGATATATTTTAGGTGAGAAGAAATGGGGGGAAAAACCTGTTAAACCACTAAATAATCGAGCACTGCTTTCCACAAAAAATTAAATATAAACCTGAGTAAGCTATATACTGAACGATTATCATTCTACTTACTTTTTATCACGGAAATTATGTTCGTTTGTAAAACTGAGAAGGACGACTCTCATTGATAAACATTTTGGTCGTTTGTGTTTTTCCGGGTTTTTCCACCTGCATTTCTAAAATAGCTTCGACGTCACACAGGTGATGTCACATGACACGCTCGCTCTCTGGCGCGCGTTTCGGTGTTCATTTTCGTGATTTCGCTTATGAAACTATTTTAATTGCGTTTTAAATGAATTTGCATGCCTGTTATCTATCTATCAACACACATGGATGCCAGCATGACGGAACTTAGTGTATTCATTTAGCTTCTCATTGCCATATCAACACTATGTAGAGAAAAAGGTGTGCCAAAATGTACAAATCATAAGATGTCACTGAACATTTATTTAACAATACCAAATTTTTCATCTCCGGTTTTTTTTTTTTTTTTTTTAGACAATTCTGATATTATTTTATTTAATCTTATATCTGTTATTTAACAGTTGAGCTAGTTCTTTATTGCTGATCTAACCAGCAGAGAAAAAAGGAGCCGGGTTTAAATCCCGTGGGGCACGTTGTCACACTGTTACAATGAGCCCCTGTTAGAACTATTCTATTCTTTACTTTTATTAATTTTATTGAGAAACCATGAGAAAGAGGCGAATAAAGACCTAGAGTCAATGTTCAGAAATTATTCTGTATATCTGTATTTGCTGTACACACACACACACACACACACACACACACACACACACACACACACACACACACACACACACACACACACATTATTTTATATATATATATATATATATATATATATATATATATATATATATATATATATATATATATATATATATATATATTTATTATTATTATTATTATTATTATTATTATTATTATTATTATTATTATTATTATATCAGATAACATTTTAAGCTGTCATATGCTCATGTTACAATGTGTGCCCCCTCACATGTTACAATGTACCCCACCTGGGGCATATTGTCACTTTTCATTTCCACTCTTTCGGGTTAAAAAAAGAGTATATTATATAATTATACTAGACGTGTGAAATTAATGTGGGAAAAAACCCAAGTGGATTTACACAAACTGAGAAAGTCAAAAAATACGTGGTTGTGTATGCCCCGCCCCATCGTCCAGACTGCACTCTGGGGTAGCCTACTCAACAAGTCGGTGTGTTGCGGTTTGTATTGGTTACGTCATTCATTCATGTTTAGTCCGCTTCCCAATCCCGCCATAAAACATAAGCGGATGTGACGCTATTTGGGGTGTTTGACGTGGTTTCATTCTAATGTAAACACCATTCATACCGATTTAGACATTTCCCGAAAACTAGAACACTTTTTCTCAAAACTAAACCAAAACCATTAACGTAGCGTAATGACACACCTTTACTCATTCAAAGGTGTGTGCATCTCAAGTTTTACTTTCATTTCTAGTTTAATTTAGGCTATATGAACACAAACAGGCTATAAATTAATACGGTATTGAAAATTAGCCGTGTAAAGAATGGCATATGAAATAAAGCATAAAAACATTTTTCGAAAAGACAATAATATGTTTTAAGATGATCTTCAAATGCTTAGTTTTATGATCAAAGCTTTATAAGGGCAAACACACACACAATACAATGCAATACAAGATTGAGAGATGCACATTTCTCAAATATCTCTTGTATCATTTAATACATCAATTTTCACCAGTTTTCTAAAATAAATAATATACTACTGATAATATGCAAAATAATGTACACTGTATTTAAAAATATATATAATGTAAAATCAACAGGAACAAATTCAAGCTTCTGTACTTTAAACCACAGTAAAATGACTGAAACTAACTACAGTATATTTAAGCATACTGTAAAATAAAAGAGGCTAAATAAGTATACTATATATTTTTTTAATTTTACTGCTTCATATCAACAGCTTTATTCAGGTTTCATCTTTCACATTTCATAGCTGAACTTCAATAAAATATAGACCAATTATCAGCATAATTAACCATATTTAATCAATGGACAATATACAGCACAGCTTTACTGGAAAATTGAGCGAATACCATTAGAATAATACACACATGACAATTTATAAAAGTGTATTTTAACATATAATTAATGTACTCCTTGGCCTTTCATCTAAACAGAGAGTCTCGCTGCTGGAGGAAAAGGCCAGTTAGCACAGCTGGACTCGCTCAGATATTCTTATGGAAATGTAATTATTTCATTTAGTCTATTTAGATTAGATAATGTTTTCCCAGAATGCATTGGAAATCTACAGTAATATACTGTAAACAGCTTATAGAGTAGGAAACTGTTGAAAATACAGTAATAATACTACAGTAACATACTGTAACCTATACACAGATTCTACAGTAGGAATTGAAATAATACTGAGGAAACAACAAAAATAATTCAAATATTCTGAAACAATATAAAATATTTGTACTTTATAAAAACCATTACAGATTTCATAGCGCTTTTGTCAGAGGCGATTTTATTGTTCATGCCGGACAGTGGCTGGAGGTAGACCTGTGAAATTCAGAAATACTTAAGGGTAACATTCTCACAATGTCTGAATTTGAGTCGCAATGAATAAGGGCACACAATCCCATGACAATCCGAAATGCTGATTCCCATCTAAGAACCTTATACGGTATCCACGCTGACATCCACAAACTGTGTTATTTTGGTATGTACATGGCGAAGTCACCACTGCATGACCTGTCAGAGAAGCAATCGAAGAAAAAGAGAGTGAATATCTAAACAAAACCAACACCGCACCAAATGGAGAGATGTCATTTGAACATCATTTTAAGTGAATTACAGAAGCCAGGAAAAGAAAACGGTTAAACACTTACGCTTGTTGCATTTCTGGCATCTGAAGCAGTTTGGGAAATAGTTCATGCTGTCTTGGTACGTCCCGTCTGAACATTTCTCACATTGAGATTGCATGCCGCTAGAGCATTTCTTTATCAACTTATACCCTAAAGAAAAACACATGACAGATGAAGAGAGTGGACAGTCGATGTCTCTGAAAACCTTATGTTTGACTGTATTGATTCAACACTGTACCTGGAGTACATTTGTCACAGCAGAGCCCATTACTCCAGTATTCATTTACAGAACAATCCCTTTTGTTGCCGACGCTGCGCTGTCCCGTCACAACGCCTACGATCTGTTGCAAAAGGTTAACACTTCATGAAGCTGAACTTTGATGTTGCTTAACTGGATGATATCATCACATTGACCTTTGAAATACTTCACATCTTTCAAATACTACTGTGATTAATAACAGAATCTTTATTTATAGAACGGGTGCACATATTTGTGAAATTTGTCAATGCAGAATTCTGTTTCTTCCAGTGACTCACCAATAATATCAAAATACATGGCAGGAGTTTCCTCATGGAAAGTTGTTCTTGGATGTGCCACATGGGTGTTATAATGTGTGCGATCATAACTTCTGGGAAAAGAAGATTAGATTTAATAATAGGATACATATTCCAGATGATAACTGGATGACTGAAATTCTGAAAGAATAAAGACCTATGAAATTACATTGAACTAAAATAGCCTATACCCAATTCATATCGTATATACAATCTGAATCATGTATATTTTGTATATTAAATCTTTATAGGACCTTCCTCCACAACATACATATTAAACCATAAGATATAAATATATTTTCATCCATTTTTATGTATAATTAAAGGGCTAGTTCACTCAAAAATGCAAATTCTGTCATTAATTATTCACCCTCATGTCGTCCCAAAGCTGTTTTTTGTGCAGAAAAAGTATTCTCATCGCTTCATAAAATTAAGGTTGGACTATTTTAACGATGTCTTTACTACTTTTCTGGACCTTCAGTAGCGTGTTTACCCACCACGCAAAGCACGCAATTGCATGGGGCCCAAGTGGTTAACTCATTTAATGATAGCTTTTGACATAATTTATTAACGTGCGGCCCAAATACATAGAAAGAATCAACCATAAGTGCACATATCCAAGCGGCGCTCAAAAACGTAAGAAGACTAAAGAAAATAAATCAAATACTTAAAGTTTGTCAAAGCTTTTTATTTTGGGGTGAACTATCCCTTTAAAGGTCTGTCCAAGGACGATCCACCGCGATAACTACGATAATGATAAAGATATAGTTATAAAAATCGTTCTAAATACAAAAAGATAGCGGAGTCCACACTTTCAATCACTTTCAAAACAATTTTTTGAACGATGTACGATGAAATTCACCGACAGCCAATCATATTCTGCTTTAAAGTGCTCGAGCGTTTAAGCGGCATGCAGATGACAACCCTTAGAATAAACAGGCCGTTATCGTTCGGTAATGAGGATGCTAATATAGTTATATAGTAATATAATATTACTATAATTGTAGTAGAATATTGTACTGACTGACAGAAAGAAGAGCAGATGACTTACCTCTGTCCACCAGGATCTAATGTAGAAAGAATGAATGAACGAAGGAAGGAATTCCTTAAAGGCTTTCTTATAAAGTAGAGAGTGATTAGTCATCATTTTCACTACGTATACGACCACTAGCCTATTGAGCAATAAGAAAACAGGTTTAGTCAGATTTAGTCATCACTTGTAAGGAACTGAATAAAGAAAACCCCTTTTGAAGAACTGATGTGTCAGTCTAAGCTCTAGTAATTCTAACATTCCACAAAATACGCCTAGTTTTTATTTGACTTAAATTGTGTATAAAGGAACAGTCATGATGAGGCATATAAAATTATCTTGTGAAACAGTTCTGTTCCATTGTTAACTTTATTTTGTTAAGACTTTGTGGTCAGCACGATATATGGCTGATGAAATATTAAACATCAATGAAATATCAATCATTACATTAATAATGAATGTAAAAGCAAGTTATTAATTCTATATGGTTAGGCACCTTAACTGGAAATAGAAGTTTCTGATTTTACCATAGACTGTGGTTTTTACATTCCCAAAAATGCCATACATTTTAATATTTCGGAGACATTTCAAGCCAATGGAATGTACAGTAACACACAATGTGACTTTTTCCAGTCAACAGATTGACCTTAAAGGGAAGTTAATCTCTCCAGTGATACCAAACAAGTTCCCTGATCGGAAATGCTGACTAAAGACAGATATTGGGGTATTGTGGATCACTGCTCTCATCATTTTTTTAATGAAAATTAGATGTTTTTTTTTTTTTACAAAATAAATTATGTAGGTATTTTCTTAATACAATTGTGGTTCAGTGTCGTATAGAAAATATTGAGAACATTTCACTAATAAAACCAAGAGATAGCCTACATTTTCCTATTTTTTTAAGGAAATGTAAGCAATTTTGAGACTTGAATTGAGGAACTGATTAAGCTGATAAAATTTAAGGGGGAAAGGCTACCTATTTTAAGAGAATTAGCTTAATTGTGCAGTTTTATTTAGAGACACCATTGTTAGTTCCCAGCATGCTTTGCATATGGCTGGAAATGGAGAGTTAATTTTGAAATTAGGAGTTATTTTATGTATTTTGAGTGAAGGGAAATGTTTGACATTGGAAAGAATTTCTGTTATGTTGAAGTTTTGACCGTTACCATTGTGCAGAAGCGTATATCTTATGGTTAGGTTGTGGATAACTGCATTTATATTAATATTATAGAGTATGTTGCTTTGTTCAATGAGCATTCATTTTGCTAAAGCCAATTCTGTGACAAGTTTCTGCGTGTGCTGTGCTATGCTAGCAGCATACAGGCTACTAATTGTATATCGTAACTCAAAGTCAACTATAAACAGGACATTTCCAATCACTTTATTTATACCCTTTTTTTAAATCAACATAAAAAGCACATTTTACAAAAAGTAATTAACTGTTTCATAGACTAAATGATTAAAAAGATTTTACATGATGTATTCAGGTAGATTCCATTAAAAACCAGCCTTAAAAACTACTCAAAAGTATTATGTGTAATATTGTTACCATCATTTTTTTAAAGTAAATAGCACATAACATGTTTTACAGTGAAAGATGGAAAAAATTTTTGGCTGAAATATCTCTTATCAATAGTTATTTCCTTACTCTAAAATGATCAGTTATTTCCTTGTTTCTGAATTATGCCGTTAAATAAATCTGAATGTTGTCACTGGTTCATTATATCTAACGGCGATCAGAGTAAAACCAAAAGTGAAAGTGACGACGTGACAGATAAGTATTGTATGTAACCCATCCTTGGAATTTGTCCCCTGAATGAACCCATTTAAGTTAGAGCACACACATTATGAGAAGTGAACACACGCACACACACATACACAGAGCCACTTGGGCAGCCAGGGAGCGGTTGGAGGTTAGCTGCCTCAAGGGCAACTTCAGTCATTTCCGGCCTTTATCCACTTTTCTCCTAAGTAAACGATGAGTGCTGCCATGAGGAATTCCAACTTTTGTTTAGATCAGGTTTGGAGCTGTACTCTGCAGGACACTGACCCTCCAGGATCAACGTTCCCCACCCATGGTTTAGATGATGTCCTGTTCCGGTCTCCATATAGGAACACATTGTCAAAACAGGGGAAAAAGAGTGTCTGAATTAATTAAACAGAAACTTTTTGAACATTACTAAAAATAATGGAAAGTACCCCAAACTACAGTGGTTCAACCTTAATGAAGAGACGAGAATACTTTGTGAGCAAAAACAAACAAACTTTATTCAACAATTTAGTTCTAGCATGTGTCAGTCCCATACTGGGACGTTAGGACCCACACATACCACAGGGTGAGCACCCCCTGCTGGCCTTACTAACACCTCTTACAGCAGCAACCTAGTTTTCCCAGGAGGTTTCCCATCCCATCCAGGTACTCAACACTGCTTAGCATTAGTGGGCAACCATGCAGTCTTGGGCTACAGGGTGATTTGACTGAATGTGAATGTGGTTGAATAAAGGGGGTTAATGTTGTGATTTTAATAGGTTAATGATTATGTCAGATACTTGAGGAAATTCTTTCTGTGTGGACCGTGACAAAAAGTGACTTTAAAGGAGTGGTTCACTTTAAAATGAAAATTACTCCATGATTTACTCACCTTTCTTCTTTCTGATGAACACAATCAGAGTTATATTAATAAATATTCTGAAGCTTCCAAGCTTTATAATGACAGTGACAGAGTCCTTTGAGTTTGAAGCTCAAAAAAGTGCATCCATCTATCATAAAAGTTCTACACATGGCTCTGGGCTTTCTGAAGAGAATCGATGAATATATCCATATTTAAAACTATATAAAGTAAATATCTAGCTTCCGGGGGGTTAAAAAGGCCTGAAGCGAATCGATCAGTTTTGTAAGAAAAATAACCATGTTTAAAAATGTCTTCTGCCAGATTACCTTTCCCACAAGTTGTCTGGTAGAAGCTATATATTTTACTTTATAACATGTTAAATTTGGACACATCGCTTACGGAGGCCTCCCCCGGAGCCGTGTGGAGTACGTTTATGATGGATGGATGCACTTTTTTTAGCTTCAAACTTTTGGGGCACCTTTACTGCCATTATAAAGCTTGGAAGTGTCAGGATGTTTATTAATATAACTCTGATTATGTTCATATACACCTTGGATAGCTTGAGGGTGAATAAATATCTAGGGTCATTTTCATTTTAAAGTGAACTACTCCTTTAAGCGACTACTACACATATAACTTTAATAATACCCTGAACACAATTTCTTTTTGTCACAATCTGCCTTATTAATTGACTCTAGCCTGAATGGTTTTATCATGTTTGTTTGTTTACCCAGCATATTTAGGCCTAACCCTCTTTGGTTTAGAGGACAGAATTATAATATAGGCTTTAGGAAATTTTGAACTCATTTGGTAACCCATGACAAGCTACCTTGCTCAATTTTGTAAAGTCAATAAAGAAAATAAACTAGACTCGCACAGAGATGGATTTATCGCATCATCTGTCTGCATTTGGGCTTGACTCAGTAGCTAACCTTCCTCCTGTTAGTTGCCAAGTTCAGTAACCATGGCTATGGCAAAATACTATCTAATGGTGACTAAACCAATGAATTACAGTGACAGAATGCATCATCTGACTGAACCAGTTGTGTGCAGTGCAAACATCCTAAAAAAAAGTGGATTTATGTATTCTATGCATAAAACATACTCTTTGTGAAAAAATATCTTGAACATTGCGTTAATATCTGACAAAGAATTGCGTATTAGACATATAGTACGTGCATTCGACGGACGCAACCTGCAGAAAATCCAGAGTTTCCCACTCGTTATTGCGAATTTGTGGTGACGTTCACGTGCGCGACGTGATACTTGGATATTTCCGACATAAACTGGGATCAACTAATCACTTTTGCGGTTTCGCCCAGATTTTAAGTCAATTATATAGTCCTACTGTACTATTACTTTACTACAGACAAATATATTACTACTGTACATTTTGACTTAAAAAAACAAACAAACTTAAAGGCTTTTATTTTGAACGTGCAGATTTAAGGTGCCGTAATAGTGTCTTCCTTCCCGTTGTTTTTAGTGCTGCTGCTGAGGGTAATTTACTTGTTATTGTTAGCAAGCTGGTTCTTTCACAAACACACAGACAGATGATAGTGCACTGAGACACGCTTCAAATACGTGACAGGGAAACACGTCCACGAGTGAGCAACGGTTTGTACATGTTTGTGTCATCACGTGACAGAAATACCGCGCTTAATTGCAGATTCTGTCTGAAACGGTGTAGAGATTAGCCAGTTTGCTAATGCAGTTGAACAAATGATGCATTGTGGATCCGTCACTACACTAGCCATAATAAGTATGTTTGATTTGAAGAAGAATGCAGCCCATGGCATAACAATGTCTTGTTGTTATAAATGTTTTGATTGTGTATCGTTAGGGTTAAAGTGAATGGTAGAGAGAGACTGACAGTCAGTTTACTATGTTGCATGCGACAGATGCTGGTCATCTGACAGCTCGTTAACGTAGATTTGTCATGTACCTCATATACTTGTGTGGGATGTGTAGTCGCATGCGCATCTGCTTTCGACGCTATGCCAGAGAAAATGAAAAAGGGGAAATAAAGTAGATGTCATGACTATTTTGGGCTGACAGACGCTCTCTGTCTCGTCTCAGGTCATAAACTAAACAGACGGGAATATGAATGATGCGGATTCAGCCTCGAGGAAGCACGGGAGTTCCCGAGAGTTACAGAGTGAGTGCACGTACTTTAATCGCAGTTGGTATTTATTTACTTGTGAGCTGTAAATTATTTCCCAGAAGAATAATGTCCTACGTGTTTGTTTTTATCATCATTATTCAGCACCCAAGAATGAGGATGCCTATGAAATCTCCATTCCCTTTGAAGACAACAACTTTGAGCAACAGGGAGGCTTTTACAACCAAAATGACCAGAACTTTGATGGTAAATTCAAGTTTATTATCACTTCTTTCTGTTTTAAATTGTGTCCCAAATGACGCCCTACAGACTATGCACTTGTCTGAACTGTTCACACCAAGTATGATAACTTGGTTTGTTAAGAATAGCAAAGTCCACACCATAACTAATGATACTGGCAAAGAGAGGCTCCTTGTTGCAGAGCAAATGGGTGGATCTTATGTCTAGCTCCTTCTTGCTAGATGTCAAGCGAAAAGGATCAAATTTAACGTGGGCCTAATGGGTGGAGATAGAATATCCAACCACACCTTAACTCTACCCACAACTCTATCCCTCCGCCATTTGACTCTGCAGTGAGTACCACTTTCAGACAAACATAATCATTGGAACCACTTTCAGAATTTTTTCCCCCACCAATCAGAATCCACCTGACTGAAGCTTGATAATTTAAAGTGGCAGGCGTCACATAGCATGCGCTTATTATCGTCTGTTGGTGTGGACTCTAAAAGCAAAGTGTATATTCGCATTTCGTTACTCGCTCTAGATTACTCGAGTAGTTATGTTTTTTGTGTCACTCACACGAATAAAAACATTGCGTAATGAGGAGTGTCTTTGTTCACTCACAACACAACAACAACAAAGCATTTCTTTAACTTTTGCTAATGCCATAATTCAAAATGCTTACCAGTTCATATTAATGTTAGAATCAAGTAACAGATGCATATTTTCATCACTTACCAGGTAGTCCACCTTCTTTGCAAATTTTTCTCCAAGCTATCCCCTTTTTTGTCCATTCTCTGTATGAATAAAAAGTGCCCGCAGATGGCTACAATAATGCTCTCCTCCATTTTCTGATACAACCGGACGTGTCAATAAGCTTTTCGCTGATTGGCTTGTGACAAAGCGTCATGGGAATTTCCAGCTCGAGTTGAAATATTTCAATGTGCGCGGAAGCCGCGATTGAGGTGAATTTCGCGCCTATTCTATTATAGTTATCGTTCTTGGTGTGGAACTCATACTCCATAAGAACCAATAATTTTTTTCGTTTTCTCAAGGTGGCATGAACAAAGTTCGTTCTGGCCGGGAGATTCCATACTTCATTAACGCCGCCCACTTCAAATTTCTGACCAATCACATAATAGTTCTAGGACACCCACAAAACTTTATTGTTGTAGTTATCATTATAGTTATTGTCCTTGGTGTGAACGGTCCTTAAGACTGTAGTTCATCTTCGGAACACAAATTAAGGTATTTGTAATATTCTCTCATATTGATTTTTAATAATGAATGTCACATCAAGCGCAGTTGAGCTTTTGTGTTTTCCATATTTTATGTGCTCTGTATGTGATTTAATCAATGTTTATATGAATATCTGCAAATTTTATAACACAATCATGTCTCTTCTGATTTAATTCCTATGGATTACTTTTATGTATTTTTGTACTTTATGATGTATGAAAGTTTTGGTTGCATGGACTTTCAATGTATGGGCAAAAATCTTCATTTGTGTTCCGAAAATGAATATAAGTTTTATGGTTTTGATACAACACGAGGGTGAGTAAATAGTGAAAGAATTTATTTTCAGGTGAACTAACCCCTTAAGTGTATGGAATGTCAGGGCTGCCAATATTAAAAATAAATAAATATACAAAGAAATGTAAAAAAAGCAAAAATAAATAAATAATAAATATATAAATAAATAAATATACATAGAAAAGCAAAAAAAACAAAAATGTTTATATTATTTATACATATATTTCCATATTTATTTATTTATTTATTTCCATATATAATTATTTATTCTTTTATTTATTTCCACATTTGTTCCTTTCTACATTTATTTATTTATTTCTATATTTATTTATTTATTCATTTATTAATTTATGCATTTATTTCTTCCAACATTTATTCGTGCTTAGGGTAATGAGGAGGGCGGGGTTTACCTCAGACATAGCAATCGAGCTCAGAGCTCAGAGGGTGAAGCTCACTGACGCTGATACCAGACCATTGCATTTTAATTTAACTTCCAAAAACAATACTGACAGCAACAGAAACAATGTGTTCTATTAAGCAGTGGTAGTCTTTAGCCTACTTCCATAAACTCATGTCCTGGGACAACTTTATTAAATGTAGGACCGTCACGTTAATTCAAATATGGCATGACGGAATCAATGAAGTGATACGTTTAATATGAAACTAAAACAGACTTGATTCTTGACTTGAGTTACTTGATTCCTTAAAATACACTGAATCAAAAACAATGCGGTTCAGCTGTAGATTTGTTTCTGATCATATAAAGTTATGTAGGCTACTAGCATATATATATATATATATACACACACACACACAGGTCCTTCTCAAAAAATTAGCATATTGTGATAAAAGTTCATTATTTTCCAAACTTTCATATATTTTTGATTCATTGCACACCAACTGAAATATTTCAGGTCTTTTATTGTTTTAATACTGATGATTTTGGCATACAGCTCATGAAAACCCAAAATTCCTATCTCAAAAAATTAGCATATCATGAAAAGGTTCTCTAAACGAGCTATTAACCTAATCATCTGAATCAACTAATTAACTCTAAACATCTGCAAAAGATTCCTGAGGCTTTTAAAAACTTCCAGCCTGGTTCATTACTCAAAACCGCAATCATGGGTAAGACTGCTGACCTGACTGCTGTCCAGAAGGCCATCATTGACACCCTCAAGCGAGAGGGTAAGACACAGAAAGAAATTCCTGAACGAATAGGCTGTTCCCAAAGTGCTGTATCAAGGCACCTCAGCGGGAAGTCTGTGGGAAGGAAAAAGTGTGGCAAAAAACACTGCACAACGAGAAGAGGTGACCGGACCCAGAGGAAGATTGTGGAGAAGGACTGATTCCAGACCTTGGGAAACCTGCGGAAGCAGTGGACTGAGTCTGGAGTAGAAACATCCAGAGCCACCGTGCACAGGCGTGTGCAGGAAATGGGCTACAGGTGCCGCATTCCCCAGGTCAAGCCACTTTTGAACCAGAAACAGCGGCAGAAGCGCCTGACCTGGGCTACAGAGAAGCAGCACTGGACTGTCGCTCAAATTTTGCATGTCATTCGGAAATCAAGGTGCCAGAGTCTGGAGGAAGACTGGGGAGAAGGAAATGCCAAAGTGCCTGAAGTCCAGTGTCAAGTACCCACAGTCAGTGATGGTCTGGGGTGCCATGTCAGCTGCTGGTGTTGGTCCACTGTGTTTTTTCAAGGGCAGGGTCAATGCAGCTAGCTATAAGGAGATTTGAGAGCACTTCATGCTTCCATCTGCTGAAAAGCTTTATGGAGATGAAGATTTTGTTTTTCAGCACGACCTGGCACCTGCTCACAGTGCCAAAACCACTGGTAAATGGTTTACTGACCATGATATTACTGTGCTCAATTGGCCTGCCAACTCTCCTGACTTGAACCCCATAGAGAATCTGTGGGATATTGATGAGAGACACAAGACCCAACACTCTGGATGAGCTTTCATTTTTTTTTTTTTGGGCGCTGTCCGAGGCATCCAGGGCCTCCATAACACCTCAGCAGTGCCACAGGCTGATTGCCTCCATGCCACGCCGCATTGAAGCAGTCATTTCTGCAAAAGGATTCCCCACCAAGTATTGAGTGCATAACTGAACATAATTATTTGAAGGTTGACTTGTTTTGTATTTAAAACACTTTTCCTTTATTGGTCGGATGAAATATGCAAATTTTTTGAGATAGGAATTTTGGGTTTTCATGAGCTGTATGCCAAAATCATCAGTATTAAAACTATAAAAGACCTGAAATATTCAGTTGGTGTGCAATGAATCTAAAATATATGAAAGTTTTTTTATGAAAGTACATTATGGAAAATAATGAACTTTTATCACAATATGCAATTTTTTGATATTTTTGATTATATTTGATTATATATATTTTTTTTTTTAACAATCAATAATTTCATTCGATCTTTGAAGTAGACTATTAGATAGAGATAGCTTTTATATTTGAGCAGTATGATACTTGGATAGACGCTTTACTATTCTGAAAAAAAATAAATAACGAGATACAAACCTGTAAATATTCAATCGACTTTTCTGAAATTCAAAACAAAATATTAATGCCTTCGTAATTTCCATTTCTGAATGTAGCTGCTATATGGTCACGCAGGTTTGTGCATTAAACTCAAAAATAGCCTATCATGTTGTTCCCCCGAACATGACCCCTTCTTTGCCAACGTTTTGAACACTTGGTCATGCGTTTCTTTATTTATTTATTTATTTATTTTTGTTATTATTATTTTAAATAACGCATATAGGCCTAAATGGATATGATCAGAAACAAATCTACAGCTGAACCGCATTGTTTTTGATTCAGTGTATTTTAAGGAATCAAGTAACTCAAGTCAAGAATCAAGTCTGTTTTAGTTTCATATTAAACGTATCACTTCATTGATTCCGTCATGCCATATATGGATTAACGTGACGTTCCTACATTTAATAAAGTTGCCCCTGGACATGAGTTTATGGAAGTTGCCTAAAGACTACCACTGCTTAATAGAACAAATTGTTTCTGTTGCTGTCAGTATTGTTTTTGGAAGTTACAATAAAATGCAATGGTCTGGTATCAGCGTCAGTCAGCTGTACTTATTGTATTTCGGCCACACCACAAGGTGTCACTGTGGCCTCAACGCTTCACCCTCGCCTACTCTGAGCTCGATTGCTATGTCTGAGGTAAACCCCGCCCTCCTCATTACCCTAAGCACGAATAAATGTTGGAAGAAATAAATGCATAAATTAATAAATGAATAAATATAGAAATAAATAAATGCATAAATAAATAAATGTAGAAAGGAATAAATGTGGAAATAAATAAAAATAGAAATAAATAAATGTATAAATAAATAAATATATATGGAAATAAATAAATAAATACATAAATATGGAAATAAATGTATAAATAATTATTCATTTTAGTTTTTTTTGCTTTTCTATGTATATTTATTTATATATTTATTTATTTATTTATTTATTTTTGCTTTTTTACTTTTGTTTGTATATTTATTTATATATTTATTTATTTTTAATATTGGCAGCCCTGACATTCCATATAAGTGCTGTATGTCAACGTGTGATAATATCTGCTTATGTTGCGATACAGGTAGTGATCCGCCAGCCCCGAGCAACTCGTACCTGTTAATCACTAACTTACGGACACAACTGCAGATCTCGCTGGAAAAAAATTCATGGCTGCAGAAGCGCATTGAGGACCTGGAAGAGGAGCGGGACTTCCTGCGCTGCCAGCTCGACCGGTTCATCTTCTCAACCAAGAGTCAGGAAAGCAACGGTGAGAAAAGGAGAGGAGAGACAGAAGCCGTGTCCCAATTCAGAGGCTGCATCCTTCAAAGGATGTGGACTTCAAAGCCTGTACCTACGTCTATGACAGCAGTTGTTGAAGAGCGGCAGTAATGTTTGTACTGGCCTTATTTTGAAAGTTATATTCAACTGTCTGAAAAAAAACAGGATTCACAACCTGTCTAAATATGTTCACCTTGGTCTATTTATTTACTTAAATTGTGTACAAATATATCTTAAATGCATATATATGCATCTTTTATATGTCAACATATGCATGTAAAAGACATATGTGAACATTTGAACCACTTTAAAGTTTTTATTTTATTTTTACATTTGTATCATTAGATATTTGAGTAAGTTGAAACCCAATTTAAATGTGTAATTTGGCAATTTCTCTCAAAAAAAATCCTGTTGTCACTGGCATGCAGTGAATTCTGGTGCAGGCCGAACTAGGCCATGAAGGACACGCTTCGAGGCCACATTTGAAGGAGCCTTTGAATTGGTACAGATTTTGTCGTGCCGCTGTGACATAGTCGGCCTTGAATCGACCTCTGAAGGAGGCAGTCTCTGAATTGGGACGCAGCTAGACTGTGGCCAACACTGATAATAGACATTATGTAGGATACGTTTACACGTCAACAATGAACTAGAAACGATCCTCGTTCACACGTATCCGTGGAAATGACCAAAAACATTTTATTACTGCCAGGCCAGTAGGTGGCGATGTCACTGTAAAGAAAAACGACTTCCCTATTGACTGAACACTTAATAGAGTGGTGCAGGTATGACGTCACTTTGTAGTTCAACCGTCAGTTAGCATGATGCTGGTTCCCTCAAGAAAAACCAAATAGGATTTTCCCATAAGCTTTTTGATTATCGCAAAAAAAAAGTTCTGTGATCAACAAAAGTTTATGATGTCCATCAAGTTTGTTTTGTCCATGAAGATAATTATTACAAATGAACACAACTTTTATGAATTTTGAAGCCTAGATGCAGTAGCCAGAAGTAAACTGCTGAAGGTAGACTATAAACGGACTACACCACATTCCCGCGATTTCAGCGTCACCATCAATAAGCTTCCGACAACTCTTCCAGTTTTTATCTAAAATAATTTTCCCCATAACTTTTGAGTTAGAATAGTTCATAAGAGCACAATTATGAGCATAATAAGGTTGTAAAAGCTGACTGAGTTTACCTTTTGTTGTGATGACGTTTAATCTCCTCGACAGCCTCTGTAGTCCCATTTAGCCACTTGTTAGCAACCGCCTTTTTCAAGACACGTAACAGCTTCAAAAAATCACAAGTGGGGTAACGATGATTTTATGTCGTAGCATAAAACATGAAAGTGTCATGAGCTTGTGTTCACAGACCTTATTTCAGCCATTTAAACATAAATTGACTCTGGTACGAGGGAACTGGAAGTGCTAAAATGCTAACTCGCTTCCGCGTTTTTGCCTAGAAAGTGATGTCATACCTGCACCACTCTATACCATAGACTGTAAAAAAATCTTGGCGTCACTCCCGGATAACTGACAATGGGCAAAGAGGCGGGACGTGGCTGGAGCTGAGGTGATGTGATGACTAACAGACAGCAAACACACTTCAGGCTATCTACCTGTCACTCAAAGTGGCCACGCCCTTAATTATGCAGAACTTTAAAGCTTTATATAATGTAAACTAATGAGTTTTTATATATATATATATATATATATATATATATATATATATATATATATATATATATATATATATATATATATATATATATATATATATATATATATATATATATATATATATATATATATATATATATATATAGACATATATATATATATATATAGACATATATATATATATAGACATATATATATAGACATATATATAGACATATATAGACCAAAACAACAAGTTGTACCATGCTGCAAACATGTTTTTTTCTGCTGTAAATTTGAGCATTTTACCATGGTGCTCAAGTCTCTAGTGGCCAGTCGATGAATTGCAGTTTAAGTCACTTCCGTATTGGCTTCAAGAGAAACTGGGGGCGGTTGCTGTTTGCTCTATACCAGGGGTGGCGAATGTTGGTCTTTGAGAGCCACAGCCCTGCATAGTTTTGCTTCAACCCTTATCAAACACACCTGAACAAGCTAATCACGGTCTGAAGGGTTACTAGGAAGCTAAAGGGTTGGAGCTGAACTCTGGACTGAGGCTCTCCAGGACCGGAGTTTGCCACCCCTGCTCTATACACATGTCCATGACGTCACCGTTTTTCATGACAAAAATGGTATCGTTTCCAAAAACGTGCACTCTTTTAAATTCAAAATATTGCAAAATATTTGGCCCCCCAAAAGCTGTTGTTGTGTAAATGAGCGGCCAAAATGCATAAAAAGTTTAAAATTTTTAGTTGAAAACGGTGTTGTGTAAACGGCCCCTTTGAGCTACCAGAGTGGAAGGTGGTCAATGGTAATTTGAGAAATAGTGGAATGTTTCTGAGAAGTTATGTTTCACCTTAATTTCTGCTTTTTCCCATAAACTCTCCTTAATTTGTGTAGTTTTATTGGTCATACATGCATGCTCTTGTTCAGTGAAAAAGAGGGGATTTAATATCTTAATAAAAAAATAATATCAGTACTGAATAAATCTTACATAGGCAAATTAAGTAAACAATCCAATTCAACTACTTAAATCACGCTTCTTTTCTATGCAAACAAAGTGTTTTATTGAGTGTGCTGTTACCATTCAAGGAAAGAAGGTGTTTTATTCAATAAGGATGTTCCTGTACGGTTTTTTTTTATGATCATGGCTGCAGTAAGTCATCATATGATACAGAAGTCGGGCTGGGTTTTATTGATACAGATATTGATACAGATTTAGGGGACTAAAAGATTAAAACTGAATTTCTTTTTTCCCTGCAGGTAATGATTCCAGGAGTTTTTCTTGGAGAAGAAGAAGAGAAAATGATCGGGGTAAAGTGTTATTTTAGTATTTATATAATATTGCAGTTTTTATTGTGACTTTTTATTTTTTGTTGTAATTTTATGTGCTTTTGTCTTTATTTATTTTTAATATTTCTAATATGTTTACAACATTTCTAATTATTATTATTATTTATTTTTTTCCTTTCCATATACATGTATGTATGTGTGTGTATGTACGCTCACCTAAAGGATTATTAGGAACACCTGTTCAATTTCTCATTAATGCAATTATCTAATCAACCAATCACATGGCAGTTACTTTAATGCATTTAGGGGTGTGGTCCTGGTCAAGACAATCTCCTGAACTCCAAACTGAATGTCAGAATGGGAAAGAAAGGTGATTTAAGCAATTTTGAGCATGGCATGGTTGTTGGTGCCAGACTGGCCGGTCTGAGTATTTCACAATCTGCTCAGTTACTGGGATTTTCACACACAACCATTTCTAGGGTTTACAAAGAATGGTGTGAAAAGGGAAAAACATCCAGTATGTGGCAGTCCTGGGGTGAAAATGCCTTGTAGATGCTAGAGGTCAGAGGAGAATGGGCCGACTGATTCAAGCTGATAGAAGAGCAACTTTGACTGAAATAACCACTTGTTACAACCGAGGTATGCAGCAAAGCATTTGTGAAGCCACAACACGCACAACCTTGAGGCGGATGGGCTACAACAGCAGAAGACCCCACCGGGTACCACTCATCTCCACTAAAAATAGGAAAAAGAGGCTACAATTTGCACGAGCTCACCAAAATTTGACAGTTGAAGACTGGAAAAATGTTGCCTGGTATGATGAGTCTCGATTTCTGTTGAGACATTCAGATGGTAGAGTCAGAATTTGGCGTAAACAGAATGAGAACATGGATCCATCATGCCTTGTTACCACTTTGCAGGCTGGTGGTGGTGGTGGTGTAATGGTGTGGGGGATGTTTTCTTCACACACTGTAGGCTCCTTAGTGCCAATTGGGCATTGTTTAAATACCACCGCCTACCTGAGCATTGTTTCTGTCCATGTCCATCCCTTTATGACCACCATGTACCCATCCTCTGATGGCTACTTCCAGCAGGATAATGCACCATGTCACAAAGCTCGAATCATTTCAAATTGGTTTCTTGAACATGACAATGAGTTCACTGTACTAAAATGGCCCTCACAGTCAACAGATCTCAACCCAATAGAGCATCTTTGGGATGTGGTGGAACGGGAGCCGTGCCCTGGATGTGCATCCCACAAATCTCCATCAACTGCAAGATGCTATCCTATCAATATGGGCCATCATTTCTAAAGAATGCTTTCAGCACCTTGTTGAATATAAGGCAGTTCTGAAGGGGAAAGGGGGTCAAACAGTATTAGTATGGTGTTCCTAATAATTCTTTAAGTGAGTGTATATAAATGTTAATTTTCAGCTTTATTTTAGTTAATAAAAATGTTTTAACAGTTTTGCTTTTAGTTAATGGTAATAACCTTGTGCAGAACATGAATAAACCCTTACTAAAACATCATACTTTAATAATTACAAGATGATCCTTTTCCCTTCTGGCCAAAGTCTGATCTGTGTATGATAAGAGTAATATAAGTTTCGAATCAACTATAATCATTAACATTTTAGATCAACAAGCAGAGAGCCAGCGGTCAGCAAACCGTCAATCATTCCATCAGAGGTCAACCCAACAGACTTCAGGCAATTCCAAGCCCCTGGGCTCTGGTCCCGGTCCAGTCAGTGCTCAGATAAATTCCATGTTTGGACCCCCCCACCCCCAGCCTCTCTTACAGGGCCATGGTGGCGGCAGCACCAGCAGCAGCTGCAGTAGCAACAACAGGTCCCTCAATGAGCTTCAAGGTGTGTCCGAAATGTTTTTTTACATGTTTTAGGACGATATGCCAAAAAAATGTGTATTTATTTATTAATTTTTTTTATTGGATGCCGATATATGGTAAATATCTCTATATTTTCTAAGTTTTTCTATTTAGATATAATCTGTATTTAAAAAAAATAAAAATTAATCACATTCTGCCCAATTCGGACCTCCGGTGGCTTCACTTTTTTTTTTTTTTTTAATTTCTTTTACTGCCAGATCTCAATCACCAAATATCACATTCCACTTTCAAAACTAAAGTGGAAAAAAAAGTCATAATTGAAACTATTTTCGTAGTATTTTATTCAATGACATTAACTTGTGCTGCGGCAGAATCCCTCTCTCTTCTGGGAGATGAAGAAGAGGATGACTATCTCGAAGATAGCTACCTGGAGGAAGAAGAAATGATGTCAGGAGAAGACGTGATCACAGACAACATGTCAATTCGGAATATCGGCGCAGCTGGAAGACCCTCCGGCAGTCATCCAGCTCTGAAGAGGAGGAGGGTTTTCAGAATCGCCAGAGGGAGAGAAAGACAGAGAGGTGAGTGAGCGTTCAATGTCAGGAAACATGACAGGCAAGTGATCTTTCTCTTTCTGAAGCCTTGTTTCTCTTTCTCTCCTTGTTGCTGTTGTTCCAGTGAAAGACGCAGCAGGTGTATTGTTCCGCTATAAAAAGATCCTGGTGACATACCAGAGGCTAAAGAATATGTCCAAGGCCTTCCAGATCCATGGTGTAGATCGTAATACGGTGGCCTCGACCACACCCATTGCTGAGCTTCTGCTGGTGGCTCCAGAGAAGGTGGCTGAGGTGGGCGAGTTTGACCCGTCTAAAGAAAAGCTTCTGGACTACGCCCGGCGCTGTTACATCGCCCTCGACCCACAGACTCTCAGCAAAGTGCAAGCTCTGAAGAAGAACAACCTCCTCCTACCCATCTCATACAGGTATTAATATGTGCATGCATACAGGTGCTTAGCAATCATAAGCCCCTTTCACACAGTGATACTGGTAAATTACAGTAAAATGACCTGAGTGACCAAACCCTACTTATATACTAAGTACATGTAGTTAATAATTATTACTACTACTTGAATGTATAATTACTAGTGCTGTCAAATTTTTTTTTCAGGTTAACACATTCAAAATATTTAACTCAATTAACGCAGCATCTGTTTTTTTGTCATCTTATGGCTAGCGTTACATTATATGATCACACTCTTATTCATGCATTGCAAATGCTTTTAAACCAAAAAAGAATGCGCTGTCTGTGAATGCCAGAATCGAGTTCTCTCTCGCGTTTGAACAAACGATAACACACAGAATTATGCCAACATTGTCCATTCAGGAGGATTAAATGAGTTAAATAATGCCTTAAATGTACATAAAAAGCTGTGAGAAAATGAGATGCGTGTGACAGTCGTCAGATCGGCATCATGTTCGGCAGGGGCAGATCTTAGTGTTAATCAAATAACAAAGGTAACAGAGAACATTTTAGCTTTCATAAGGATTAATCTATATTTAATTTATAATATGCAGTTAAGACTGTAAAAGTGTTTGATAACTTCAATTTCTGTATATTGATTATATATGAAGGCAACAGGTAAATATGTCATTTATTATAATGGGTTTATGTGAAGAATGTTTTAAATTCACTTCAATTAAGTTATTTTTTTCAAAGCCTAATAAATGTTGAAATTGATAGCTTTCAATTATAATGTAATGTTGAATGTCTGTCTTTTAAAAAGATTAATTTCATAGACATCAGTAGCAGTATTAGTATCAGTGATACTAGCCTTCATTCATGAAAAGATGCCATCACAACAAATATTTCAAATATACTGTCTTTAAGTTGTTTCTACATTATTATTATTTTTTTACTTCTGAGTAATAGACATAAGCGGATAATCAAACATGCTCTTAAAAACACGACTCATAATAGTTACTATTACTGTCTGTGCAGTTACTATAGTACGCAATAGTAACTGCTGAGTCGCAGTGCTGATGAATGGAAATGAAGGCAGGGCTTCGAATGCGAGATGCAGGGCTACGGTCAGACATCTGTCTTGCCCGTTTACATAGAAATACAATTTCAACAGAGCTTTATGATCGGCCCAAAGCAGACTTCATACGTCAGCACGTTCTGACCTCATATGTGCTCATATGGGTGATCTTGTTCTTTGTTTATGAACGGCATGATACTGGTAATTTACTGGTAATTATAATACCACAACTTCTCATACCAGGAAATTGCCAGAAGTGATTTACCGGTATTTTTTAATAGTTCCTGTTCACACATGATCTCTTACCAGTTAAGACGGTATGTGTGAAAGAGGCTATTGTAAAACTTAAAAGGTTCTTTTTACTTAATTTCCTCTCTTCTAGAAGACAATCTTTGTACATAATTAATAACATAAGTAGTTAAAATTGAATAGCTTCTGGCCAAGGTCTGTGGCAATAAACCAAGAACCAATAAACCAAGTTTTTTTTCTCTGCTAAATACTACATTTAAAACTATAATTTTAAATGTTACAAATAGACGTTTAATTTACAGTATGAAAAATGAATATTCATTGTGAGGTTTGCTAATGATGTATCAGTGTGTTTTTAAAGTTAATTTGCTGCCATCCAACATTAAAGGTAATCGCTTGAAGTTAATCTTAAAGGAAGTATTGGAAATTAATATCCACAACTTAAAAATCCAGTATTGTTTAAATATCCAATATGAACAGGTAAAGAAAAACTCTAATATTGATAACCTCTTTGAACATGAAATATTAGTATATCATAATTTAGTTTGCTTTTTGCTGACTTTTTTACCACTGTTAAGATTACTGCCCTCTGATTTTTATATAGCTTTATGAAAGATTTATTGTCTCGTTCAGGAAACATAAGCAGAAAAAAATTGTGTAAATCATTCATGTAACCATTACATAAACTGTTACAACATAAATTTCATGTGGCAATTTAGATAAGATTAAATGTATAAATGATTCAGAAATACACATTCTTACATATACAAGCGTAAAATCCTGTTTTGACACAAACACTTTCATAAGCACATAACTGACCATTGGATTGTCTTTTTTTATGCTCCTTCAGGTTGAAAGGAACGGATAATCGATAATTGGAAGAATTAGTGGAGTGATTCTCATCCTGCTGTACAGTGAAACCCCTTCACTGTATTTTAATGTACCACACATCTACCCTCTCAACCTCCATAATGTTCAGAGCCACTGTACTCTGGACCAAGTCTGCTATTGCCTCTGTTTGCTTACTCTCAGAGCTAGATGCTCACAGCTGTGGGTGAGCTGCACACTTATGCTTTCAGCTTTTCTATTTTAGAAGAGAACTTGGTTCTCAAACCCATTTTACCCCATTGTTTCACAATGGACTTCATCTGATTGATTGTTGCCTCGGTTGAAGCAAGGGATGCTAACGCTTAATCAACGATTGATTCATTGTTAGTGTATGTAGTTTTGAGGTGCATGCGGCAAAACACGTGCAGCAGGCACACAAGGAAAAATGAAGCGAGCACACCGTAGTTAAGTTTTCGAAGTGTATTAAAGTCTTCAAGCCATGCAATGGATTAGGAAGGCTAGCCGTTTATTTCTAAACATAATTCATAATCCAAAAAAATCTTCCAAACAAGTGATTTTACCGAACATAAGATCTGCTTGTTTAAACGCCACAATAAAAGTATGTAGAATAAAAAGTATCCTGGTGGATGAGTGATGATCTTCCAGCGCTGCTTCAGCTGTATGCTCCTATTCTGTGGCGCACAGTAAATCAAGAACTGTCAATCTGAGCCTGATCAAACCAATCCAAGCGCACGCCAGCTGTAAAACAGTGTCCGACCGGTCTCGACACATTGTCCTGACCAACTATAACCACCCGCCTCACCTGAGATCCAGTTTCGATTGGTTTAACTTTCAAATGATGTTGGAAAAGTCTTGAAATTCCTATAGCTTTAAAGGGTTAGTTCACCCAAAAATTCTGTCATTATTACTCACCCTCATGTCGTTCCAAACCCGTACCATCGGAACACAAATGAAGATATTTTTGATGAAATCCGATAGCTCTCTGACCCCTCCATAGACAGCCATTTAATGAACACTTTCAAGGCCTAGAAAGGTAGTAAAACGTTCATGTGACTCCAGTGGTTCACCCTTAATTTTATGAAGCGATGAGTACTTTTTGTGTGCAAAAAACATACAAAATAACGACTTTATTCAACTGGGTGAACTACCCTTTAACCAAGCAGCATATCGTTTCTCTCCGTGATCTATACAGTGTCTTATGTGGCGCAAATGCATCATGTGTATACTGTTTACACGTGCGTCACGAGCGCTTTTTTCATATAAATACTTGGTACAGTTTGGCCTCGGAAACAAATATACTTACTAGTTGAGACCATAGACTGGTTGAGACCTTTTTAACGATATATGACACAAGTTCTGTTATGTACGATGATTTTACTGATCACATTTTCATTTAAAGCACTTATTTTTTCATGCTATGAAAAAAGAGTACTTTTAATATGCCAGAAAGTGACATATTTAAAATGTATTCATTTAAAAGCAGTTGTTAAGTGATGGTTATATTCCCTATATTGACTGTAAAGCCAAGCTTCTAAGCGACACCTATTTTGTGTTGGTTAAGCAAGTGGTTGTGAAGCGATTACTTGGTAGCGCTCCCCGCTTCGGATCTAAGAGGTTATAGGGGACAGTTCACCCAAAAATGAACATTTTGTCATTACTTACTCACCCTAAAGTTGTTCCAAACCTGTATGAGTTTTTCTTCTGTTGAACACAAAAGAAGACATTTTAAAGAATGTTGGTAGCCAGACTGTTGACGGTAGCCATTGACTTCCATAGTAGGAAAAAATACTATGGCGGTCAATGTGGCTCATCAACTGTTTTATTACTAATATTCTCAAAATATCTTCTGTGTTCAACAGAAGACAGAAACTCATACAGGTTTGGAACAACATGAGGGTGAGTAAATGACAACATTTAATGATTAATTAAAACAATGGTTGATTTATGGGAATTCAGTTGCACATCAAACTGAAATGTGCTGTGAAGACATCAGCCCTGTGCTGTGCAGCTCTATAGCAGTAGGCCTGTGTGTTGCGCTGAAGTTCTCAGTTGGGTCGTGAGATCTAATCAGTGGTCCCGAATTTGTGTCTTTGTTCTCTGTATCTCATAGCACTTACCTGACAGTCAATTATAGTAACGGTATGTCTAAAGGGGACGATCGAAAAGAAAGTGTTACCGACTTTTTTTATACTAAGCTGCGGTGCACACACAGACCCACGCACTCCTCCCGTTTTAACACTGTGCTCCTCTACACAAGCGGCACCTGTATGTTCTCATTAGATCCCCATTGGATTTGATTTGTGGAGTGTTCGTGCATGTGTCTCCCTTAATCAAGCCCTGACTCCTATTAGACGACACTGACTGTTCAGCATGTGAAAAGTTTATATAGTGTAAATCAGTGATAATACATGTTTAAAACAGTTGGTAATAGTTCTGGTCTAGTCTAGTACCGCATAGTGCAGAAGATAATGATGTGTCATGAGTGAGTGTATGAGTGGGTTCCTGTCTTACCTGGTGCTGAAGTTCTCATGAGTGTGTGTGTTTGTCGATTTCACTGTGTATGTCTGGATGCATGTCGGGTGTTTGTTAGTATGCAGCGTGCTTGAGATTAGACTATCCATGGCTCCTTTGAGCACGTATTTAAACCTCCAAGTGGCTAATAAAAAAACAGCAAGTTTCTCTTTAAATCACAATCTTCCTCTTCAAAACCATCGGATAATGTTTTCAGGAACACTATAATAAGTTTCACTTTGTTAACATTAGTTAATACACAAGTTGTCAAACTAATAAATGCTATAAAAAGTATTCTTTATTTTTAATGTTGACGTTAACTTTTAAATAAACTGTTTCATTGTTAATTTTTATTCATAATACATTCAATAATGTGTATTTATACAACATGAAATGCTAAGAATGAACTAATATACATGAAAATTAACATTAACCTGTTTTGTCCTTTTACAAAGTCTTGATTTTGTAGCCTATTCGAATAGGTTTTCATGTTTGATTATTCTAAAACACCTTGTTTTTTTACATATTTTACCTTATTGCTGCACCTCTCTTCCTAGTCTGTCAGTAACGTTCGGTTTAGTTCTGGGGGAAACTGTTTGCTTCTCATTCAGCTCCCTAGTTTAGCAGTCAGGGCACTGATTACGGAGTCGTCCATTTTAAGGGGTGTCACAATTGCAAAATCCTTTGTGCACTGAAACGCTTTCTCCCTTAAAAGTCCCACAATGCACCGTGAAAACCAGGGACCATCGATGCTCACTATGGCTGTGTTTGAAATTACCCTCATTCACTATTAACTACATTACTCCACTAATATAGTCCACTTGAAGGAGTGAATGAAAACAAATTCAGATGGGCTGCTGCTTTTACATAGTTTGTGCTTGCTGTTTAATAATCATTTGAAATGTAGCAAACTGACAGCTCCAGCAGTAATGGAAAGATTTATCTTGAACTCTGCCATGGAAACTACAACTAGCATTTGTAAACCTTAATTAAACAATTAACTAATCAAGTAAAAATGACTTTATACCTGTATGATAATACGCTGTAGCCACATTAGACCAGCAGTTTAGAAAAAGGATGGATGGGTGATTCAGCTGCGGCGCCATCTCCTGGCGAGACGCGGTAATTCATTCAGCGCATTCTTGAGCGTACACTCGTTATTGCGGTGCATTGTGGGGTTAAATGAGTGCAATCGATCACATCTTCTATGGTTTCGGACACCACTACAAATGGCTGTGCCCTCAAATAGTCCCCTATTTAAGGGTATAGCAGGGTATATTTATAGGGACACGGCCATGAATTTAACTTATGAGCCATGAATTTAACTTTGGTACGCAAGATCGCTGAATAACGAATATTAAAAAAGCCGTACATCAGTTGTACACTCATTATTGTGGTGCATTATGGGATTGAAGAATGAGTGCTCCCCGATAACGTCCACCACAAATGTCTGTCCTCTCAAATAGTGCCCTATTTATGGCTATAAGTGGCGATTTCACAGCCTATATTCCCTTAAGGGAAGTTCTAAAGCATAAATACATAATGAAGCGATAGATGCTAAAATACAAAACATTTGATTTTATTCCAGAATAACTATGCTGGTAATGAACTTAAACTAGCTAACATTTATCATTTGTTTACAGCTGAAATGTTGCATGTTTATGTAACAAGCAAGTAAGTATCAATGTGTAGTGAGCCAGGGTCCTTACCACTACCTTAATTTGTATACTAGGATATACTGATTCAAGACCTTGGGAAGCTAGGGAGCTGATTTGAGATGCACGCGCGCTACTAATGCAATTCAACCAGGCATCGGCCCTTTATTTTGCATGCCTTTGGCGGGAATTATTTAAATGAGGAATATTGAAATGTCACTGTGCTTTGTAACTTCTTAGATATTTTTCATGTTTAAACGGCAACAACACACTATAAAAAGTTGAAAAAAAAAAAACGCATAAATTCCATTGTTTGCTCATGAAACCTAATATATGAACTAATGTTAACAAATGGAACTTAATCGTAAAGTGTTTTGTTCACGTTATCTTGTACTTTTAATGTCATTTTACTCTGTAACCTTTGATTACGGGTCAGGGCTCAAGTAGATTTCAGTTTTGCCTCAGGAACCAATCATTTGTGGATATTTCAAGTACAGTTCAGTTGATCGTAAACCCATTTTTCACTGTCATGTTTTTTTTGTTGTTGTTGTTTTTCTCTCCATGTAGCCAAGAAGCTGTTTATGGTCTAGTCTTTTCTTGTCATACTGAGAGAAACATTTATGAAATGAATTCGTATTGATTCTTCGTATTGTAAATCACACTAAAGCATTTGATTTCCTACTGAATCCTGTGCCTCTTTACTCTTTCATTCTGATTATGGCCTTCCCATGATTAAAAATCAAAATCAAAGTGCACTTGATAAGACAAGATAAATCTCATCTGCTGAACCATGAAATGTTCTTTAAGGAGACAAATTATCAGTTTATTTTAAAGCATATTACAGTTATGTGCCACTCTGTTTGAACAGGGATGGAATTATTCCCTGAAAACATAATACTTTATATCTTTAAAATTAAAAACCTAGATTATGTACATTTTAGGTATTATGTACATTGTTAAAACCTTGTGTTTAACCCTAATTTTGGTCTTAAAAAGAAGACAGTATTCATCATCCTGAATAAAATTGGCACAATTTGTTCTATTTTGTCCTTTTTGTATCTTGTGTCCAGGAGCACAACAAACTCCTCTTTAAATCATATTTCCATGAGGCTACAGTCAGAAAGAATTGATATTCCCCGATGAAAGTGACAATATTTATAAAAAGCAGGTGTTCAGTATTCATAATTTCTCACTGTCTTGTGTCCAGCTGTCGTTGCTCCTCAGTGAAACAACTTGCTCATAAAGAGGAAACCTGACTGTGGTCCAATTTTCTGTCCAGGAGTGAAACCCCACTTCCAAATTATAAGACAGTCTTTACATGATGCTTACATAAACACTATGGAAGCTGCTTAGATAAGCATTTGGAGCAGGTACTCTGACATATCCAAGGAGCTCTGTTGGCGCAATTCAGCATCTTCCCGAGCCTTTCTCAGGGTGTGGAGTACCCTGACATGGGTGCGGCCATATCGCCCACATCACCCGTATCAGCTGTAGAACATACACAAAATAAATAGAAACTTCCCACATAAATCCAAAGTTTTTGAAGTTCTTTTTACACAAGACTTTAAAGTAACACTAAAAAATTGTGGTTGAAAAAGTCCGCCTGAGAACATTGAAGGATAAACATATTGCTTCACATTGCAGCTGTAGCAATTTTCATGGTGTCCAGCAGGTTGCGCTTTCTTGCTTTGTCGCTGACTATTGTCTCCAGGTGAGACTCTGGGGCCCAGCCACGGTGCCTGTCTGAGAGACGGGTTCCTTCCACCCAGCCTGAGGAAAAGGGAGAGTGTTCCATAAAATTTAAACTTTGTCAAAACATCCATTTGCAATTCAATAAGTCTGCTGATAAAATTAGCATCATGCCTGGCATGTCTAATAGGAGGCTGTTGTTGAGGTTGGTAGTAGTTCCTAAGAATATACTACAGTATGCTCAGTGGGGTATTAATTCATGTACAGTACTGTCATGTCTCCTTTATTTATATAGCGCTTTATACAATACAGCTTCACTTAGAAAATAAATAATTATCAATGACGTGAACATCATCTCATACAAATTCTGCTGTAAAGCAGCTCTACAGAAGACAATCGTAAGTCAGTGTTGGTTCATAAATTTAATAACAGCTTAGATTCATCAATTATTTGGACGTTTAAAGGGTTAGTTCACCCAAAAATGAAATTTACCCACCCTCAAGTCATCCTGGGTTTTATGACATTTTTCTTTCGGATTAATAAAATCTGAGTTATAGTAAAAATGTCATGGCTCTTCCAGGCTTTATAAAGGCAGTGACTTCATAAATGTGCATCTATCCATCATATAACTGCTCCACACGGCTCCTGAGGGGGTGAATAATCGCCTTCTGAAGCAAAGTGGTGCTTTTATGTAAGAAAAATATCCATATTTAAAACTTTATAGCCTAAAATAACTACCTTCAAGCGGTCCACAAGTCGATTTACTGCGAAAGAGTAACCTTGAACCCTTGACGTATGTGTATTGATGAATGTAGAAGCACAGAGGATAGAGTACAACAAAACACAGGTCATGAATTAGAAGTCTAAAACCAGAATTTTTAAAGAGAAATAGCGGAGTATTTCGATGCTCCTGTACATCGCGTCAGGGGTTACTCTTTTGCTTAAGTCGACTTGCATACCGCTGACCGCCGGAAGTTTGTTATTTTAGTCTATAAAGTTTTAAATATGGATATTTTTCTTACACAAACGCACCACTTCGCTTCAGAAGGCCTTCATTAACCCCCTGGGCCGTATGGAGCAGTTTTATGATGGATAGATGCACTTTTACAGACTTCAAAAATGAAGAAACAGTCACTGACAATATAAAGCTTGGAAGAGACAGAACATTTTTTAATATAAGTCCGATTTTATTCATCTGAAAGAAGAATGAGGGTGAGCTCATCAGTACTACAATTATATAATATACAATGTGTGGGCGAATATGTCGTTTGCATAAAAAAAAAATTTCATGACTAGATGTTACTCTTAGTTGCCACAGTTTATCCCACCTGATGACCCTCTAGGCAAGTGACTAAACGTCTTGATTTACAGCCAAATCCAGTTTCTGACTTTTACCAGACAATCTACAACAGGGGTATTCAATCTTGCCCCTGGAAGGCCACCTTCCAGCAGAGTTTCGCTTCAGGTCTGATTAAACACAACTGACCTGTGTCTCTTTAAACACACTGGCTGCATCCGAAATCGCATACTTCCTTACTTCTACTTCCCTAGGCGAAAAAGAGTAGGCAAAAAGTACCCGGGTGACCTACTACTTCCGGCGAGATTCTGAAGTGTGCATACGATGGACACTTTACTATCCCATGATGCCACGGAGAGGATTAATGAATGGCAGTGAAGCGATGTAACTTAAGCTGGGTCACATGATAATGACAACATGGTGAATGTAGTATGTCTAGATTACATTCATACTACACACACTCATATTATATATAAAGTACTTTTTTTGTGGTTGTGAAGTAATTACTTGTTCAAAATAAGTACCTACTCCAGAAAGTATGCTATTTCAGACGCAGCCACTTAGTTCAGTTCATGGAGCTTACCTAATTAAATAAGAAGGTGTGTTAAATAAGGAGCGATGGGTTCCCAGGACCAAAGCTGTGTTCAAAATTGCCCCCTCATTCACTATTCCCTACATTAGCCCACTAATATAGTCCATTTGATAGAGTGAATGTAAACGAGTGAGCAAATTCGACGCTGAGTGTGGCAATTCTGTACAGGATCTCCATGACACTAGTTTTCTTAGTGCCATAACCTCGCGGTTAAAGATGAGCTTGTAACCAATTAGTTGTTGGTCAAGCCGCTTTGACCACAGTGATCCATGAACTATCACCATTGTACCCTTGAGCAAGAAACTTAACTTTAGGTTGCTCCAGAAGGACTTTCCCTGTAGCTGTATGGTAATCTCAATGTGGTACTGTTCAATAGTAGTGTTTGCATATGGTAGTGCACTGTGGTAGAAACCAAACCAAGCTGGCCCCTGGTGTATTGATAGAAAAATAAATCCTTTTCATGATGCTTTAGAAAGACTTACTGGGGATGTTTCCTTTATGTGTTCATGTGTTTAGCATTACAACTCACCATCACTACTCTGCTGGTGAATTAATAGTACTTCAGCTTTCTCTAAACTGAGTTCATCTGGCTGCTGGGCAACAAAGGCTTTGATGCATTGCATTTGTGAAAAGTCTGCAAATGGGAAAAGAGAACAATTCAAATGATTAGCATTAGAAGATTTATTTTGAAATTGCAATTCCGGTTGCACTTTATTTTACAGAACATGCACTGACGTGTACTTACCTAAGAAGGTACTGGTTAATATAAGGTAACTACATAGGTTAAGGTTAGGTTTAGGTTCATGGTTGGTACCTAGTCATTACCCAGGTATTGTAATTACCATATTAAGTACATAGTATGTACATGCGGAACAGGATTGTAAAATAAAGTGCTACCGCAATTTCTTTTAGAGCAGGAAGTGGCACATACCCTGAACTGCACTGAAGTCAATCTCAGGATAAGGACGTGAGAGAGCTGATATCCAGCGCAATTTATCAGCTCTGAGAGAAGATGTGAAATGAGAGATGGGTACAGATTAGTTTAATGCATCATTCTTCTCAATCAGATTGCAAAACTCTAGACTGACTGACTGAACTAAATTTATGCTGTGTAATAAAGTTTTTCAAGTGACAAATTTTACAAATGACGAAGCCGCCAGCAGGAGTGTCCGATTCTGCTATTGGATGGCCATTTTCCTGAAGAATTTAGCTCCAACATTCCTGCCTGAAGAGCTAGTTAAGGTTTGTTTAATAGAGGGTATGTTTACACGACAACAAGGTACTAAAAATTGAACAGTTTTGGGTTTTTCGGGTACAGACAACATTGTCAAAATTATCCCCATTCACATGGATCCACGAAAAAGACTAAAGAGCTTTTTTGCGGTAGCTCTGCATATTTCTATGGCATCGCTGTCGAAGAGTATTAGCTGGTGAATTGGATTTACTTATTGTAGAGTTAACAAAAGTTATCATGAGCATTCTAATGGTTGGAGCGGATATCATATCAGAGGAAAAGGGGCGAGGCTACATAAGGTCTACAGACTGAACATGTAACATCACCGTTTTCAAAGACTAACCTAGTTTCCATTACAGATTTTCTAAATGTCGGTAAAAAAAACGATTGCGAAATTGTTAAAACTATTGTTATGCGACTAAAACTTAATTTTTCCTCTCGTGATAAGTCATTCCAAAAATCATGGCAATGGATGACGGTAGGTTTACGTATATCGCAGCCACCGCACTAGCCATTATTTTTAATTGAAGGAGATGTAGGTGTGTTACCCAAGCATTAACGGCAAGGAAAGCCCTGTATACTTGGCTATGTATGAGGTGTTTTTCCTCCTATCTGCTTCAAGGTCCTGATAAAGTGTGGCATTTCTTTGTCTAATCTTCTATCCAAACATACCGTGCCTTATTTAAAGAATCATCGATTTTTACGTACGTCAGCTGACCTGTAAATGCTAAAAAAAATGTAGTTGTAGTTTTGCAAAATATAAAAAATTTGGCACACCACAGCTCCAAAACTATGCAAAAATGTTAACAGTAGACTTACAGACGGGTTACGTTTCGAGCACGCAGTCTCTTCGTCAGACGTTTTTATATCTCTTTTGTCAAGCACCCACCCTTCCTTTTTCGAATTGCCTGAAAAACCACCTCATGCTAGTGTAAAAACTTTTTTGCGATATATGGGAGGTTTGCGAAATTGACCGATCAAATTGTTTCCATTGGGCGTTTACATTTTTTGCACGATTTGAAGGGTAATGGAAACAGAGCTAATAACGGTATCAGTTTCCAAAACGTGCACTTTGAATCGCGTTTCACCGCTGTCATGTAAAAACAGCAAGACACATTGCATGTTTAAAAATATGAAAGTGCAACTGATTTCTTCTCAAAACTTTACATACATATTGAAATACTTACTGGGTATCTGTCTTCAGAAGCAGGGCTTTTTGCGACATGTGCAGACGGAACAGGTTTTTCTGTAAGGAATGCAGTTTGAACCTGCAGTTCTCAACCCGCAGCTCTGACACAGGAACATGGTCGATAACCGTAAACCTACCACCTCTGCGAACAGGAAGACAAGCAAAGTTATGCACAATAAACATTTCATTATTCAAAGAATATGAATGACAATTGAAACATGGATGTTAATGAAGGTCAAACATACTCTTTCCGCACAGAGAGCAGGAGATAGTCATTAAAAAGGTGCATATAAACACTTCTCTCATCTTCCCTATCTCTCAGGGAAAAGTCTCTCAGTTCAGTCACAGGTCCCTCTCGTACCAGTCTGCGGGACTGACTGATCAATGGAAGCGTCTAACAGACACAAGTAAAATACAGTCAATATAAATATCAGTATTATTTAGATGGCGTACGGTACAAATGAGGTTGCCGAACATCATGTTTAATGTGTCATGCTCACCCTACACTCAAAGTCAACTTTGGCATTGAGAGTCACAAGTGACTCAATGTTCTTCATTTGAGAGATACTTTCATTACTCTCCTGGATCATCTGTAAAGAAGCATGGGTCAGTGGTGAGAAAGAGAAACTGAGATAAGAAATTCCGATGCAGAGGTGTGGGTGACATAACTACATTGTTTCGAGTACATAAAAGAAGTCTCACCTTTTCAAGTAGTTTCATGGCTTTAATGGCCTGTGCTTCATCCTTGGTCTTTGAAGCGGTTCTCTTTACAATATTCTACCAGAAAATGTTAGAGATCGAAGAGAGCATCAAATACCATGTTGATTTACTATTGGCTTATTTGGACAACATTCCATCATAGATGAAGAATGTGAGAGGCAGATTTAAACAGGACCGATGAAGACATTACCTGCACTAGCAGTTTGAGGCGAGTGATTCTTTGGAACGGCAGAATGAGGAAGGACCGTAAAGGCAGTCTTTGACAAACCGGGTTACGCTCTAACTTTTCCACAACTCTACGGAATTCATGACTCTCATCCCTATGAGAGATGGTGGAAAGAATCAATGAAATCATATGGATACAAATAAAAGAAGAAAAGCACATTTCCATTTCAGATAAGTGCAAACAAATACTCACATTAATCTTTGATACGTCTTGTCCTGATATGACTGGTTGGTAAGGTATGGCACATATACATTTCGGAATCGTGGACAGTGTTTGATGATGATGTCGCAGACGGTAAAGTGCATTATGTCCTTCTCCACTGTTTCTTCCAGGTGAGACAGAAAACTAAGCATATAAAAAAAACATATATTTATTAGTGGCATAATTCAGAGCAGACACTTTAGAAAAGACTCCAGGATGTTGTCAGAGTTCGACTGGAAAACGATTGGCTGGAGAAGATGATTTCATGCACATTTAGGGAGTCTTAAAGTTGTCAAATGGACAACTGAAAATGTTTGGACACATTTTAGTTTAGGGTCCAATTCTCACTATTAACTACGACTTTTGCCTCAATAAACTCCTAATTACTGCTTATTAATAGTATGAGTTGTTAAGGTTAGGTATTGTAGATTAATATGCAGAATAAGGCATTAATATGTGCTTCATAAGTACTAATAAACAGCCAATATTCTAGTAAAATGCATGCTAATAAGCAACAAGTTAATAGTGAGAATTGAGCCCTGATCTAAAGTGTTACCATTGTTGTGTAATAACATGATTCAAACCTGTGACTAATGGCTCTAACATCATTCAGCCTGGAGAACAGCCAGTTTTTGTCTTGTGAAGACAGGATAACGTTGAGCTGCTTGGACATGACAAAGTTCTCCACTACAATGTCCAAACTGCGGCAGTATGATGCCTCAGAGGTCACGACCTCAAACCTCACCTGAAAAATACAGATTCTTTATGGTTATGTCCTTACTAATAAAAATGAAAATCTCACAATGTGGTTTTATACCTTATTGACAAACCCTTTTCTCTCAATTTTTTCGCGCAGAAACAGAATTCCATAACGTCCAAATTGTGTATTGTATACAGTGGACACTTAAGCGAGGTTAAAAATGTATGAATTTCATGGCATTTGATAACAAAAATTATCACAGTTGATTATCTTCTTTAAACAAGTGTTTAAACATTTCCTAGAACTAACTTCAACTTCAGTTGCCCCCAAGTTGATTGTTTTAGCTTATTAAATGTTTTGCTGAAAATCATGCTTGTGCTGTTTTTCTATATGGCACTTGGTTTGAAATGTTATTATCTAGCACAAATATATTTAAGTATATGACTTAGGGCACATTTACACAACAATGTTGTACTAAAAGTTTTTGCTTACAGATGACAACGATGTCAAAATGATCCCCGTTCACACGGTTCCTCGGAAACAACTAAAACGCTGTATTGTGCTGCCAGGCCAATAGGTGGCTATATCGCTTTGTATAGAAACACTATGCGCCTATAGAGGGTATGGGCGTGATGTCACCGTCATGAGGCAATCGGGGGGACGTGGAGGCATAAACTCCAATAAAGTCCAGGGATAAGCAGGGGGAGAAGCCCATAGAGAGCCAAAAGAAACGGGACAAAACATTTAAACAATGTGATTCAGATTTCACGTTCCACAACTACTAGAGGACTTACAACTGTCCGACAGGTTGCTTACGTCCCATCTACGTGGTCAAGCTCAGTCAGAGGCTGCGCAGTATGCTCAGCCATCAGGAAGTGAGTGCTTCTAACTGACTTCGGTTTTCACCGTTGAAGTCTAGGGGGTCGCTGTGTCCATTTCTTTTATTGTCTATGGAGTGACCACGGTTACGTCCACTGAGTGGCAAAAAGACAGAGCGGAAGCATTGGTTTACAGTGTGAATGCCGCAAAAACACAAAACGATTGACAGTAGATTTGACAAGAAATCTGAGGTATATTTTTACTGACTTCTGAAAGCCACAGAAAAGAGAACCAGATGGATCGTTGCAATTCACAGAAACAACTGGACTTCAGGCAGCAAAACGTGGATTTGCAGTTATCATTTTGTGCAAATATGTTGAATTTTGGGGTAAAATCATACCATATATATTGCATTGTTATATTGTATTGACAACTCATCAATTCACTTGTTTTAGCCTATTGTTTAAATGATCAATTAGCTTGTATTCTGCATAAACTGGATGAAAATGGAAAAAAAGTTTTAGGGCTTGATGATTTATATAACATTGATATAAGTGATCACCTGGATTTAGACCTACTTATTTTGTATTTATATAGAGCACTCACAGGCAAATTTGCATTACGTATTTCCCTGGCGTCAAAATCATGCACATATAAATTTCAGGAAACACGATTCCTGGTTGCATGTCAATATCTATGGATCACTGGATCTTTGGTAAGTTGTAATGAACACTATATTGAGTCCATCCTTTATCTTAAACTGATACTCATTTGTTTTACTTGTGTTTTGCCTATTACTTGTGTTTTCCCCTATTAGATCCAGTCATGCAGCAGCTCTTTTGCCACTCAGTCCGGTGGGAAAGTGACGTCAATGCATACCCTCTAGAGACTGAACACATAATACGCATGCGGACGACGTCATAATTTTCACAAATTCGTATTGGAGATGTGTTGGATAACGGCATTGTATTCCAAAACTTGCACATTGAATCCCGTTTTAAAAGTTTGTGTTTTCAGGTCCCCAAAACGCTGTTGTCATGTAAATAAAAGGCCAAAACGCAAAAACAGGTGTCGTGTAAACGGCCCCTTAGTGTGTCGACGTACTTTTTCCGCCAACTGTGTTTTATGCAATGTTAGGTGATACTAAAATGAATAATTCTACCTCCTGCAGACGTCTCGTATCTTCAGGGAGTTCCCCAAAATCTGGGCTGTTCCTCACTCCCGGGAGCTCCTGCCACAGTGTGGGTGAGGAAGGAGAGATGGACAGGCGAGGGGAAGGGGGTCTGTTTATGGATTGCTGAGGCACATTTAGACTTTTAAAGGAGTTGGTTACGGACAGAGTGTGGGGGTGCAGGAGAACTGGAGGGAGAGGTGGGAGAGGTCTGTGTGATAGCTTAGGAGAATGATTTGGAGAAGAAGATGGACGGGTAGCGAGATTATCTCCACTTATTGATATAGAATCAGTATGAGACAGCAGGATCTCTCTGTTCTGGACCACCTCACTGTATTCCTGATACAACTGAGAGTCTGCAAGAGAAAGAGATAGATCATCATCGATATGGTTCTAGAGTAGTGGTTATTAGACCCTGATTTTATATGGGATATAAGGTACTAAAATGTTTCATCACACAAATATAAAAAATGTCCTTAAAATCAAGCAATGTAATTTATTAATATTACCAGGAACTACATAAGCAACCAATAATTTGCACAAAATACATTGTGGTTGGCACAAACCAGACTTGTTCTCGTGATACAAGTGATTTATTTTACCATGGGTTGCTTTGTTTATGGTTTTCGAGGATGAGGGTCATGCAACTTGTCTATGCTGGCACTTGGCTAGCTTTTTACCATGGAAGAGAATTTGCACCAAAATTAAAAACATTTCTCCAGCCTTTAAAATGTTACCAGGTCTATTTAATTTATTTTATCTAACTATGCATAACTTTATGTTTAGTTGCATTTTGCATTTGGATTTAGCATTGTTTTTTTCCTGCTTTCCACTACCCTCATCAGAAAAGACTGGGGTTACAGAGAAAAACAATGGCAAATAATACAATTATAATCATAAAATCATGAGCCAGTTTATCCACCAGTTGAGAAACATGAGTTTAGAGAAAAGCACAAGAAGTCAGTAGAGCACAGTAGTTTGCGAACAAGTATACAGTTCCTTCTAAAAAAATTAGCATATTGTGATAAAAGTTCATTATTTTCCATAATGTAATGATACAAATTAAACTTTCATATATTTTAGATTCATTGCACACCAACTGAAATATTTCAGGTCTTTTATTTTTTTAATACTGATGATTTTGGCATACAGCTCATGAAAAATAGCATATCATGAAAAGGTTCTCTAAACGAGCTATTAACCTAATCATCTGAATCAACTAATTAACTCTAAACACCTGGAAAAGATTCCTGAGGCTTTTAAAAACTCCCAGCCTGGTTCATTACTCAAAACCGCAATCATGGGTAAGACTGCCGACCTGACTGCTGTCCAGAAGGCCATCATTGACACCCTCAAGCGAGAGGGTAAGACACAGAAAGAAATTTCTGAACGAATAGGCTGTTCCCAGAGTGCTGTATCAAGGCACTTCAGTGGGAAGTCTGTGGGAAGGAAAAAGTGTGGCAAAAAACGCTGCACAACGAGAAGAGTTGACCGGACCCTGAGGACGATTGTGGAGAATGACCGATTCCAGACCTTGGGGGACCTGCGGAAGCAGTGGACTGAGTCTGGAGTAGAAACATCCAGAGCCACCGTGAACAGGCGTGTGCAGGAAATGGGCTACAGGTGCCGCATTCCCCAGGTCAAGCCACTTTTGAACCAGAAACAGCAGCAGAAGCGCCTGACTTGGGCTTCAGAGAAGCAGCACTGGGCTGTCGCTCAAATTTTGTATGTCATTCGGAAATCAAGGTGCCAGAGTCTGGAGGAAGACTGGGGAGAAGGAAATGCCAAAATGCCTGAAGTCCAGTGTCAAGTACCCACAGTCAGTGATGGTCTGGGGTGCCATGTCAGCTGCTGGTGTTGGTCCACTGTGTTTTATCAAGGGCAGGGTCAATGCAGATAGCTATCAGAAGATTTTAGAGCACTTCATGCTTCCATCTGCTGAAAAGCTTTATGGAGATGAAGATTTCGTTTTTCAGCACGACCTGGCACCTGCTCACAGTGCCAAAACCACTGGTAAATGGTTTACTGACCATGGTATTACAGTGCTCAATTGGCCTGCCAACTCTCCTGACCTGAACCCCATAGAGAATCTGTGGGATACTGTGAAGAGAAAGTTGAGACGCAAGACCCAACACTCTGGATGAGCTTAAGGCCGCTATCGAAGCATCCTGGGCCTCCATAACACCTCAGCAGTGCCACAGGCTGATTGCCTCCATGCCACGCTGCATTGAAGCAGTCATTTCTGCAAAAGGATTCCCGACCAAATATTGAGTGCATAACTGAACATAATTATTTGAAGTTTGACTTTTTGTAATAAAAAAACTTTTATTTTATTGGTCGGATGAAATATGCTAATTTTTTGAGGTTTTCATGAGCTGTATGCCAAAATCATCAGTATTTAAACAAGAAAAGACCTGAAATATATCAGTTGGTGTGCAATAAATCTAAAATATATGAAAGTTTAATTTGTATCATTACATTATGGAAAATAATGAACTTTTATCACAATATGCTAATTTTTTGAGAAGGACCTGTACAGCAGGTCAGTAAATCAATAAAGCTATAAAAGATGTACAAGCTCAAACATCCACGAACACATTTTTGTTTTGTAATACTAAGTGAGCATTTGCAGCTGTTTATCTGCAGTTCCAAGTGATGTGCAAGCACAAACCTGTTCGTTGCCTGAAGGCCTAGCAAAGAGGCACAGTTAAGAATCACAAAACTTTCCCTGCTCTGAACATCTGAACTGTAACCCATGTATTAAGAACCATGTATTTCATAGATTTTGTACATTACAGCCAGATACAATCAGAGTACACTACAGTACAATGGATACTGAGGGGCATGTGAAATGGTTCTTGTCATGTCAAAAAAAAATATAATAATTGACAGGACGGGATTTGTACATGTAAAGATCAGCCATGTGTTGCATAAGACAAAAAATAGACACTTACTAAAGAATTTAGAATTCCTCTTTTTTGTCCTCCCAAGCTTCCTGAAAGTAAGAGAGAGATTATAATTGTGATATCATGGTCATTTGTAAGACGGTCTACAAACAGAATACTATCAGTGGTATACTACAAGTTTATAAATATTAACAAGCCAAACCGAATACGAAGAGCAATCATTTACATTTTTTGTTCTTTTGATATTATACCACATTATCAGAGTTATAACCACGAACACTCAATTTTCAACTCAATGATTTTAGCTGCCGTAAAAATCCATTATTGCACACTTTAAATGGGAACTGTCTAATATGTACAGACACCTATGGACACCATTGTAGAAATGCCAGCTGTGCTTAATTTTTTCCACAAGCAAAGGTGTCCAATTACAGGGGACTAGTAAAGAAACAATATGTCAACAAGTCTGTCCAACTGAGATGACTTATGTAAAATAAATGCAGCATTTATTAGGCTATATGACTGGACTGGAGTCTTCATCTCAAAAGTACAAAACATTTTAATAAGGGACAGAATACTGAGTGCCCCTTTTAAAGCACAGGTTTGTTGTGGTGTTTTGGAACAGGGGTTTCCAACCACATTCCTGGAGACCCCCGACACTGTTTCTTAACATTCCTGATTCAGATCATCAGCTCATAGACTTCAAGGCCTGAAATGCCTCTAGAAAGTGGTTGGGAACCCCTAATTTGGAATATGGGACATACACATGATGTAAAATCGGGTTTTCCTACCTTAGATCCTCTTCACCCCAGGTGAAACTTAATTCATCCTCTTCTCCATCTATACAAACAAAACACAGAGATCAGCACATAACGCTATGCTGTTATTTGGCATTATACTTCTTAATCTTCCCTTAACCAAGATAGAATTAGAATTTAAGCAGCCTAAAAACAAGTAATACATCAATTCAAGCAAAACAGACGAGGAATGTTCTACGTGGCCCTACACATGTTGTAAAAAAAGGAAACACTTTAAGATCTTGCTTTCCAGTGAATAACTGAACATATAGATGTAAGACCTCTGGGTATGGCGCAATTCAACAGCTCTAATGAAAATGTGGCAATAAACTAAAAATAAGACAAAACAGGAAAAGGTACTGGGGGAGGACTTGTTAGAGAATAAATGAGAATGCTTTAGTTTGTGAAACAAAGTAAATCTGGCAGTTAAAAATTCTGCCTCTTCCAAGAAATGCTTCTGTTTAAGGAGTCTTCAGCGGTCATGACTCCAACCCCCAGAAGAATAAATCCCCAGGAGCCCTCTTTAGCTTCCAGACTATTATAATGAGACTAAAAAAACAAACATGTTTCTTTAAAATTAGTCTTGAGAAAGGGTCTCATTACAAAAAAAAACTTTTGATTGACTTTCATATATTACTGTAGAAGGGTAAATCAATAAAATCCATAAATAAAAGGAAAAAATTATTTTAGGACTGTTTACAAAATCTGTTGTTGTCAAATCTGCCATTGACTAATTATGTCAGGCTCATTTCTCCAAATGAGTGGAGAAAACTACCACGCCATGGGACCTTTTGTGCTCTCTTTCTTTAATGTGTCTATGGTCACAACCAATCCACTTGAACATAAAACAAAATTTGGTACCCAATCGTGTCAGATTTCATAGTTAGCAAGGTAGTTGATAAATTTGGGTATTGTGGATTAAGGGATGTAGAATAAGGCATTAATATGTTCTTTATAAGTAATAATAAACATCCAATATCCTAGTGATATGCATACTAATGAGCAACTAGTTTGAGAATTGGACCCTAAACTAAAGTGTTACCAAAACATATAGATATGATGCACCTTCTCAAATGACCAATTTACCATATGGTTTAAACCTACAAGTTACTGGTGGAGCAAATCATCACATATTCATAAAGATTATAAGAACTAAAATGTGTTATTCTATTCATTGCTGCGAATTATAAATATAGATCTTACAGTCTAAACAACTGTCGGTGTAATGCTCTCAAATGTACTCAACTACATGACAGAAAAATACACTTGATTTCACCGCCCATATTGACACTTATTTATGGGAAGATGACTCATGGAATTCTGTGCTACACTCTTGCATAAAGACAATTAGTCTTTCTTGACATTACAGCACTGGTATATTAACTTAAATAGAATTGGTTCAACAAGGAGGTCATTGAATGTGCGATTTAGCCTTCATGTTAATCCTCCTCTCACCTGATATGTTGAATATTCTCGTCCTGCGGTCCCTTCCAACTCCATCTCCCTCTTCTTCTTCCTTATCCTCTTCTTTGGTTTTCTCCGCTGTCTTTCGGATCCCTCGCCTCCTTATGCGAGACTCATTCCCCAAATCTTGAAAACTACTAGAGCTTAGAACGACTTCCTTTTTACAACCTTTCATCTTAGAAACTTGTTCTTCTACCTTCCTGTCTGCCTCTCCTTCTAAGGAAACTGTGTGCTGGATAGAACTAGGATCCACCCGGTCATGTTCCTCAATAAACTCTCTCTCAGTCCCTCCCTGTCTTTCTCCTCCCTCTGTTAGTTCTTCCTCTACCCTCGGTTTATCCATTTCTCTCTCACCCTCTGTTTGTGTGTTGGTTTGCATGTCTATGTGTGCAACACTACCTCTCTTATTTTCTGTGTCCGCCGTATTCAGACCCAAGATCTCTTTCACCACGTTCTTGGCCCATCTAAGATGAGGAGAAGTAGAGCATCGCTTTCGTTCCTCGGATGTGCCCCATGTGTCTTCTGAATCAAAATGCTTCACTGTTTCTCCAGTAGCTTCTTTTTCTTCTGCTGGTAATGTGACTTCAATATGAATCTCTGTTGCCTCATGACCATTATCCTTGCATGGCTCTAAAGATTCAGAAGGTTGTGTTGGGAAGAGTTGTGTGTCTTGTTCTGATCCCTCATTGCAAATAATCACTTGACCTTCCGGTGATGTTGCACCCTCTTTTGCCTGGTCATTAATTCCTGTTCCCTCCCTTTTGTCCTCATTATGAGAAAGAGTGAGGTCATCCATCGCTCTTTCAATGTCTTGCTCACTGTGTTCAACTTTTTCAAATGCATTTGCAGTGCTCATTTCACCTTGGTCAACCATGTTATGACTTGAATGCTGATTGGCTGCTTCCTCAACAGTAGTATCTACATGTGCATTCTGTTTGGTTTTTGACTTGGGAAGGGTCTGACCAATCACACAAAAAACTTTTCGGGGTCCTTTCGGAGCCCTACGATCTGCTCTCTCGTTCGCTGTTTGGTTTTCCAGTTCTTCATCTGTCCTGATCTCTCTGCCCTGAGCAGTTCCTACGTTTCCAGAGGCCTCATCAGCAACTCTACCTTCCCAGAATTCTTTGCAGTCTTCAAAATCCTCTTCCTCTGCATCATCCCCTCCACTGGAGACTGTCACAAATCCATCATCTGCTGACATCATTCTGTCTTTCTCTGCTTCCGATTCCCCCTCACTTCCTTCCTCGTTCCCCAAGTAGTCGTATCTATTGTTCTTTCTGTGTTCCTCTCCGCCTTCCTCTTCCATATTATCAGCCACATTCTCCCTTTCCATCTGCCACTTTGTTTCCAGGGTTTCTCTGTCACAAACCACGTTCTCTTCCATGCTTTTCTCCTCCCTTTCTACATTCACATCCCTCATGAACTCCCCAGCCTTTTCAAGTTCTCTATACTTGTCCTCAAGGCTCTTTTTCTTGTTTTCTTTCTTTCCTTCAGGTTCTTCCTCATGTCCAGTTGTCTTGCTTTCTTTGTATCTTTGGATGTACCTCTCTCTTGCTCTCTCTCTCTGTCTGTACTCCTCTTCTAAAAGAGATTCTTTTCTCTCACTTCGAGGTTCCAGCCACATTTTCTGTATCCTCATCTTAGTTTTCTTTGTAACTGCCTCCTCAGCAGCAGAGCGTTCACCCTGCTCTTCTTCCTTCTGTGAGCTCTTTACGTCCTGCTTTTCCTCTGTTCTTCCTGTCAGTTTCTCTTTATCAGTCTCAGAAGTGTTTTCTCGTTCTCTGTACTCAGGGTTCTCTCTCATTGCCCTCCCTTTTTCATTCTCAATAACACTTCCTGAAATCAGCTCTCCACTACTTTGTCCGCTCTTCTCCATTTTACTTCTGTCTGTCTCTCTGTTCTCTCTCCTCCGCCTCTCCCTCTCTTCAATCTCTGTTTCAGAATACCTATCCCTCTCTCTTATCCTTTCTCCATCTCTATACTTTCCTCTCTCAGTTGTGTATGAATATTCATCTCTGTTCATTCTTTTCTCTTTGGAATCTCTCATTTTATCTCTTGGTTTATCCATCTCTCTGAGTGGCTCCAACATTTCCCCTTTTGAAACACGATAACCTGTTTCCCGGAAATCTCTTTCTCTTGGCATCACCATGTTTTGCCGTCTCTTCTGCGGCAAAACATCTGCAGAGTCTGCTTCTCTGTCTCTACGTCTGTCCCTCTCTCTAACTCTGTGTACCCTTCGTTCTGCATCGCTGTCTCCTTCACTCTTGTAGAGTTTGTGTCTACGTTTAGCATCCTCTTCTCTCTTCCTTTCCTTACCCCTGTCTCCATCACTGTCTCCCTCACTTTTTGTATCTCTTTTCTTAGATCTCTCTCCCTCACTCTGTCTCTCAGTCCTCCTTTCCCTATCTGATAATGTCTCTATCTCTGGTTTCATGAGTCCAGGATAATACCTGTCTTCTCTGCCTCTTTGTCTTAGTTTATCTCTCTCTCTGTCTGTCTCTCTTTCCATCATGCTTGAAAGGTCAATGACCCCAGGATAACTTTCTCTCCTTCTATCTCTCATTCCAGAGTCAAACAACTTATCCCGTTCCCTTTGTCTCTCTGGCTTGTCCTTCACGAGCCTTGTCGTTTTGTTTTTCTTCAACTCCTCCCTGCATCTTGTGTTTTCTCTTTCACTCTGTGTGTCCATTTCTCTGTATCCCCTTCTTTCCCTCTCTCTTTCATTTTCATACAGAATGTCTTTCGGTCTTCCTATGTGATGTGGCATCCTTCCACCTCTCTCTCTGCTTGGTTTTGTCATTCTTGGAAAAGTGTCCCCTTTTCTCCTCTCATTGTCTCTGTCTCCATACTCAGCCTGTTCTGACACTGTTAACTTTCCATTTGCACGTTGATCTCCATCTCTCCGCCTGTCTCTTTCTCTCCAGTCCATCTCTCCATCTCTTCTTCTGGTTGCAGGAAATTTATCCCTCTCCCTAGTCCAATCATATGAGGCTGGCTCCATTTCTCTGTCTTTGTCTCTTTGTCTGTCCATCTTGGTGTTTGCACGTCTCTTCACATAGATCCCCTTTGCTGATTAGCTGGTCACGGTTTGCGTTGATTGACACAACCTGTCTAGTGCACCTTAAGAAGACTCTATTTGCACAATGTCTTGAATAGCCCAATTAGTTTGACTAGTTTCCATGTCAATATAGAGAACCTATAAGGGATGAGACATGTTTCTGTTACAAGTCAAAAAATAAACCACCCAAAATTCATATTTCAAGGAGGATCACAGTCAAACATATTCTGGGAAATCTTTAAAACATCTTGTTTCAACATGTCAGATATACATCTTGGCAGCGTACACAGTTGTGATGAACGTGGCCTATTTTAAATATGTATTGAGCTGAATATATAATATTAATTTGGCAGAGATGCTTATCCAAACGGACATGCAGTGGATTCAAAGTATAAATTTGATCAGATTTTGTATTCCCTAGGAATTGCACCATACACTACCAGATAAGTTACAACGCAACAGAAACATACAGTTCTTTAAATCAGTCTAATATACTGTTGTAATGCATAATATATGTTGCCAATTATACTAAACTTATACACTCCTATAAACTAATTTAACTAATAAGAACTGTCACACTATGAAATATTAATGTAGTTGATATTTCTATTTTTCAGTTCAGCTAAATTAAAACCTATCAGTGCTTTACAAAGAATGCAGTTGAACCAACCACTGCCCTGTGCTATTCTTGTAACTTGTTCAGAGGCATTTCAAGTAATTCATGCATATGAAGAGCCAAAGCACTATTAAGAGGGGTTGAAGGAAAACAGTTTCAACATAGCTGACTCATGTCAAGATGTAGTGAGTTATATAACGCACAAAAGCCTTAACAAATTAATTCGAAAAAATGACTATGGTGAATAGCATAAACACGGATAAATATTCCCAAGCATGACAAGGCAATATTTGCCTGTGATGTCGACATGTTTGTTTACAAGAACTGTTTGTTTTACTAGTTACAACAAAAGGTAAAGAAGAAAAAGTTTTGGGAATAATGCATAGGACTCACCTGAGAAGTGTCTTGGAGGACGCTTCTCTGTCTCTCCCCCTCTTTTTCTTCGCTTTCCAGACAAAGTGAAGCTAGCAGGAATTGCACAACTCATAGACATTCCACATATCAGTGTTTGCCCATTGAGAGAACCAAAGTCGAGTGAGATAAATGATCTACTGAAAACACTGATTTAATTATCCGGCCTGTCTCTGTCCTACTTAATGTTTTCATGTAATCAAAAATAGTTTTCAACACAGTAAAAAGTTTCTCACAGTGTTCCTCTCTCTCTTTTTCTGTTTCTCTCTCTCGTCCCCTCCTCCCGCCCTTCTCAAATTCCCAAACAAGTTTGAACAGATTGACACTTATCTTCCTCCCCTCCTGTTTCTGTTTTCCTTATACTTTTCCCCTCCAGCACTGTCTTAAAGAGGAGTCCAAAAGCAAACGTCTGTTTAAGGTTATACACAGCTTTTCTTCACTTCTCATAAACTTAGTAGACTCACAATGATTGCGTTAGTGCTTGTTCCAGTAATTCAGCCCTTCACTCACCTCACCCTCACTGGCACGGCATGCTTCTGCCTCACAGAAACAGGAAGTGCACAGTCTGCTTCTCTCTTCTATGCTGTGATTGGTGAGGTTGAAGTTGTTGGGTGTGTCTGTTTTCTCAGGTAAAGGCATGAGAAAGAGTGAGAGCGAAGGGGGAGGGGCGGATGAGTATGTGTGTCCAACACCATAACGTCGTCTGAAGCTTACGTAACAAGTAACAGTTCTCAGAAAAAAAGCCATAAAGGAAACCACAGATGACACTTTTGTGCATTAGGAAGGCTAAATTGTAAAACACATATATAACATCGATGTATTATAAAACTTTAGAAATCTCCTTTCAAAGCATGTTTAATTATGTGTATTTCTGGTATAAACCTTTTAGTGTAAGATGAAATATTTTTGAGTGGTCAGCAATATTGGATGCAGATTTTAAAATGTTAATTTTTATCTTTGTAATCAAAAATGCTCAAGTTTAATTGATTATTTTGTTATAAATAGTCAAGTTTCCTGCCATAATATTGAACCAAATTCAGCTCCAAATTGTGGTGTTATCTTTAAGCAAACATGCAAAACTTAATCTAAACAAAACTGATACAAATCAATGAAATGTCCTGGACAAAGGTCAAGAGAAATGATCAATCACCCGCAAGCATGTTCTGTTGTAAAGTAAAAAATGGCTAATTTGGGGAGAACTGCAATAAACCGATCAGAGACTCCAAATATAGAGCAAATCCAGACATCCAAAAAGGGGAAAAGTGCAAGTATAATGGGCTTGGTTAGTTTATATTACAAAAACCTCTTGCAGGAGAACATACATATAAAATATAGTCCAAAATTCCAAAACACAACTTACTAGTGCACTTTAATGACCATTAATAAAAATTAATACAAAACTCACATAAAAACTAATTGAATTAAAAAATCGTTGCTTTTCTCTTTAAAGAGAAGTCATGATTTTACATTTCCATAACTGTTTATTTCACACCAACAAAATTGGTTGTTCTAAATTACTAACACATACTGCGGTGTGGACGGGGTTTTGATATTGCAGGGTTTTGATATCACGGTTCTACTTCCTGCTCTCTACTGCTCAGACGCAGGTCCCAAATCAGTGCAAGACCACACTGCAAAAAAATGCTTTTAGTTTTCACTGTTATGCTGATGATCCTCAGCTCTATGAAAAACTGAGATTCAAATTATTTGACAAAAAGTAGTAACCTAGAATACTGTCTAACACTTGATGGCTGCTCTGTCAAGTCTTCGTCATCAGTTAGGAACCTGGGTGTGCTTTCTGATTCCAAACTTTCCTTTGAAAGCTAAATTACGGCACAATGCAAAATGCTGAACAGTTAGTTCATGCATTCATGACCTCAAGGCTAGATTATTGTAATGCTCTACTCGGTGGTTGCCCTGCTCGCTTAATAAACAAACTTCAGATGGTCTTAACCCTAACCCTAACCCTAACCCTAACAAAGCAGCTAGAGTTCTTACTAGAACCAGGAAGTATGACCATAATAGCCCGGTTCTGTCAACACTGCATTGGCTCCCTATTATACATTTTAAAATCTTGTATATTACTCACAATAAAGCACTAAATGGTTTAGCTCCCCAGTACTTGAGAAAGCTCTAAACGCATTATACTCCATCACATCTATTGCGTTCTAAAATTCTGGCCAGTTGATAATTCCTAGAATATCAAAATCAACTGCAGGCGGTCGATCCTTTTCCTGTATAGCACTTACACTCTGGAACAGTCTTCCTAGCATTGTTCGGAAAGCAGACACAGTCTGTCAGTTTAAATTTAGACTAAAAACGCATCTCTGCTATGGCATACACATAGAACATTATCAATTTCTATTATTCAAATCATGATTCTTAGGCTGCATTAACTAGGTCAGCCGGAACTGGGAACACTTCCCATGACACCTGATGTACTCTCTACATCATAAGAAGAAGGGCATCTATGCTAATATTGGTTTCTCTGTTTATCCCAAGGTTTACTGTAGTCCGGATCCATCCAGATCAGATGGTGGACCTGCACCTAGTCAACTAAACTCTCCCCTGTGAAGGCCTGATAGTCACGTCAGCCAATGGCACTGATCCTCAACCAACCCGTCTCCTGATGGAGTTTTAGTTCCTTGCCACTATTGCCACTGTTGCCTTGGTCTTTTGGCTTGCTTAGTTGTGGACACTAAATATTCAACTATATATTACTGATCCACCCGCATTGACACTATATGAGAACTGAACTGAGCTGGATGACATCACTGTTTTCAAGCAATCTACATTGTAAAAAGCGCTATATAAATAAAGGCGACTTGCCTTGACTAAGCTCTCTGCTATAAGACCCTTGATTTCTCTCTGCAAGATTATTATAGCCTAAGTCCTCCGATCTCAGATCCTTGATCTCAGACGTAGACTTTGATTTGTGTTCATTTATTTAAAAAAAAATTCAATATTGTACTGTTATTAAAAGTTGATTCTTGTTTTCTCAAATTGATTCTTCACTTGTTATTCCTTTATTCTTTATAAAAAATAAAATGTATTCGTCTGACTGGAACTTTTGCGGTTTTGTCGTGCAGTTTGCTTCTACAATAATATCTAAGTCAAACAGGACAGCTGACTGAGCTCATCATGGAAAACACGTCTTGTTTGATGATCAACTAGATCTACAGCACTAAAAGGCAGCACTTACACTTGTTTGAGCAGCACTCAATATCCCATGTTCACGTGCAGCGCATCAGCTTCCGCGTCATGCACAGTCACATGCGGCGCCTGTTTAGTTTCACTTCCGCGTTTGAACAGAAACAATTAAATCCTTTAAATCATGCAAACGTTTTAACGCTACTACAATCCGAAGTTTGTTTATTCAATGTGTGATTATCGATACTAGCGGATATTTTGACGGCATGTCGTTAAGTGTTGTTTAAGGAAAAGTGCGACAGTTTTGGAAAGACAAGAACCCCAGGTTGGGTTTCCACATCTAGACTACTAGTTGAGACCTTCCACTTTTCATTTTTCTACAGTTAACACTGTCATAAGAATTTTAAAAGGTACGTGTGTGTTCATTTTTGTGCATTTATTCAATTTCATTCATATTAAAGGTTGCAGCTTATGCTAACATCAGCTTGTTTATCTGGTTTCCTAACTAAAGTTCTCAATTACCGTTTGCTTACTTGAACTTGGATTCATGCAGTTTAACTTTTTGTTGTCTTTTTGGAACCGTTTTCATGGATATTTCATGAAGATTACATCGTTTCTGGCATTAGAACCAGGATTTGTAATAAACATGCACTGTAAAATCAGTTTACACCGAGTTTTATAAAATTGTATTTTCGAAAAGGTAATGGGTTCCGTCTGTGGTCTTTACAAACATGACGACGTATAATTAAGTATAAAGTATTACATACCAGTAATGACCTTTGACCTTTGGCCTTTCAGAGTGTTATGCAGCTGAAATACGATTTAAATATTTTACATGTTCTAAGAGTTTTCTAATTTTATTTGGGAAGTACGCATAAAATGTACCTAATAAAAAAAAGTTAGCTGAATAAAATGTTATTAAAATATGCAAGATGTTATGAGAAACCAAAAGTAATCGGAGTTAACCAAGAAAATGGATACTGTTCATCTAATTTGTGTCTCTGAGTTCTTTACTAATAATAGAATACGTTATTCTGTATAATAAAATATACATTACATGTTGTGTAATGCTACTGTTACGCTGCCCACATTTCCGTTATGGGTCTGAATACTGTATGCATGCTTCAGTCTGTCACTGGATATACGTTTATTTAATGCCCTTTTCCCATCAGGCGTCACCTCAGAAAGCCATGTTGCTGTCTGTGAGAATAATCACTCCTCTTTTTGTACTTCTTGCCGGAGTGCAAGCTAAGCTCAACACGGAAAACTGCAAGCTGATTGAGCCCAGCACTTCTGAAAAAAGCGCGATCCTTTTATTGGAGCCTCTCACCAATCAAAGGTAAGCCAGCTTTTTTGCAAGTTAGTCTTGCATTCATGTTTGCAGGTTGTGCTGGTCTTGTAAAAGTTGGCAACTTCCTAACTATCCTCATATTCACTCTGAACAGCTTCACCGTGAAAGGACAGGAGCAGGAACAATATTCATACATTTTTCAGGTGTGTGGAGATGCTGGCGGATTGAAGGATGCGGGTCTTGTGCAGCAAGACAAAAGTGGGAAGCTGGTCCGAATTGGGAACTACACTAAAACACGAGTGATTAAAGGAAGTATGTTACATTGCTTAACCTAGAAATGACATGTCACAGGTGGACTTTCCTGAATTATGGTCTTCAGTATCTGTTTTCAAGTTTATTACATATTAAATTGGTAGTTAAATCTTCTGTGGATTGTGGCTTTTGTTCAGTTTATTGACATAGTAGCATTTGGCAGGAATTCATTTACAATGTTTTTTTTTGCAATGCAACACATGCACTCATCAAATTTTATGACAGAATGACAGAATTTTTTCCAGGTGTCACAGGAAGTCTTGTTAACTCATTTTCTACATTAGTTCTTATTTTATTCTTGGTGCAGGTGACTGGATTTTGCTCATCTATGAAGGCGGCGAGAATTATGACACCCACTGTTCAAAAGCGGCAAGAAAAGCCATGATTATGATTTCATGCAGCACAAGTGCTAAGGTATGAACTTTTTATGTTTTTTAAATGGTATAGATTGCATGTTGAGATATATACAGTGGAAATTCTTGCTAGGATTTGTTGGATCTGCACATATACAGTCATGTGAAAATGTTAGTACACCCTATTAAATTCCACAGTTTTCTATATCAGGACAATTTTTTTTTTAAATCATCTGGTCCTTGGCTGGTCTTTATTTGGAAAATAAAACCTCAGATGAACAACAACACATGGCGTATCACACCGTGTCATTATTTATTTAGCAAAAATATAGCCAAAATGGAAAAGCCATGTGTGACAAATTTGGGAAACCCTTACTGTTAACATATGAATTAAGAGGGTAAGAAACGGTCAGGCACTGCTAATCAAATGCCTTTGATTAACTGATCACCAGCAAGTGTGATCACCTCTATAGAAGCTGAAGTTTTGGCAAGTTTTTGTTAACACAATGCCAAGAAGGAAAGACATCAGCAATGGTCTTAGAGAAGCAATTGTTGCTGCCATCAATCTGTGAAGAGTTACAAGGCCATTTTCAAACAATCTGAAATCCATCATTCTACAGTGAGGAAGAATATTCACAAGTGGAAGACATTCAAAACAGACACCAATGAGTGGATGTCCCAGCAAATTCACCCCAAGATCAGACTGTGTAATGCTCAGAGAAATTGCGGACAACACAAGAACTACACCTCAGACTCTACAGGCCTCATTTAACATGTTAAAGGAACACTCCACCATTTTTAGAAATAGGGCTTATTCAACATCTTTCCTACATTTAGATATGTGAGCAAATGCATTTTTGTCTCAGTGCATTCATTGTTTTAGTTGGCAGGGTCGCCGCTAGCTTAGCTTAGCATAATGAATGGAATCCTATGTTGCCAGCTAGCATGTCCCGAGTAAAAGTGTTACCCCATTACTTCTTGTGGCCTGCGTATTCACAACGAGTACAAATAGCGATGCAGGTTAAGACTAGGCGATTTCCTAGGCAGATATTAACTTGGGACTATATTATGGGGAAGCACAGGCCAAGCACTGCTACTTGGGCGCAGAGATATCATGCAACACTGAGACAAAAATGCATTTGCCCACATATCTAAATGTAGGAAAGAAGTTGAAGCCCTATTTCTAAAAACAGTGGAGTGTTCCTTTAACGTTCATGCCAGTTCAATTAGAAAAAGATGGGTCAAGTATGGCATTTTTGGAAGTGTTGCCAGGAGAAAGCCTCTAAAAAAAAAAACTTTGCTTAAGTTTGCAAAAGTTGCATCTAAACAATAAGCCATAAGACTTCTAGAACAATGTCCTTTGGACAGATAAGACCAAAGTGGAGATGTTTGGCCATAATGCACAGCGCCAAGTTTGGTGTAAACCAAAAGTCAAGCATGCTGGTGGAGGGTTGATGATTTTGGGCTTGTTTTGTAGCCACAGGACCTGGGTACCTCACAGTCATTGAGTCGACCATGAACTCCTCTGTATACCAAAGTATTCTAGAGTCAAATGTGAGATCATCTGTCCGACAGCTAAAGCTTGGCTAAAATTGGGTCATGCAACAGGACAATGATCCGAAGATCATCAGCAAATCTACTACAGAATGACTGAAGGAAAATAATTGCAATGGCCCAGTCGAAGTCCCGACCTCATCCTGACCAAAATGCTGTGACAAGAGCTGTGCACAAACAAATGCCCACAAACCTCAGCAAACTGAAGCAATGTTGTAAATAGTGGACCAAACTCCTTCAGAATGATGTGAGAGACACATCTTAAATTTTAAGACCTGCTAAGCACTAGATGATTTTTTATTATGTCCTGATACAGAAAACCATGGAGTTCAATAGGGTGTCCAATCACCAGAACAAGCTCAATTTAAGACTGAACATTGCTCTTGGGAGTCTGCTCTGTATTTTCTACTGCACAAGAGTTGTGATAAACGAGCATTATTCAAATAACTCTGTACACAATCGGATAGTCCTTCAACCAATCAGACCACAAGAGATGTGATCAACAGGCAATGACCCATTCTCTCTATCTGCCATCGTGTTAAACCCGCCAATAGCGCGCCAGATGGATAAGCCAGTCTGTGATTGGTTCCCGCAAAAGTGTAACAGAAGCAGTAGAAATGAATGTACGGGTTTCCAGACTGAGTTTCAGGGCGAAATCAAATCGCCGGCAGATCAGGCTGGGTTTACCCAGTCTAACTATTCACAATTAGTGCAAAGGAAATAGCCGCTGCCAAATGATATACCTTTAACAGGGAGACTAGCAGGACTTGACATTAAAGGTCCTGTTCTTCGTGATCCCATTTTTCAAACTTTAGTTAGTGTGTAATGTTGCTGTAAGAGCATAAATAATACCTGTAAAATTATAAAGCTCAAAGTTCAATGCCAAGCGAGATATTTTATTTAACAGAAATTCCCTTTCAAAGCCTACAGCAACGGCTGGTTTGGACTACATCCCTGCACTTCCTGCTTTAATTACGTCACTAGAACAGTCTGTTGACTAACCTCTGCCCACAAGAATACGTAAATATGGTCTTGTTGCTCTCCCATGTGGAGAAGAGGAAGTGTTGCGTTTGTAGAGTGTGTTTGTCGCCATGTCTACAATAACATTGAGCGCATGCATCTCCCGTTATGGTAAGAGGCTTGACCTTTCTGGGCAATGTGCGCTAAGCTGCTGTCCAATCACAACACGGGAACCGCTGGGACAATCAGAACTCGTTACATATTTCTGAAGGAGGGACTTCATAGAACAAGGAAATCATCAGGCTGTTTTTTCATCAGTGAAAACAGCGGTATAAAGATAAGTAAATTGTGTGAAAAATACTGTGGTTTTTTACACGCGAAACATGAACACATGTTATATTGCACACTGTAAACATAATCAAAGCTTCAAAAACACATGAAAAACTGGACCTTTAAGACTCTCCAACTGCGGTTGGATTTCAGCAGTGGCATGTAACGCAGTTACTCCTACTAGTCACGGGTTGTATTTGATACATTTTTCAATTGTAGTCTTTAAAAATGTAGAGTTATCAAAAATATAGATTTTTCGATTCATATCAATACTGAAATATCTGAAATGCTTCCAATACTCATTTTCAGCAGAATAGATACATGATACCAGCTGTGCTTTCTCGCCCTCTAATGATCTTTCTGACAGCGAGTTGACACACAAACCCGCCTCCCCTCACTCACTCATTTATTTTGCTCCGGATGAATATTGTTGGTTGAATTTTGGCGTGGGTTTGCACGTAATTTTACTCATTCCCGCAGATATAAAGCCGTCTTCAGTTTGTTTTTGCTGCGTATTGCGCTTAAACTGTCAAATACACACAAAATAATGTTGGCGAGTAGTCATGTAAACACGTAAAAATGTTTTAATACAGTTATGTTTTAAGTTTAAACAGTTGAGAAAGAAAATGCATGTTTAACAGTATAATTGATCTGTGCGTCAGGTCTTAAAGTGTCATCAGCCTAATATACCTGCTGCCATTATGAGATAATGTAAAAAAATATCTATATGGCAGTTTTTGCCTATGGTATTGATCTGAAAATGCTGAGTGGCTAGTAGCTTTGGAAAACCACAAGCCACAGGGGCTTGTGAGCAAAAAAGTTAATGTCAAGCGCTGGCTTACTAGCATTAATGCATTGTCATTTTTGGACTAGACAATTATCTCAGGTATGCAAGATAGCATAGCTTTTACCATGGAAATAATCTAATCAACTTTTCTTATTAATAATTAATTGCTTTAGGTTTTTGTTAGAATTACTTTTCAGTGGTTTTGGAGGACAATCAGAAGAAAGTGGACTGTTATTACCTGTTTGAGCTGGACACCACTGTACTCTGTTCTGCAAACTTAACAGCTCCCATCCAACAAATCCCATCCAAACTCAGTGGCGGCTCCATATTCCTTATTGTGTGAGTGCTTCAACATTCTCAGAGGGATCATCATACCATTAACGGCAATCGAGGAGAAACATTAATGCACATACTTTACATGTAATGTTCCTGTTTGCTGTTCATAGTGTATTCTCCTGCCTGGCTGTGTATCTAACTGGTGGATTCCTCTATCAGCGGCTGGTAGTTGGAGCAAAGGGAGTTGAACAGTTCCCCAACTATGCCTTTTGGTCACAGATCGGCAACTTGTCTGCAGTAGGTGTAATCACATACATACATCTGTCTCCTGTTTCAGTCATTCTTTGTCTTTATGAACCAAATACCCTTTTATTACCCTAACAGGACGGATGTGATTTCGTCTGCCGATCCCGTGGTAACAGAGAACAACCCCCCACATACAGAGGTGTGGCTACTGAACCTCTTGGGGAGGAGCCAGAGGAAAGAGATGACCATTTACTTCCCATGTGACCAAATCATAACAACCAATGAGAAAAGGCTGGACAGTTATTAAGGTTTCGAAACCCAAAGAGAGAGTTCAGCAGGCGTGTTCCTAGTTCAGAAGAGCTGCTGTTTTTTTCATTTTTTACCTTCCCAATAGCACTTATTCTCTGTTTATCCCTTAAAATGTTAATTTGGCGTTCGCTATAGTATTTAGAAATCCAAAGACCTACATACATGTTTTATTATTTGATATTTATGACAAGATATTATCATCAACATGCAACACTGCCCCTGTTTTCAGTCTCTATAGGAAGTAAAAGACATCAATGCTGCTTGACTGAGTGATATGGTCACCACATAGATGTAGTTTGGTATAAAGTTCAAGTACTTATTTTGAATTGAATGGTTAATCAAGTTTTACTTGCAGTATGAACCAATGTTTGATAAAACTGAAATGTTTTTTAGCTCATGCTCCACTAACTCAGTCGATTCAATGTTTAAAATGAGTTTTTCTATTTCTGAATTTTCAAAAAAACTGAAATTGATTATTTGAAAGATTATACTCACAAATATGCTTTGCTTTACATTCCAAATTGGCTATTTGTTGTGGAATATTGTGTTAGTGTGGAGAAGTTATAAGGATCAGGCCTGTTACAACCTATATGCCATGTTTCTGAATGATGTTATTATTGATAAATTGCAATCATAGATGTTAATAAGATACATTTGAGGAAAATGCAGCTTTCAGAAGATAAAAGGGTGTTCTTGGAGAGAGCCATCTGTGGCACATTATCATTGATAACAATTAATAGTTAGGAAAAGTGTTTCCATTACCATTCTTTCTTTTCATTTTGTTTTTCTGAATTTTGGCTACTTGATATTGCAAATATTAATGTGATTCTTTGACTGTGGGATCTATTTCATACGGTAGAAATTACTGTAAATCCTCACTGGGAACCACAGGACAAAATTTCAGATTATACGCTTTTGTTAAGTATTGTGTGTTTGAATGCACTGAAGCTTTAAGCTTGACTTTGTTTTTAGTGGAGTCATTCATTTTCTTTATGCCCTTGAGGAGCTGAGATCATAAATGAGCATAAACACTCCTGTTTTTGAGCTATAGATCATAGCATTACAACTATTTACAAAATCAGGAGGAACAGACCTGATGGTTATAAACCCAAGCCATACAAGGTGCTCTACTGTTATGTATCATTGACGTGTTGGTCTGTGTTTAAAGGCGAGTTAGAGGATCTTTGAAAAAGCACTTCTATAGTATAAGATTAGAAAGGCTGGTTTAGCTTATGCTATAACAATTAGAGTCCTTATTTAGAGCAGAAAGGTATGACACATTTGGCTTGATGAAATTCCAACGAACGTCATGAGATGCAGGCCTGTGCAAAGAGGGGACTTCTTGCAACTGCTTTATTCTTTACAATTTTAGTGTGAAAATATTAATTTGTTTTTGCTTTGGAAAAATATGAATAAAGTGTTTTGATTACTGAATTGTGTATGCATTTGCATAGTTCTTCACAGAGTTTACATTTAGCTGAATATTCTAGAAATAGAGAACTAGAAAATTATTTCTGGCCTGCACAACTAAAGCTTTACAATTTAACTATTCTTTGACCATAACAGGTCTTTATAGCTGGATGATTACACATTGTCAAATAATTTCTTCACTTCCTCTATTGGCATAAAGTTGATTGAATTCTTATATTGATTTTGTAGTGCCGTATGTGCCATGTTGGGTGAAAATGAGTATTTTATTACACATACATTTTCTGTGAGATCATTTTAGTGCCTAAAAGGCATTTGTATATATATATATATATTAGTGGTGGGCCGTTATCGGCGTTAACGTGCTGCGTTGACGTGAGACTCTTATCGGGCGATAAAAAAAAATATCGCCGTTGATCTATTCTAGTCGTTATTTGGGTAGCACACATCTGAATGCCTTCGGCAGAATTCAAATGAGCCATTTTAATCTAGATTCATTTCAAAATCACAGTGAGATTAATCTAGATTAAATAAAAATTAATCTATATATATATATATATATATATATATATATATATATATATATATATATATATATATATATATACACACAGGTCCTTCTCAAAGAATTAGCATATTGTGATAAAAGTTCATTATTTTCCATAATGTAATGATACAAATTAAACTTTCATATATTTTAGATTCATTGCACACCAACTGAAATATTTCAGGTATTTTATTGTTTTAATACTGATGATTTTGGCATACAGCTCATGAAAACCCAAAATTCCTATCTAAAAAAAATAGCATATTTCATTCGACCAATACAAGAAAAGTGTTTTTGATACAAAAAAAGTCAACCTTCAAATAATTATGTTCAGTTATGCACTCAATACTTGGTCGGGAATCCTTTTGCAGAAATGACTGCTTCAATGCGGCGTGGCATGGAGGCAATCAGCCTGTGGCACTGCTGAGGTGTTATGGAGGCCCAGGATGCTTCGATAGCGGCCTTAAGCTCATCCAGAGTGTTGGGTCTTGCTTCTCTCAACTTTCCCTAGCTGCATTGACCCTGCCCTTGATAAAACACAGTGGACGAACACCAGCAGCTGACATGGCACCTCAGACCATCACTGACTGTGGGTACTTGACACTGGACTTCAGGCATTTTGGCATTTCCTTCTCCCCAGTCTTCCTCCAGACTCTGGCACCTTGATTTCCAAATGACATGCAAAATTTGCTTTCAGCCGAAAAAAGTACTTTGGACCACTGAGCAACAGTCCAGTGCTGCTTCTCTGTAGCCCAGGTCAGGCGCTTCTGCCGCTGTTTCTGGTTCAAAAGTGGCTTGACCTGGGGAATTTTTTTGGGGGTTTTCATGAGCTGTATGCCAAAATCATCAGTATTAAAACAATAAAATACCTGAAATATTTCAGTTGGTGTGCAATGAATCTAAAATATATGAAAGTTTAATTTGTATCATTACATTATGGAAAATAATGAACTTTTATCACAATATGCTAATTTTTTGAGAAGGACCTGTATATAACATTCTTCTTTCAGACGAATACAATTGGAGTGCATCTATCCATCATTAAAGTGCTCCACACGGCTCCGGGGGGTTAATAATGGCCTTCTGAAGCAAAGCAATGCGCTTGTGTAAGAAAAATATCCATATTTAAATTTTTACAATCTGTAATCTCTAACTTCTGCTTACTGTCGTACACGTTCACAAGAGATTGGTGTCATGTGGAGCACTTTGGAGCACCATGTGGAGCACTTTTATGATGGATAGATGCACTTTTATTGACTTCAAAACAGAAACTGATATATAAAGCTTGGAAGAGCCAGTAATTTTTTATAAATTTTTTACTCTGATTGTATTCGTCTGAAAGAAGAATGTCATATACACTTAGGATGACTTGAAGGTGAGTAAATCATGGGCTAATTTTCATTTTTGGTTGAACTATCCCTTTAAGCAAAGTCTTGGAAATATGGAAACTTAAAATTATAAAAACTGCTCAGTGAACATAAATGTGCTGATATGTAATGTTAATTTTAAAACACGGAATCATGATGTATGTGTGGTATTACACAAGTTTCAAATTTCAAACAAGTGGATGAAACATCAATATCAGCCCCTTTAGTGGGCGGACGGGGCTGTGATAGGCTCCCGCTCGCGTCAATCATCTTCACACACAATGCCGATTGGCTGCTTCTCTGCATCAGTACCCGCGGAAGTTTGTACAGAGAGAATCGGCTTACTGTCAGTTATATTTGAAAAAACTTGTCCGTTTTTCATCACAAACTGTCGTTCCGCGTGTAGCCTCTGAACGACGACGAAAAACAAAGAGAAAATGTTTTTTAAAGGACGATTTCTGCGTTGAGAACAACAAAGCTCGCATGAAGTGCTAGCACCTGACAGCTAGTAGTTGTGTAGCTCGTTGTTAATTTATTGTATTTTTTATCGGTTGACAACTTCATAAACAGCCTCGAAAAGAAGCAAATATCGATTTTACCTGCAGTTTAGCAGCTGTTCTGCTTTCATGCTTTAGTTAGTGTCAAGAGTGTTTCATATTGACAGTTGTTATTTTTTGTTTTGATTAGCATGCTAAGCTAGTCGCAGCGCGAGCTGGTATTCATCAATCTGGATTTATTTCAAATCAGCATCATCCTTAATACATCGCTCGTGTAGAGTAATTTACTCTCATCTTCACACGACGAGGACTAACACAACAGGTAAAGTGAACCTTGCAGGCATTATAACAGATGATAGCAGAAAGCTGAGTGAAGGCATGTAACGTTAACTTAACTTTGTCACTTGACTCTACTCACCTGTGAGTAGAGTACAATATCAATTTCCAACAATATTTTTATTTTAAAATCACAATAAGTCAGCACCCTAACAAATACTACCATGATCTCCAAATACTTAATAACAATTAAGCAAATTGATGCATTAATGAAGTAATAAGAATACGCTTATTTTTCCTTATAATAATATATAAGGAATATTTATAAGTATAATGAGAAATAATCACTTATGTTTTAATGTTATTTTATTATAAAAAAATTTTACCTCCTGGGTATATTTTAGTGAATTTCTCTGACACCATGTCACAATTTTTGGATGTCCTGTAACTAGCACATTTAGGGCTTTTTCAGAGATACCATTTGTTTTGAGGTTTAACCAGGACAACAACCTCTCCTTGGTCTTTAAAAATGACTGAACGATCACATTTTTCACTCTTATGGAAATATGATAATGTTTTGTAATTGTCCTTTAAATCTGACTCCTTTTCAAATTGTTATATATCAACATCTTAGAAAAATGAAATGGGGTTTCTAATCAAAATATGACTTTTTGTTACACAACAGGGCATTGATTTCATACATGTCTTCAATAGAGGATACCAGGAATTAAAGCATGTTTATCAGGCATTTTGGGAGACACAACAAGTGAATAGGGAAAGAAATGACATATCAATGTTCCTATAAAATATTAGATATTATTATGAAAATGTTGCCAACTATTACTACCATTATTAGGCTTAGTTTTCATTACATGTTGCTCCAAGAACATATTAATATGGCAATTGGATACAGTTTATAGATGCATTAAAAAAGAAGGGGAAAACCCATGTATGGCTATTTTACCCACATATTGCATAAAGTAAAATACATAAACCAATATGTCTGTCATTTCTTTTTTTAATTTAGCGGTTCATCATGCTGGGAGAGTGTGGCATGAAAAAATGGGAGAGGCTAGCACTCAGGAGGAACTCAGTCACGATGGTGCAGGACTTAGTGGTGGATGATCTTCTGATCCAGTGTCTGCAACAAGATGGGATCCTCACAGACAACATGGCAGAGAACATTATGGTAAGTGTAAAGGTTAATATCAGTTATATTTTGGATCGATCCACATGGAATCTGCTTTCAACTTAACCACTGCATAAAAATATGTTGTAAATAGAAAATGCTGTTGCAACTGAAATTTGAAAAGGAATGCTGTAATCAGCACTTTCTGATGTTTTAAAGATTTTTTTAATGTTAAATTTACCATCTCTTAACCCAGTTTGTTGTTCATTGACTATTATTAGTATGCCATTCATGGGTTTTTCTCCTTCAAAAGTGTAAACATTAAACCTCCAGGCACCATCAAAACATTAAAGGGGTACTTCAGCGCTGGGGAGATGAATCTGTATTTAAACTGGGTAGAGCTGCAACTAACGATTATTTTTTCTGTCGACTAATCTAACGATAATTTTTTTCGATTAGTCGACTAATCTAACGATTATTTTTTTTTTTCAATCTAGTGTTCTTTTTTTGATTAGCTAATGAATCCTTTGGATAACTATACAAAAAATGATAAGTACTACTTCTAATATAATATTTCAACTTTTATTAAATTTTTACCAAAAAGTACTGCAAGTTAGTTTTTACAGTATACAAAAATAAAGTGCCATCAATCATGTTGAGTATGCTATTGGTAAGTGTAACGATAGCTGGGGCATAAGATGAATGTATGACGCGACGCGTCGACGCATTTCACGCACATTTTGAAAGAATTCTTCTTCTAAGCTTTGCCTCTTCCTGAGAAAAAACAAACACAATAATTGCAGCACTAATGCAACTACCACTTTGACACTTCAAATAGTTTATCGTAAATTGTAAAACTAATACAAATTAATTGAGTGGTTTAGTCCACATTTTCTGAAGAGACACAATCACTTTATATGATGAACAGATTTAATTTAGGCTTTTATTCACATATAAACATTCATCAACGCACACATCAGTTGTGGAAAATGGAAGCTTAAGCATGTTCACTGGATGTCACACCGCACGCGTAAGCAGGGCGTAAGCAGCGCATATTTTTACCAACGCTCATGTTAACAGATGAGTGCATTCACACCGCAGCAGAGGCAGAGGCAGCGCGCCGTAGCAGGAGCAGAGCAGAAGCGCCAGTGCCGCGATCGTTTCGGGCGCTGGGTCTATTTTTGACACGCTGCTCACGCTGAATTAAAGCCACAGTGCATTGTTCTGATCAAAACTGACCTGATTAACATGCAAAATAACTAATTTCACCTTGAAATCATGTAGTGAAGTGTTCTGTGTGTTTCACAAACACCATATGACATCCGGCGCTGTGATTTAAAAAAAATTAAATACTGGAAAACACACTGCCAGTTTTTGCTCAAACTTCAAATGCCTGTTTAAACGATTAAAACTAGAGGCTTATATTAACATTAAGAGTACTTTTATCACGTAAACTACCTTTATACAGCATGTTATGCATGTGTGTTTGGGAAAGAGGAGAACACAGTCGCATTTGCAGAAGATATACGCTGCCCATCATTAATCAAAGCACGAGACAGACAGGGTCGGAGGAGAACCCGGGAAAGTGCCAGAATTGACGATATTCGTCTGTATTTGCAATATACGAGCCGCGGTTCAGCTGCGCGAGGCAAACGCAGCCAGTGTGAATGTACAACTGACGCCGCGCGCTCCGCTCTCCATACGCACCGCTTCTGCCCTGCCAACGCACTGCTAGCGTGTGCGGTGTGAAGCCGGCCTGAGGAGCTCGTGCATCGCAGTGCTGCCGTGGTAACGTAACGCCATTTCGGCTTTGCAAAGGGAACAAAGGACCATTTTGGTTGGCCTCTGTTTAAAGTATCCCCATACTTTTGATATAAACGTGGTCTAGGTTTTTGTGATAGAATGGAACTTTCTCCATTCCCAGGAGCAGAAGCCGCCATTACGCGAGATGAATGTATGATATGACGCGGCCGACGCATTTCACGACGCCGACGTATTTCAGAGTCGACGTCGTCGATGACGTCGACGCGTCGTTGCAGCACTAAAACTGGGTCATTAATGTAGTAGAAATGTGAAATTATTTTTGAATTTGGTGCCTTCTAGACACAGAAAATGTATTTTTGTCTCATGGGGATGAAAGACAACAATTCCCAGAACGCACTGCTTCACTGCCCTACTCTAGGCACGGCTAGTCGGCTAATGGATTACTGGATCACTTGCCTACCACGTTCATTTTCAGAAAATCAGTTCAGTTAGAGACACTACAACTAAAAACTGAACGTGTCTGTTTGATATAATGCGAGTGAGCCGATTGAGCGTCACGGCACAAACGCAGCAGGATCGGATTACATTCATCACATGAGCTGAGGTAATCGCGGGATTCGCGGCTGCATTCACAGTGCGTGTTCAGTTCATGTCTTTGGAAGCTTAACTTTCATAGGAAGTTCAATTGATGCAGATCGCATCATGTTTGTTTTCTTTATTTTGCAAAAAGCATAACGTTTTGTTTTTATTGTGTATACACAAATAAAAAGTAGAAACTTAAGGGAACACTCCACCGTTTTTAGAAATAGGGCTTACTCAACCTCTTTCTTACATTTAGATATGTGAACAAATGCATTTTTGTCTCAGTGCATGTATTGTTTTAGTTTGGCTGGGTCGCCGCTAGCTTAGCTTAGCATAATGAATGGAATCCAGCTAGCATGTCCCGAGTAAAAGTGATCAAAAAAAAAAACCCACGTAATTACTTCTTGTGGCCTGCGTATTCACAACGAGTAAAAATAGCGATGCAGGTTAAGACTAGGCGATTTCCTAGGCAGATATTAACTTGGGACTATATTATGGGGAAGCACAGGCGAAGCACTGCTACATGGGCGCAGAGATATCACGCAACACATGCACAACATACGACGGTATGTTGACGGAAGTTGTGGGATTTCATGTGTTGTGTGATATCTCTGTGCCCAAGTAGCAGTGCTTCGCCTGTGCTTCCCCATAATATAGTCCCAAGTTAATATCTGCCTAGGAAATCGCCTAGTCTTAATCTAAATATAGGAAAGATGTTGAATAAGCCCTATTTCTAAAAACGGTGGAGTGTTCCTTTAAGTAAAAGTATAACATAACATTACATTTTAGTTTAACAATGACTAAAGTAATTTATGCCATGGTCTGTCTGAATATTAGATTGTGATTGGCTGGAAGGTGTGCAATAAAATCGTTTAATGCACAGGTAATTTCAAGTCAGTTGAGTCAACGTTCTATATTGATGCGCTATTTTCATTGAAGTGCGCGCAGACACACGTTACTGCATTCAGGAGCTCAGAAACTTGTTATCAATGCTGTCACCGTGACTTTTAGCAATAAAATAGCTAAGCTACTGGATCACTATATTATATTTCTCTGCAACGATGGGGTTACATCGCTATTTTTAAGTAATAAACGCACATTTTCGTTATTAAGAGAGATGCTGAACAGATGCATGCACGAATCTCTCTCTCTCTCCCTCGATCATCATTCGATAATTCATTCAAATAAACATAATCTTACGCACTACTTTATCTCTGTGTCGGATTCAAAGGAGGCAGAATGTTGGATCTAACTGATGAAAAAAACCATCAATTTTACCCTTCCAGGCAAATATTGCACTACAAACAACATTAATAGCTTTAAGTTGTCCATGTTTTGTCAGTTGTCAAGAGGTCTGACCACTCCCTTTTTAAGTACTAAATCGCCATCGGAGGCGGACATGCTGCTCTTACTCACAGGTGTTGTTGATATGCAGAATGTGCACGCTAGGGAAAGTAAATGCGCTATATGTCATCACGTCGCTATATGATTGATATTACGCTATGAAAACTTTTTTTATCATGTAAAAATGAATACCGGTGTTATCATGGACGGTATGATTTGGCACACCCCTATTTCAAACACTCGACAGCCTTTACGCTTTCATAATCGCACATCGCAATTGCGGTTCGATTTCGATTAATCGTGCAGCCCTAGTCAGAAGTTCAAGTTAATCCACTCATCGCTCATAATGCTGGAATTTTTGTTCAGTTTTGCGCATTCTTATTAATGATGTGTAGACAATGTTAATACAGATTCATTATGCAGCTTCGTTGATTATAACAGAACTCTTCACACTTTATATTTAATGTATTCTGAATTTTGTTTTTCATACTGCTTGGAAGAACAACGGCCATGTACGGACAGCAAGTTTTGTAAAACATCAAAATAAAATTTTTTATATAGTAAATAATATATATATATTTTATTTCAATACATTTTCATGGTTCAGTCAATTCTCATTATTATTCATTGAGCACTTGGCCTGTGTTTTGATTCAGTATCAGTTAAAAAAAAAGTTAATTAATTGGTTTTTGGCAGATACTGCCGAACTTGGCTGTAGGTATTGGCAAAAATCCGACCTATAGTGTAAAGCCTCATAAATAATGCTTTGATTATTTTTTGATTCGATTTAATGCTTTTCAATTCTTTCAGGCTCAATCGACGTCCCAGGGCAAGAGTCGCTATTTATTGATGCTTTTGCCCAAACGTGGCCCTCAGGCATTTAGCAGCTTCTGTGATGCTCTTACAGCGACAGAGCAACAGCACCTCTGCAGACTGCTTATGGACTTCACAGAGAAAGATGTAAGTTGGTGCCTCCACTTCAGGATCACGCCCAGTTAGTCTGACTTGACAGGTTTCTATAAGAACATAATGATTACAGTGATCATGTTGTGAGGGACTAGGAAAGTCTTCCTCAATGATGACAGCACAAGGTTAACAGATGTGCTGTAGTCAGAGGAAGAAACTTTGTGAATCATTATTCTAAATAATTGACCCCTAAAGCAGCTATTTACTTGATGGTCTGCACTTAATTGCAAGAGAATAAAGCATATTTGTTTTGTTGATATTGGGAAGGTTTATATCGCTTTTCAAACACTATCTCCCGGTTTCACCAGACAAGGTATAAGCTAGTTTTAGACTAATATGCATGTTTGAGCTTTTTTTAACTAAAAGCAACTTGCACTGACAAAATGTCAGTGCAAGTTGATGCACACTAGTATGCACACTAGAATTCACACTAGAATTCAAGATTCACACCATTAATGCTTTTTTTTTTCTCCTAGGGCACATTTATAAAAGATAATTGAATTAAGGCTTAATCCTGGCTTAGTCTAAGCTCTGTCTGTGAAACTGGGTTTACATATAATAAACTATTATAATAATTTTCTTATCCAAATTACAAAATCTTCCCCAGACATTAAGTGACAGGAAGAGTTGTGAGATCAATCTTATAACCTTAGAGACGTATAGAAATCGAGCCACCCACAGAGGTCAGAGCTGGTTCAGTGGAATAAAAGAGAGGGAGAGCGAGTAGGATTAAAGGGGAAGTTACTGTGCAGCAACGTCAGTAGTTTACCGCACCCAAACTGCAGTGAAGTAGAAACTCTCCTTTCCCCTGGAAAAATGAGTAATACACTGCCTGGAACGTTTTGTGTGGTGTGTTTTCACACATAAAGCCTGTAGTTAATGTAGAAGAGTCATTTTGTGTTTTGGTTTTAATCTTTACAGAAAAGCTTTTCAGAGCCCTCACTGTCTCTCCCAACTCAGGAATGTGTGATACCTGTGAAAAGAGCCAGGACTCATGGTGAGCACTTTAGTGTTTTTATTTATGTTTTTGCACAAATAAACATGCTGTACACGTACTATGCTAATGGTGGAATTCATGTAATGCACACACACACTCACACTGATAAGCCGCGTTCACAAACAGTGAATGTGTCAGTGCTGTTTTTTTTTGTTGTTGTAATATTTATATACTATTATATAGTGGGGTACAACAGGGCTAAAGGCGCCCCTGGGTAAAAGGCACCTTTGATTTGATTTTCCTCTAAACCACCAGATGGCAAAAAACTTAGCCGTAGCACTTTCTGAAAACATCCACTTTTCAAGATGCACGTGGAAATTTGTCTGATCCTTGACACGTTTGCTGGCAGTAGGCATGTGCCTGTATAAAATTTTCATTTTATACGTATCACGGTATACAGTATTATCACGATATTGAAATAAGTTGCAAAAAAAGTGTTGTCATACTACAACATGTTTCAATTGAATCATTTTTTTAAAATAATTTTCTTATAACAAAAAGAACTGAACATTTAAATACAATAAAGCAATACACAAAAATGTATAAAGTGAACAAATATTTAAAACAGATTAAAGTGCAAAAGAATTCTAAAGAACAATAGGTAACACTTTACAATAAGGTCTCACTAGTTAATGCATTACCACTAACAAAGAGGGAATAGCTTCTTTGATAACATTAGTTTAAAACTTTTAAATTTAATAATGTGTTATTAAATGCTGAAATTTACATTTAACTAAGATTAATAAATGCTTTTGTAGTATTTTTCATTGTCAGTTTGTTAATATATGAACTAATGTTAAATAATAGAGCCTTATTGTGTGAAGCTATTTTGAGCCTTGTTAGTGGTAATAACTAGTGATTTAATTGTACGTGTTGTGTGTCTCATAAACTAGCGTTATAAGCGAATCTGTTTTAAGAGATAAAACTCTTTACATTCGATTTTCATGAAAACGCTTCCCAGAGAACGATCTGCTCAGTAACCATGTGTTAATTACCCCTAGGTTCATTTTTCACCGGAGTTGTCCTTTAATTTCATCAGATTAGACGAGACTTAATATGTTCGTCAACAACCTTTTTTTCCTTGACGAAGACGAGACGATGACGAGACTGCACCAATGTCCAAAAATGCTGACTAAGACTAAATGAACATGCATTATTGTTGACGAAAAAGGACGAGACTAAAATGTTTTGCATAAAATAAAAATTAAGATAAAATCTCTCTTCATTTTCGTCTACAATCGTCTCTACTTTTTCATCATGAGATGTTCAAAATATTCCGAAGGAGTTCGCGCTGTTGCTCAAGTACAGGTCTCATACTCCTGTTGCTGCCAGCCTGTCATCTGGCGGCGGCGCACGCGGTGACGTGGTTACCGGAGGGCTCAATACTTCTAGCGCTGTGTCAATGGTCAATACATTTGAATGGTTTAAGCGGATACATAACAGCTTCACTATACAGGTGTTTGCAGTAATTTTTGGTAAACAGTACAGAATAGTGTGCGTTGATTATTACGTAAACCACATTTACAGGATCATTATATTATGGAGAGTGGTGGAGATGCAAACATTTTTACATAAGTGTTAATGTTTTTAATGTATTTAGCCCTCAGATGTTCCTTACTAATTGGTCACACTCATGCTCATTGGTGGTCAAATGTGACCATAGATCTTAACTATTTTTAAAATAGCCTATATTTTATTTAAATAATATTGAATATTTTGAGGAGATCTTTTGGTACTAAATACTACTTGTCTTGCCTATAATAAAATCAATAGATATAAAACACTTCAAGAATATCACAATGTAAGTTTATACGTTTACTATAACCACAGTAAAAATACGTATTTGATATGTTGAGGCAGGCTTGCTGATGCTGCTCGCAACGGCGCTCACAAACAAAACAATCTATACTAATAAACAAAATAAAAACATGCGCTTTGTCTTACCTGTCACCTCTCCGCAAAATAAATATAAATCCAGTCTTCAGTTCTCATGCTATATGCACATTTAACAGAGTTCACGTCAACGAAATCAACAGATATGAGCTGCATTTTATTTATCATCAGCTCATGCTCAAACACCGCAACAGAATCGATTTGTGATCGGATGTTAATCTGTCTCAAAATAATTTCGAAAGGCATTTACTCATGGTCTTTTCACAATCGGATAGATATATCAGAGAAAACAAATGAAGTGGGCAGTTAAACGATAATCGCACAACCTATTCAATGTTCTATAATTAAATCAACTAATAGAATATTTGAAAATCGTGACTCATCCCTAATTTATACAGGACATCTTTCTGTCAAAATCTGTCCTGACAGTTCTAAAATATAAATCATTACTATAGTGTTTTTGGGTAAAGACTTAAAGGTTTGGAAGATGGAATTTTTTAAACTCTCATTAAATAATATAATTTTTTTATATATCAAAAAGTTAGCTAGTGCAGCTTTAATTTTAGTTTATGTTTTAGACATTTTGTAGTGCTTTTATTTTTTAATTTCTGTTTAGTTACATTTTTATTTTATAAAATAGTTAATACTTAAAGTAGTTTAATAGTTATTTTTTATGTTTTAGAGTCCATGGAGATGTGTTTAGATGCTGACTCTCCCGTGACCACAGCTATACTTCCCTGCTCACCGGATTTTTACCAATCCCACAGATCACAGGTATAAGGATTTTTTTTTCAGTGCACACTCACACACAAGTATCCACTTTATTTGCATATATTTTACACTATTTTATTTCTGTGTGAACCTCTATGCAAATGTCTTTCATTCCAGGCTTACCCAATGCGCTCCAGCCCGCGAGGGTTGGCCCTGGTGCTGAGTAATGTGAGGTTTGACTCAGCAAACACTGATTTGGACATCCGGAGGGGTGGAGAGGTGGATGAGGAGACACTGAGAAGACTTCTCACAGAGCTGGATTTTACAGTCAGCCTGCACAAAGACCTAACAGCCGAGGTGAGTTAGTCTCTCTGCAGAGTCAAACTGCCCTGCAAAGCAAAGTGATTTATTATAAAATTTTTGATTTTTGTGTGTTTTTCAGGGAATGCGTGGGCGTCTAGAACAGTTTGCTCAGCGGCAGGAGCATGCAGAGTATGACTGCGCTATTGTGTGCTTACTCTCTCATGGTGTTGAGGGATCTATCTACGGGACAGACGGACAGCTGCTGGAGGTGCATCTGATGTTAATACCTAATTCTTAGTTATACATACAGTTTTACATTTAATAAATATGAGTACCCTGTAAAGTAAATTTACTGCCTTGCAAAAGATTCCTTTAGATATCAGAATTTCAGACTTTTCAGACTCAGAATTTTTTTAAACCTCAGACAAAGATTCAAAATCTTCAATCTCTCTCTGTCTCTCAGTTGGACTGGGTGTTTGAGGTTTTTGATAACGCCCGCTGCCCTCTGCTCCAGAATAAGCCAAAGATGTTCTTCATTCAGGCTTGTCGAGGAGGTGAGAGTTTTCAGTCTTTTTATATTTATTTAACTATACACTACCAGTTAAACATTTGGACACACTCAGTGTTGTTATTGTTAAATAATTTTCATTTATTGAAATAAAGTTGAAATAAAATAAAGTAGAAATGTTAGATGAAAATCTTACCATTATATATTTCAGAGGAGATGGACAACGGTGTGGACCAGTTGGATGGCCAGGAGCGGACTCAATCTCCAGGCTGTGAACAGAGGGATGCTGGGAGAGAGGAGGAGAGAGACAATAAAGAGAGGGAGGAGAAAGAAAGGGAGACACTGAGAGTCAAACTGCCCCAGAGGTCCGATATGATCTGCGGCTTTGCCACCCTCAAAGGTTTCAGTGTGTACATGTTGTTGTATATTCCTTATTCACACATTAAGTGATTTTTATTTTCATTCATCATGTCACATGTAGAGGCTGTGCAGATTGCTGACGTGTTGCGATTTGTGTGTGTTCTGTGCTTCAGGCACTGCCGCGATGAGAAACACCAAGAAAGGGTCCTGGTTTATTCAGGAACTCAACACAGCCATCAGACAGAGAGCCAACAACACACACCTGTCAGACATACTTGTGCAGGTAAAATGTTTTAGTCCAATGTCTTTTTTGAGTAGACAGATTTTTTTCTGATCTTTGGTTTTCGAACAGTGTAACCATTTGACATTTTGGACCTTACAGATTGATATTGAATTCAGTTGATATTCATTCAAAATCAGATTTTAGAGACAAACTACATGCAACAGCCTGCAAAGCATGACATATGAAACCGTCTTTGAACCTTTAGATAAAATGTAAAAACACTTTGCAAATATGTTTTGATACATCAGGCTTTTATAGAGGCGATATTAAAGGGGTACTTCAGCGCTGGTAAGATGAATCTGTATTTAAACTGGGTCATTAATGTAGTAGAAATGTGAAATTATTTTTGAATTTGGTGCCTTCTAGACTGAGAAAACAACACAGAAAATGTATTTTTGTCTCATTGGGATGAAAGACAACAATTCCCAGAATGCACTTGCTTCGCTGCCCTACTCTAGGCACGGCTACTGGATTACTGGATCACTTGCCCACCGTGTTCATTTTCATAAAATCAGTTCAGTTAGAGAAACTACAATTAAAAACTGAACGTGTCTGTTTGATATAATGCGAGTGAGCCGATTGAGCGTCACGGCACAAACGCAGCAGGATCGGATTACATTCACCACATGAGCTGAGGTAATCGCGGGATTCGCAGCCGCATATATTCACAGCGCGTGATCAGTCTGGCACATTTTCAGTTCATGTCTTTGCAAACTAAAAAGTTGAAACACTCACTTTGCTCTCCACCGCTTTACATGAATCTTCACAGCTCCCCGAGCCGAGTGCTGGGAGTGTGATGTTGAAAACATGTGGAAATAGCACCCACTGCTGGCTGTAGTCTTCAGCCTCTTGCCAAAAATCCTCTGATGATGCAAAATGACGATATTTGCGTCATCGGAGGATTTTTTCCAGAAATAAAATACATAATTCTCTCGTCTCAGGGTCATATGAGGGGGGAAAGTACGATAATTTGAATATACTCCTGGGTTTCTACTGATACAAAGCTTAATGCTAATCGCTGAAGTAACCCTTTAAGTGGCATGGCATCTTTCGCACAGAAGCCATTGGCACATCTGGTTGTCATGATTGTCAACATTTTTTCCTGCATTGAAAATATTTTGGCCAAAACTAATGTTTGTCTTGCCAAAGCCTTATTGATGTAGATGACTGCTGCGCTTGATGACAGAGGGCAGGTTAATTAAGGGAGAGAATGAGCAGGGAGCCCCACGCACTCTCTTCGCCTTCAAACTAACAAATAAACTGACACAGTGGTAAAAGGTCGGAAGACTGAATCCGTGTTCCACGTGGCGCATTCAGGGATTTCCCCCCCTGAATTACAGCTCAAAAAACCTTTCCTCGTCTCTGACAAGCGTTCCACACGTGCAGCTGACATAAAACACACTTTCAATTAACAAAACAAAAAAAATCCTACCCAGGGATGAAGTGTTTTCCGTGATCACTCTAAGGATGTTAAGGTGAGGAAATTTTCCCACCGGTTAATAAATTTGTGACAACACCGGTAATGCCGGTATCACCGACGGGACCGAAAGTAAAATGTGCACGGTCGCTCGGACATTCTTAACCGAGCAGAGCAAAGCAAGTGTTTTCAATGAATTCTTATGGAAGTTGAGCTTCCATAGGAATGAACTGAAACACGCCAGTGGCCATGCATCGTGAATGACAGTCCGGCTATATGCGGGCGGCCCTGCGCACTGTCATAACTGTCATTATATGGAATGCGATCGGCCGAAAGCTAGATTCAAATATTCTGGTCCAGCCCTAGTTTATATGTATTTACATTTATTGTTATACGTTTTCTTTTTTATAATTTGTACAATGTATTTAAATTCATATTGTAAAAATTGGATGACTCAACACGTTTGTTTTTCTATTTGCATAGGATACAGCGTTGTCATTTGTAATTCTAAAGCATATTTTTGTTGGCCACATCAAAAAAAGTGAAATGTTCTAATTAAAGTGATACTAACCAGCAGGGTTGTGCTGTTACAAATTGACACTTACCAGTCAGGTATTTTATTTAATTGTAAACTAGCATGAGAGAAAATGCCACAAACCATTATAAAGTGACACCTACCATTCCGGAATGCACCAACCATTCAGACTCGTGCTGGACCTAGACACTGGCTCTTCACAATGCAGAGTAATGTAGGTCTGTAGATACTATATTAAACTTTCTATTATAATGTGGCTAAAGCAAGCCAAACACTTTAACCGAACATTCAGGCATCTATGCATTTTTTCTTATTACATAATTCCATAAAATGAATTGTGAAATATTAAAGCCATAGATGAGAGCCACTAACAACATATTAAATTATAGGCCTCCCTAGATATACATTTAAATTAATATTAGACTCTGTTTTCTTGTTTTTGCTACCATCTAACGCCACCCGTGGATCTTCCTCAACTGTCATCAGTTTTGGTTTAGCTTGTGCTGGCCAGTGTTACACTTACTTATACTGACCCCTACTGGCAGCACGCAGCATCATGCAAAAATAAAGCTTTACAGTAATGGATGCAACTGTTAATGTGGTATTTGTTTGCGTGATCAACAACATACAGTAACATTATTAGGCCTAGAACACAACGTTCAGTGGCACATGTTTGAAAACAGATTGTTGTAACAGATTTGTAAATGCGTGTAATGGAATGCAATACAATTAATTAAATATGTACAGATATATGTTCCTCAAAAGCCTGATGTGTCATATTTGATACCCACATTTTAATAGGATTTTGATTGCTCTTTATTTTCCAGTATGTGTACTTTCGGTGAGAAAATACTGGGTAATATGTGGTAACTAAAGGTTAAAGTTAGGTTTAGGTGTAGGTTCAGGGTTAGTACCTACTGTAATTACTGAAATAGGCACATTGTATGTGCATGGGGAACAGGACTGTAAAATAAAGTTCTACCACGATTTTTGTTTAAAACGATGCGTGGATAATTAAGTAATCCTCGATTGCTTTACTCCAATAAGTCGTCATCTTGAAATATTACTAGAAATATAAATATTAATCTTATATTTACTTTTATTTACTATACCAAAAAGACGTGTACTACAACCTGAAAGTGGACATTTTTAGAATCATGCTGTACACCAGGTTTTTCAAGCAAAGTTTTGAGCATGTTGATAATTCAGAGGCCATTGAAATGTGTGCATCAAATATGATAAAGTAGGGATTTTGTTCCTTTTGTTTTCTGTAGGTGAACGGTCGAATTAAAAGCAGAGAAGGATACGCACCTGGTTCAGCCCATCATCGCTGTAAAGAGATGTCCGAGTTCACCAGCTCCCTTTGTAAAGACCTCTACCTCTTCCCCAAGTACTACCCCAACAACTAGGCACATGCACACACTCCTCATGCACGAAGTGCACACAGAAGTCACTGCCCTTAGAAATGATTTTGATGCAGTAGCGGGAGCTCAGCACACATACATCCATTTCCCACTGTAAGCTCAGTATACAAACATGTAAATCTACTTAGACCTATTCCATCTGTTATCTATGTCACATTCCTCAGCGCAATGTTTGGACATTATTTTCCATGGTTTTGCTAAGATCAGGTTTTATTTATTTTTTTAAAGTTTTTTTTTATCATAACTTGTCATTTAGTGTGCACTTCTCATTCGCCATATTCATTTTCTTTGCCTTTTTTTTTTAAATAAATGACATTAGTTAGGAAAGAGTGAAAATGCCATTTGTGAATATCCATGATTTATAGAGGAACATTAAGGTTTAAACAATTCATTTTTTAATTCCAATATTTTTTTATTCAAAAGCTGTATAAAGTTTGGCCAACTGATTTTTAATCAGGCTTCTTTGCATATATTTATTTTTTTTCTCTTAGCTTTTTCTTTGTACATTCCTGCCCCCCCCCCGCCATGAACTTTTCATTGGTACATTTTGAGCAGCTTAATGACACCCTCCTTTTTCACACAAACACACATACAGTTTCATGCATACTAACATTATGCCAGTACCATACTGTACTCCTACTTTCACTTTGGATTTGAGCAAAGCAGATTTGCTCTTACTTATCTTTGGTTTCCTTAGTGCAACTTTACATACATGGTGTCAACATTAGTTACAGTTATGCTGTATGCACCTTGGCAGCTGTTTTTGACCTTTTATAGTGCTTCCTGACTGAAAGTGACACACTTCCACCATTTGTTGGCATATAATAGTTAATTGTCAGACCATTAATGTGATTCATATCAATACACTTGATCATTCTACAGATATTTCTGTAATTCCAAAACTTCCAGATTGAAGTTGCATTCCAAATGGTGTTTCTACTCGTTTTTCTAAGGGTGCTTCATGCAGGCTATTGCCAAAATGAAATGTGTATATATTCTCATATGTCTCTTATCTGTATATATATATTTTTTTCCATATACCCCTCACTCTTGCACATTCCTTTTCACTTTAAACATTCTTTGTGCCAATGTATGCACAATATGAAGATTGAAAGTATGCAAAAAGACTGAAACAGCCTGCAGGTGGCGGTAGATATCTTTTGAACTTCATCTGCACACCTTGTGTCATAGAGGTTCCAGTGTTTAGACACAGTCTTCCTGTTCTGCACACACAACGTTATTCATCCTGGGAAAGCAGATTGTAAATTGAGTGTGCCGTTTTCCCTCTGTGTATGTGTCTTCCTTATCCAGTAGGCATGACCTTTAGATTAAAGGTCATGATCTTTGACCTTTTGACACTGCCATGGCATCCCTCAAACTGTCTTCAACATTTAACACTTATCACCTTTAGCATTTGTTATCACTCAACATGATTATTTTATTTTATTGTTTTATTTGATACCCACTGTTTTAGCAGCCAAAATGTTCGATGTAGCTTTACACTGTTCATGTTGATATTGCTTTCAATCAACTGTTGCTTTCTTTGGTTTTATCTTCATATTTTAGCTAATAAGCTTATTTGAACTTGGGAGAATTATGTGGGCATGTGTACATTTTAAACCAATATTAAAATCCTAAATTTAAAAAAGAGGGGCTGGTGCAGATAAATAATTTATCAAAGATAACCCATACAATGGAAATGGTGCCATGATTCAAGTATTTAAAAACAAATGACTAGTTATTTAATGAAATATTAGAAGTCATTTTCAGAAGTCATGTTTATTTTTTTAACTGAAAAAACTAGTGGCAAAACAAAATGTAATAGTATAGCAGTATTTGTACAATATTGCAGACATTCTATTGAGACAAAGCCAGCACATGCATGTTCTTCAAAAACGGTTCGAATGAAAGGAAAATTGGGTTATTTTTAAACTGCTACAGTAACTGTATTTATAGATAATCCATGTTTTTCTCAGGCTTTGTTCATCTAGTTTTGAATGTGTGTTCAGAATTGTAACAGCATTGTGACCGAGCCCTACAGGTTCTCGTTGTGGTAACATGTTTAAAAAAGTTCCCATATGAAAGTGTTTAAACCCACATAGGTGTACATAGATACAAATGATAAAATCCAGTTTAGTCCCTGACTGTGCCAGATGAGTGCCTAGTGAACTTGATATTAATGGTTCATTCACTGCCTTTGTCATGTGTACTAACCAGCTATGAAGGGTGCTTAAATCAACTATAGGGAAACTTTTGTCTTTTTTGTATTTTTATAATACAACAGCTGCCATATAATAAAACAAAAATACTGTTCCAAAAACCCTTGGTTTGTGTTGTTTCTTTCTGTTGTCATTTGCAGTGTTGGGGAAAGTTACTTTTAAAAGTAATGCATTACAATATTGCGTTACTCCCTAAATAATTAACTAATTGTGTTATTTAGTATGTTACTTGGTACTACAGAAGTAAATAAATGGGAAAACAAATTAACTTAAACTAAATTCAGATATTTTGTTGTAAATTTAAAAGTAATGCGTTACTTGAAAAGTAATCTGATTACATAACTCACACAATATAACTGAGTGTGTAAGTGTCATAGCCATGTTGAATGTTATTCTGTATTAGATGGCTCGCACTCCCTCTCCCTCTCTGTTTTTCAGAGTTGTCCTCGGCTTCCGTGGTGATGCATTTTTATCCGCGTGCTCGGGTTTCGCTGTCCTGCCGTGGCTGCAGGAACGGCCGTCATTGTGCCGATCCCATAACACCTACCCACCCGACCTGTTAGCGTGACTCCATGAAGTCTTTGCTGCTGGGATCAGATGGTATGTAATGTGTGGAGGATTATTTTAATCACTTTGTTTTTAAGCTTTATTTAGCTGCTTTTCCAGGTATAACCTGACCAGTTTGGAGGCCCAGTTGTGATACAAAAAGTGGAAAATCTGCACAATGCATTTCAAATTGACTTGAAGGCATAAAGGGTTGTAAATGAGCCAAGTTTTTTTTTTGCTATTTAGCTTGTCAGATTCACCTGGATGTCACCCTAGGGCAGGGATTCATAAATGGGGGTTTGTCAGTTGATGAACAGCTAATAATGAAACCAAATTTAAGATTAAAATCAGTAAATGTGGCAGCAAAATTGATTGAAATAAAACAAATCGCAGTGTAGCTTAGTGTTATTATCAAATAAATCTAGTCTGTTGCAGTGCATGTGTCAGAGTGAAAAGCGTCACTGTTACATATGTGCAGTGTTTGTTTAGTATCGTTGAAATACTATTATAGTGTTTTAAACATTTTGAATTAGTTTTTATTTTTGTATTATACTTTTTCGGTCACACTTTAGATTAGGGTCCAATTCTCACTATTAACTACTTTTGCCTCAATAAACCTAATCGCTGCTTATTAATAGTTAGTAGTTGTTAAGTTTAGGTATTGTGGATTAAGGGATGTAGAATATGGGCAGGCAAAATAAGGCATTCATCTGTGCTTCATAAGTATTAATAAACAGCCAATACCCCTTATATGGGTACTTATAAGCAAATAGTTAATAGTGAGAATTGAACCCTGAACTAAAGTGTTACCACTTTTACCATTTAAATTTTAGTTAAAGTTTTAGTATTGTTTGTGTTTTTATCATTTAGTTGTTAGTCATTTTTATTTCAGTTGTAATCAGTTTTTATTAAATTCGCATAATTTCCAATATTTCTTTTTAGAGCATTTTACCAATATTCCCCCAAAAATTAAAGCTTTAGTATTTGAACGTTTGAAAGTGAAGAATTTAAGACATAAATAGTAGTAAAATAATATTCTAAGTGTTGAATATTATTATTTTACAGAACAATTGTAATTTACAACTGTAATATATTTATATCGGTCACTATATAAATTTACATTTTTATAATTAGAGTTATAATAATGATACTAATAATGATATGCTGGTAACACTTTACAATAAGGTTTAATTAGTTTACATTAGTAAACTACATTAGTTAACATGACGCAAAAATAAACTGCTCTTTGTTTTATTTATTAATCTTTGTTAATGTTAATTTCAACATTTACTAATACATTATTAAAATCAAATATTGTATTTGTTAACATTAGTTCATGCACGGTGAAGTAACATGAAAAAAAAATGAACAGCTGTATTTTTATTAACTAACATTAACAAATACAGTAACAAATGTATTGCTCATTGTTAGTTCATGTTATTTAATACTTTAATGTCAACAGTTAAACCTTATTGTAAAGTGATACCATTATACCATTAAAAAGAAATCAATCAAGCTTACTAAAAAAGAGATAACATATTTTATCTGTTTGTTTGCATGTCATGTGACCATTAACCAACATCAGAGACAGATATGAACATGCGGACGTGTCCTTAAATATTGAATATATATAGTAAATATTTTAAATGTAGTAAATATTTTATGTCTAAGGGGTTTGGCTGACATAAAAGTTTGGGAACCCCTGCCTTAGGGAATTGTCTGTAAACATTTCGGTCTCTCGAAGCCGTCCAGAATAGCGAGGGAGTTGGCAGAGTTTACATATTCGTCAGCCCGTTAATCAGAGTCGTGGTTGAATCACAGCAAGAGTGTGTTGTATTTTAAGTCTGTGCGGGGCATCTGAGTTTCCTCGCTGCTGAATTAAATGCTGTTGTATTGAGTCACGTTGCCTCCCTCTACCGCCTTCCAAAACGCATACTCACTCATCATGTTACACGGGTGCCCCCGAGAGGGTCGTGTCCTCTCCAAAACAAAAAAACACCCGTGCTGGCCAGAAGGAGCGAAAACAAGAAGAGGTAGAAGCAAAACGGAAATCCATTTGGGAGGGGTTCAGGCAATGCACATGGATGGGGAGGCATGTTGCTGCTAGTAACGGCTGAGAGCGGGGATGTCGCTTACATGAGATGAGGCGTGCGATTAGCCGTGTGTCGCGGCTAAGAAAAGACTAGCAGATCCGGACTTGCTTTATCTATTTAACACAAGTACGCTTATTTGCGCTCATCTGTTTCAGTCACTCTCTTCACCAGCTCTCTGTTTGAGTTTTGCTGTTTTTTTCTCACTGATGTTACTCATCCACCCATCCAACTTTATAGTGATTTATTTTATTTTTTCACTCTTGCCCTCTTTGATTGATCCTTTTTAATCTTTTCCTTATATCCTGAAAATGTTTATTCTAGGGTTTTTTGTTTTTGTTTGTGTAGATCAAATGAATGGTGCCTTAACAAGAATTTACCATGGTAGGTAACCGTAGTTTCTTGCAGAATTACAAAAACCGAATTCTACAATTGTGATTTCCAGACCTGTTTTAAAAATAAATCAAATATTAAAACTTCATGGAAAATTCTGTCTGGTTTCTAATTATGCTTGCCTGTGAAGAGATTGGTATCTCTTAAACCATTTTTAAAAACCTTACCCTGTGTTCTAGGATATGGAAAAGTTATGACTATGCAGTTCTTATACCAAATTTACTAATACCAAGTATTGGTCAGAAACTATGGTTACCACCATAACGTTTTGTAAATGTAATGATTGTCTGCTTGTTTTTGATCTGATTGCGTTCTCTGCACCTTCGTGTGTGCTGTTGGTGTAGTGTTTTACAGGTAGGCCGACACTTTGGCCGTTTGTGGATGGTGCGCATTAGTGTTCCAGTGTATCTAATTGAAGAATCATGCGTCTCAGCATTTTTCTTGCATGTGTGTGTTGCGGGTACTGTAACATAAGAGTGAGACAGCGTGTGTATCTCGCGCTTTGAGTGGGGTGGTGTGTGTAACTGAATAAACGGGTAAGAGTTGGTGAGTGTATGTGTTTCATATGCTGTAACACAGGAGTGAGGCTGTGTGTGTTTATTTTTGGCTCAGTGCGAGCGTGTCGATGGCTGCCGATGCGTCGCAAAGGAAAGCTCTGAGATACCAGCAAACCCTGGTCAGTCACTGTCTTTCTGTGCCTCTTTCTCTCTCCCGTTGTTTTGTTGTCTTACGCCGAGGCGTTTCGCTGTCTTGCTGTTGGTGGGTGGCTTGCTGAGGGTTTGTCATGGTCAGTCTGGTCTGTTCTAACCTAGAAACGCTTGTCTGCCCAAAATACGACTCTTTAAATAATGGGTCTCAAAGTCTTTCACTTCACTAGCCTCGGCTTTAATTGATTTTCCATTCTATTCTTAGTGGCGACACACATGGAGCTCACTGGGCTGTTCTAGCACAACTCATGAATAGGTATGAGAATTGTCGTAACCTGTCAGCACCCTGCTGATTAAAGACAATATGTCTCGTAAACTTCCATTAGAGTCAATACTGTGGATTTGAGCTTCCTTATCAGATGTTTATTGGCAGAGAACCATGCTTGTCTGTTCTACTCTCCACCTTTTTGCTTTTATAATGCTTCTCTGTAATTTTATGATTGCTTCCAGTTGGAACGTTTTCTGTCCAAAATCTGTTTACTGGATCTCTACAGGTCATTTGGGGTGGAAAAGATCTCAGGTTTCTGAAGATTCTGTAAAATATCTCAAATGCCCTTGAGAATTTTTTGCAATGTTGTGGATTTGCTTAACTAAGCAGATGTGTGGACCAAACCTCGTGATTTGTGCGTATTCGTGCTAACCTACGCAGTACATTTCTGCTGCTATATGCTAGCGGAAACCTGAGCATGCAGGTTAAATATACGCCTAGCCCTCTCCTTTGGGCTGTTCTGGGTGCCTGCTATACGGCCAAGGGGAACGTATGGTCAGGTGCATTAATCTATTTGTTTGAGTTTGGCTCTGTTGGACAGCTTATTAGGAAGGCCCAAAGGATTGTATTAAAGTAAAAGGAAATAGATTGAACTAAAAAGGTCAAGTGTCAAAAGCAAGAGCGAGAGAATAGTCGTAAATGTGGTGTGTGAGAAAGTGAGACGAGGGGGCGAAAGAGCGTCAATTCTTTAGCTGTCAGTTTTGCACTGTCACAAGTCATTAAGTTCCCACACACAACCTCGCCTCAACCTTCCATTTCTCCACCTGTCTTCCTCTCTTCTCTCGCTCGCGAGTTCCCACATCGATTTTCCTCTTCTGCCGCACAATGTGGGAAAATCGCCAGAGCCTAGAGCTTTTTTTAACCTCTGTAAATTTTACGCATAAACGCATTACTGCCTCTGCTGTCCCCTTTCTGTCTGTCTCGCACACGCAGGAGATTCCTGTAGGGAAAATGATCCAGTCAGAGAAAAACTCGATCAGTAGCCCTATTCATAGGCTTTATGTGAATGTTTACCTCTGTTTAATCAGATTTAATATGCTATTACTATGTTGCTGCTGTAAGAGTTTTTTTTTTTACCCAAGACATTGCAAGTGTGTAGTCAGATTTTACCAACTCAAGGGATAATTCACCTAGAAATGAAAATTCTGTTATCATTTACTCAGCCTCATGCCATTCCAAACTGTTTGACTTTCTTTCTCATGCAGATATTTTGAAGAATGTTGGTAACCAAACAGGTTACCATTGACTTACATTGTATGGACAAAAAAGATTAAAGGAATAGTTCACCCCAAAATTTAAATTCTGTCATCATTTACTCGCCTTCATGTTGCTCCAAACCTGTAAGACTGTCGTTCATCTTCAGAACACAAATAAAGATCGCTTTGATGTAATCTGAGAGCTGTCTTTCCCGCCATTAACAGCTACACAACTACCACTGTGACGTTTTAAAAAGCTCATAAAGAGTTCATAAAACTAATCCACATGAATTGAGCAATTTAGTCCAAATTTTCTGGAGACGCGATCGCTTTATATAATGAGCAGATTGAATTTAGGCTTTTATTCACATATAAACATTCATCAACTCGCATATCAGTTGTCGTAAACGGAAGCTTAAGCATGTTCTTGATGTGCGAGAACCAATGAGGTTCATTCTCATGTTACGCATCACGTTTGAGCATCTGCAAGAACCAATGAGCTTCTGTTTATGTTTGCTGATAAATGTTTATGTTAAGTTCAGTCTGTTCATCATATAAAGCGATTGAGTCTCTTCCGAAAATTTGGACTAAACTGCTCAATTCATATAGATTAGTTTTATAATCTTTTTATGAATGTTTTGAAGCATCAAAGTGGTAGTTGCGTAGCTGTCAATGGGGGGACAAAAAGATCTTCATTCGTGTTCCAAAGATGATCGTAAGTCTTATGGGTGTGGAACGACATGAGGGTGAGAATTAATGACAGAATTTTCATTTTTGGGTGAACAAACCCTTTAAGACATTTCTCAAAATAACTTATTTTATATTCCAAAGAAATAAAGGAGATCATACAGTTTTGAAATGTGTGTAAATGATGATAGAATTGTAATTTTTTTAGGTTAACTGTCCCTTTTAATTAGGGAATGAAGGGATAGTTCACCCAAAATGAAAATTATATAATTCTTTACTCAACCTAAGGTCATTCCAAACGTGTATGGCTTTCTTCTGTGAAACAGAAAAGACACTGGACCCCAGTGACATTCATTATGTGGACAAATACACTTTTCAAGTTATCTTTTTATGTGCTCCACAGAAGAAAATAAGTCATACAGGTTTGGAACAAATGAGGGTGTGTAAATAAATGATGACAGAATGTCCCTTTAATGACAGTCTAAAAATTCAGAACTACACAGCCATTAAGGGGAAATTGTGATGGAAAAAAATATGAGATGGAAGAAGAAATTATTTCAATGCTTTAGTGTTTACTTCTCTTGCAAAATGTTTGTTAACTCAAGGTGGCAGGAGCTATATTTCAAAACTTCTGCATTTCCCTGAGTAACTTTGCTCTCTCTCCTAAAACATTTGTGTTCTCTCGCAAAGCTATTGCATTTCCCCGAAAACCTTTGCGTTCACTTGCACTGAAATAGCTGTTCCTCCCCTCATTTCCATCACAAAAGTGAACAAATTTTAGCGAGAGCATTTTAGCAACGCAAAAGCATTGAAATATAATTTTTCTCCCGTCACATTTTTTTTCACCATGCTCCTTAGGCACCTCCGTACCGAACAGTTTCTGTGTCGGGTTTAGAGTTGGAGAATGGAAAATATAATTTGCTTGGTGTAAAAGGAAAGAAGTCAATGGAAAGTTTCCACCATGATGGAAAAAACAATGCGTGTGAGTGCTCTTATATGATCGGTGTATTTGTTTACAGCAGTGTTTGCTTATACTAATGTTAACAGCACTTTGTGTTGTTTTTAATGGTCACAGTTAAGTGATTTCACTTCCAGGTCATGCAGCTGCCGATGACCTCTTCTTTAGCACAGAATCCTCTGGGAGTCTGTCTGCTGAAAGACAGCAATGAACAGGCTGAGGGTGAAATGGTGAGAGTGGAGGAAGTGTTTAGGAGATAAAAGGGTTGTTGTGTTTGAACTTTCACTTCATTATCGGGCAGAAATGCAAATAATAATGTTTTGATGATGAATTAGCATATTCCCGAGGTTCTGAGAAATCTAATACTTCTTTTGCTTAAAGTTTTGTGGACTATTTTTCTTGGTAGCACTTTTTAATAACTTCTTGTAATTATTGATGGTTAATAATCGCTTAACTGGTCAGTAGTTCAAATTCTTAAAAAAATGTACATGCAGTGTGAAAATACACATGAATAAAAGCTTAATTTCTTATTTAAATGTTTGTTATCTGATGAATTTGATCAGCTTTATATACTAGAGCTAGTCGATATGATGATATTATTGTATATCAACCATTGACTGTGTTCGTGACGTCACCCATAGGATTCTGAAGAGAGTTTTGAAGCGTAAAGTAGGGTCGAGCTGGCCGTGGCCATCTTGGCAGTGCGTCATCGCGTGTCACTCCCAGATAACAGAAAATGGTGCGGGACATGGCTGGAGCTGAGGTGACGTGATGACTAACAGACAGCAGACACACGGCTATCTACCTGTCATTCAAAGTGGCCCCGCCCCTAATTATTCAGAACTTTAAAGCTTTATATAATGTATACGAATGAGATATAAAAAAATTGCAGTTAGATATATAGACCAAAACCACAATTTGTTCCAGGCTGTAAACATGTTTTATTCTGCTGTAAAGTTTAGCATTTTAACATGGGGCTCAATGAGATTCTGCTCCCTTCTGGAGCTGTCCCTAGCGGCCAGTCAATGAACTGCAGTTTAATTCACTTCCGTATTGGCTTAAAGAGAAACTGGGGTTGCCGCTTGATATCAACAATATCTCGCAAGTATCGCAATGTCGATAACAGTTACCAGGCGATCATTGATAATATTGGGGAAAAATTGCATATTTGACATAGGACCATATTTACCATATACATATTTATTCACATGCAATAGCATAAATTAAATATTTTATGTAGACTAGTAGTTATAGAAAATCAATTTCAATTGAATATAAAATTGATTCCAATTCTGGAATTAAGGTCAGGAATCGAATACTTGTCATACAATTTTAATTCAGCTTATCTATTCTATTTAGCTATCTATTTAGATTTGCTTTTTGTTGATAGGCCGGTCTTAAAAAACTTGCACAGCACTGTCTGCTTTACAGAAAACACAGAATAAATGTGCCTGACTGTGTGTTACTTCATAATAAGAGTTTCTATTGAGCAATAAAACTGATCGTTTTAATGACAAACCCTAATATGCAGTTCTCTTCAGTGTTTTCTTCTAATGTCTTTCTGATTCTATCCCAGTAACCTTGGCTTATATCCTGGCAAGTTTTGAAATTTCATTAATCAAATATCTGAACCCAGTATCTTGTAAACTTGAATTTGTTTCCACATGGACTGGCAAAAACCTTTGCCCTCCTGGAAGTTACTTAAATCTGAAATCGTCCATTTAGATTAGAGCAGTCCAAGTTAATGAAAGGTCAGCGTAGAGGTGAAAGGAAACGTTAGAGATGTCACTTTACGTCGCAAAGCTGATGAGCAGCATAAAAGCGCACGCATCAATCAACATCATTAATGCAGGTTTAACTGAATTCAACTTAAGCACAGACGACAATTAATGAAATGACGCAGGAAACGCTTCCACGTCCAGATACCTGCAGTGGACTTCAGCTGACCGCCAGACAGGATTAGGGAACCACAGCCCTGTGAATTAATAGCTGCTGACAGCACACTGTCAACCACAGTCTGTAAATGAAGTGCTCTGCATTATGGGTATTGTGGTTTACTTAAGTGTTAACCTACAGGACACCTCCTATAAGGCTGATACAGTTACTAATATTTGAATATTTCGTGAAGGTGAAAAGGAGAAGGAAAGGAGGAACCGAGGTACATAGCAGGCGAAAGAAAAAGAAGATAGGAACAGACTGACAGAGGAAAAAGAGCAAGATGATAAGGGAGCCCATCAACACTTTTGAGACTGTTCTGAATTATGATCAGATTCTGGTGAGGTTAAACATTATTATATTTCTTCTAACTTTTTTTCTCTGCTTAAACATTTTGGTAACTTGTTACCAAATGCTGTACAGTGTTCTGTTTCAAAACTCTTAAATGGGAACTTGGGATGAAGTTCATCTATATTTTAGCAATATCACAGAATTACTCAACTAATACAAAATACCAAATTTAAATATATAAACACTAAATAATAATAATTAACATTACTGTAATTATATTAATATACCAATAAGTATTATGTTTAAATGTGTGCACAGACGCCGATTTCGTGATATTCTCCATTAATTTGATCCAAAATCAACCTCAAACGAAAGCAAGAGCACCCTCAGTTGATACTGTAATAACATATTGGCGAAACTGATTTGGTAAACACTCCAGTGTGTATTTGTGCTTGTGCTCAGGAGAAAATGTTTCTATTAGGGTTGTACGATATGAAAAAAAAAAAAAAAACGATTTCTTTGATCAATTTTGTGATTTTGATTTTAATCATAATTTTGACACACAGTCATGCTTTACATTCATAAATGCATTCAGTGTGAATTTGGAACTTATTTCCAAAGGAAACCAATTTGAGCTTTTTCAAAAAACTGTAACATGTCTCTATAACAGACATATGGCAAAACAAATATTAATGTGGGTAATCAAACCATCAAATAACTAAAATTAGAACAGCGCTAAACACACGTTGGTTTAATTCATACTGGAAGCCAGAGGGCGCCCTCGAGCAGAAACTCCACATTTGCCTCAGAGAAGTAATTTAATTATGTTTTCAGGAAATCCCTTGCTGTAGCTGGATAAAAAGAAGACTAATTAAACATGAAGACAATAAACACATGACTGCGACAATATATGGTGTATTTTTCATAATAATACATATATTTATAATGCAATGCTAATCGGCAGAGGCTTAATCACTCTATAGAATACTATACAATAATATATTGTCTGCCTCATTCTGTGATAAGAAGCCAAATCAGATCACAAAAGGACATTTAAAACACTCGACTGAAGAAATGAAGTGAGTAAAAACCTGTTATGAAACAGTGTCTTTTGTTGGACAGCAGGTGTATGAACGCCTTTTAGGTGTATGAATTACAAGTTTGGGAAGATGTTTGATGCGTGTTTAATAAAAAAATTAATCCAGCCTTTCCAATTTCATAATCGCACTAAGCCAAATCGGTTTTCGGTTTGATTTCGATTAATCGTGCATCCCTAGTTTCTATTTACATTTTTTTTTGCAGCAGTGAGCAATGTATCACAGACATGTCTGTTGATCTCTTGAATTCAGTGACCAACCGGAGGTGTTTAATTTAGTTAGAATCCACTCGCCAGCATTTTGAGAGCGAGTTGTTTTCAATGCTGAGTTCTGTGCGCTCGCAGATTAACAAACAAAGTGTAGAGATGAGTGATTATCACGGGAGCGCTATTTGCATGCTTTCGAGTATTTGTCTGTGTTTGGTTGGTAATGTATTTCCACTTAAAAGTTTCCAAGTTTTCTTGATGAAGTGATGCGGCTGAAACATAAATCTGTGACACTGTGTTTGAGTTATTTAGAGAAAGATATGACCAGGCTGTCTTGATCTCCTGATCAGTCTGTCAGTGAATGGGTCAGGTTGTATTATTATACTTACACACACACACACGCTTCATAGACACACACTGACCAACATAACTGTGTTTTAATTAACTCTCAATGTCACTGTGTCCTTCAATGCTTATGTCTGTTAGCAACTTTCACTCTTTCTGCTCAGTCGGTCTTCCTGTCTTTCTTAAGGCCCGTTCACTCCAAGGATGATAACTATTAAGATAAGTAAAAAGATATAGTTCTAAAAATTGTTCTCAATATTAAAGAATAGCAGAGTCCACATCACAGCTATAACGATAACAGCACAGAGAAACGATATCGTTTGAATCACTTTCAGAATGCTTTTATCCAGCTGATGAACGATAAAAACATTGACAGCCAATCAGAATCAATCCTGCTGTAACAAGCTCGAGCATTAAAGTGACAGACAAGCACGCGCTTAGAATAAACAAAACCATATCTTCCGCTGGTGTGGACGCTAATACAGTTATCTTTATAGTTATTGTTCTTGGTGTGAACAGCCCTTTACTCTCTCGTTTTTGGTGGGGTTTTTTGTTGTTGTTGTCTCGAATCCTCCTATTATATGGTCAGATTCAAATCTTTTTAAAGAATTGTTTAATTAATTTCAGTTGTTTGGAGAAGACATCATCTAATCTTTCAGAACTGGGCTGTGAGTTTTGTCAGGCCCCAATGAGTTTTAGGCCACGGTTGTAAAGTTAAGCTTTCACCGTGAAAATCAGTTAGAGGAATGAGGAAAACATGTGTTTGAGAGAGCGAGAGAGAATATATTGTCCTAATGTAAATGTTTTTCTTCTTCCGGAATAGTCTCTCTCACGCTGTCATCCTGTATCAGTGTACTGACTTTTCAGAAAATTGAACAGGCAATGATAGAGTCAACCTTGGGTCTTCTCTATATCTGACGTAAACTCTAGTATCTTATCACGGTAATGTAACAGATGAGGGATTAATTAAAAGTCAAAGTTTGTGAAATATTTTGTTCAGTATACTTATTCGGTCAGGTTTTTTTACTCTCAGGGTTTTTGGTAAATGGTGTGTGTGTGTGTGTGTGTGTGTGTGTGTGTGTGTGTGTGTGTGTGTGTGTGTGTGTGTGTGTGTGTGTGTGTGTGTGTGTGTTTAAGTGTAGTGTATAAATGCTGCTGTATAGCTGGATGTCTCATAGTGTGAGATGCTCTATACAGTATGCTCAAGACTGCAGCTACACAAGAGGTGGGTTTGCATGTCATAGAATTCTGCATTTTTGTTCACTTTCATTCTAATTACTTTCAAAAATGTGCTCCAAGTATTACTAATTAGTATTACTTTCAGTAATTACTTAATAATAACTAGGGGTGTAACGATACCCTCATGTAACGATTCGATACTTATCAAGAACTCACGATACGATATTCGATGGGATACTCCTAGACATATGGTAAAAGGTTAACAACAAATGTTCTGTTGATTAAAATGCAAAATTTGGAATTACATTGGGGTGGAAATGAATAGGCTTGGTGCTGGTAACCCAATGCACAGGACAATGGTGACACCAGAATAAAAATATTCATGATTATAAAATACAAATTTATTTTAGACGAATATGCTTGCACTCTGTCACTGACTAGATATATTAATTATAATGTATTTCAATTTTTATTAGTAACAAAAGACATTTGGCATTACCAGGACCCTCCAATTGCATTATTATACATTATATTCAACATTAGTAGTTTAATGTAGTACTGACTCTAAAACTGTAAACTTGACATTTTTTTCTCACACAGTAATTTTCATTTTGGGTGAACTATACACAATACAGATTGTCACTATCCACGATACATATTGTTGCATTTTTGTATTGCGATATATTGTGACAATATATTGTTACACCCCTAATAAATACAAAGATTACATTAACTTTTTAATGACCATATTATTAGCTGTAATACGTATGCTTGCATATATTTACATACAATAGTTTGCAAAATCATTATTTAATGTAATTTCCTCAGTATTTAATTTTATCGTCATACCATTGGTAATTAATATGTTATTACTTAATATCTCTGTTTAAGCCTGCCATTTACATTGAATGTCCTGAATACTGGTTTACTATATAATAATTGTTAATGAATAGACTTTTCTTTTAAATCGCTGTCAGTTGTTAATGAATGAGACTTTTATTTGTGTGTTGAAATTAATACCTGTCCTACATTTTGCTGTGTTGTAACATCTTCTAGAAAAGTTAGAAATTGTTCTTGGATTTTGCATGTGGATTACATTTTAAGTAATAATGAACATTATATTTTAAATGTAACATTTAGCAATCAGGTCTTAATGATAAAATAACTGTTTCAGTGACTGATAAAACTATAGATTTTTTTAAATAAGTAAAATCGCCCAAATGTTTGTTGAAATACAAATACACTGAATATTTTAAGTCGTGCATATGTATTGATTTTTCTTGTTTTTGAGTGGGCATGAGGGGCTGAATCTGATCCCTTCAGTCTCACACCATGTGGGGTCTGTGCTGCTCGAGAATGTGTGTGTAGGCGTGTGTATTGGGTGTAATGGAAGGAAGGTGAAGAATGTCTTCGTAGATCACTTCCTCCTTTACTGGCCAATAAGCCAGAGTGTGTGGTTTATCCTGATGGACAGCTCATTATTTTTGCATTTGTATACTTATGTAGTCACAACGAAATTAGAATGGATAATTATAATTTTTATATGGCCTCCATTTAGTTTGTTACGCCTACTTTCTATGTTCTAGTTCATATCCAATGAACAAAATCAAGTCTTGTACTATATTTTGTTCAATATTCCATTTGGGTATACACAATGTGCCAGTACATTATGACCACCCCTAGCCTAGAGCAATGTGCACTCTTGGAAACTGAACGGTGGTGCAGATGCAGTTCACAGCGTATTGTATATCACCCGAGGACCAGCTTTCGGTCAGTACAGTGTTCGGTGTCAGAATGGGAAAAGCTGCCGATTTATCGAAGTGTGATAAACTTCGGAACTTCGATCTTGGAAATAACGAGCCTTGTGGGTTGTTCACTTGCCGCTGTAGTGAGTAGGCCTACGATCAAAAGTGGTGAATGAATGGCCAGCGACGGACTGTCTCTCAGCCATGTGTCGTCTGCAGCTCATTGATGCCAGAGGGGGGGATGTCAAGGCCCTGGAAAGTTTTTGAAAATAAACATACATAGATACAGGTCCTTAAAAGTTCTCTAGTTTTCTGGGAAACAATTCCATATTATTCCCTCCAGTCCGCTAATGTGTTATTTAGCCAACTCTCCGTGTCCTATGCATACTAGCTTGCTTGATTTACGTTAGTTACACGCATGTATGTGTTGCGTTAAGTGTTTCCTGCGTGAGGTACTTTGTGTTGTACGTTGCCATGACGTTACTTCACTTGCACACGACACTACTACGATGGGACTTCAAAGTTTTCGGTGCTTTTACCGAATCCAAATATGTTCAGTCAATGACTGTATATTGTGTTTAATAAACAAGGCATTTGTGATAATCTATTGCCCAAATATTGTATTTAATGTAATGTTAAACCCATGAGGCAATAAACCCATGTTCATATATTTTAAAACTTCTGGTTACATAAGTCAAGTCAACTTTATTTATATAGCGCTTTTAACAATGCAGATTGTTTCAAAGCAGCTTCACAGTGTTTAGCAGAAAAATAATGCAACAGAATATATTTAGATTATCATACAGTAACAATGTGGGCTTTAGATCAGTAATTAGATAAGTAATTTGGTCTATATGGTTAATTTAGTTTAATAATTAGATTTATTTTGAAATATATTTGAAAAATAGTTTTTTCCCCAACTGAGCAAGCCAAGCCAGAGGCGACATAAGCCTAAGCTCTTTTCAATAAAATCCATGCAAAAGTTAATATCAGATCAGTATTTGAAATCAGATCAGGTGATTTACTAAGGTTTGAGCCCGTCCATTTACTGGTGTTTGTGGCATTATTTACCACCCTCAAGTTGTTCCAAACCTGTATAAGTTTCTTTGCTCTGCTGAACACAAAAGAAGATATTTTAAAGAATGTTTGTAACAAAGCTGATAGAGCAACCATTGACAACCGTTGCTCTATCTGCTTGCATACAAATATTCTTCCAAATATCTTCTTTTGTGTTCAGCAGAGCAAAGAAACTCATACAGGTTTAGAACAACTTGAGGGTGAGTAAATGATGACAGAATTTTCCTTTTTGGGTGAACTATCCCTTTAAACCAGAAGCTAACAGGTAGATTGCGCTGGTCATTATGGATATGATCCGGGTGGGTCTGTATGCTTTAATTTGCATGTTGTCCGTAGATCGCACGCAAAACTGTCCACTCCCATCACACTTTTATGGAATTGCGCTCTCATGCTAATTTGCCCTGTTTAGTCTATCTGGCCCAAAGTCCTTGAATTTGAAGATATTGGACCTGGAAAATCCTTGAAAGGTCCTTGAATTTGAAGTTAACCAGGTGTGGGAACCCCGTGAAAAGGGAAATGTGTCACAGCACACAGTTCATCGCAAACTTCTTTGTATGGGCCTGCGTAGCCAATGACCCTGCCGGGTCCCCATGCTAACTGCACGCCATCGCCAACAACGCATGCAATTTGGCCCGTGATCATCAAGATTGGACTGTGGATGATTGGAAGAAAGTGGCCTGGTCTGACGAATCGAGAGAGACTAACAGAGACTATGGCACCTGGATGCACTGTTGGGCAAACACAGGCAGTGTTATGCTTCCGTGGGACACTTAAGACCCCATTATCCCAATAGCACAATCCCTGACATCTGTCAGATATCTGAACATCGTTGCGGACCAAGTGCACCCATTCATGGCAACACTTTCATGCTCATTGCCACACTGCCAGAATCATCAAGAGGAAAATGATTTATGTTAATGCCTTGGCTTCCAAATCACCTGAAATTAACCCAATTGAACATTTGTAGTTTGACTTGGAAAAGCGGGTTTGCGCTATATCACCACCACCCTGCAATGTACGGGAACTAGAGGACCTGCTGTTGACATTATGGTACCAGATACCCCAGGAGACCTATTTCCACCTCGTCAAATCAATGCCTCACCGTGTGCTGCTGTTTTGTGGGCTAAAGGAGGTCCTACAGATTATTAGACAGGTGGTCATATTGTAACGGCTCATCAGTGTACATCACAATAGGGAAGAAAAGTTAGGCGCAATTTCCGTTTATGGTTTATGGCAACTTTAATCTGTGGCTTTTATGGTTTTTGCAATGTACTTGTAAAGTTTAAGGGCTAAATTTTCAGGGTGAATCTTGTGTGTCGGTGTACTGTATGGTTGAGAGTATCTCGGGGGAGCACTTTTTCCATTCTGCCCTGTTAGACAGCCTGACTATTTCTGTCTGACATATACAAATGACTGTAGCTCACTACCACACACACATTGATTCACTTCACATTCCAACTTCTGCAAGTTCACATGCACACAATCACAGTAAACCAATGAGCACTCTGAACTCTGAAAGTGGTGAAATCAGGACTTCTGTGTAGCATCAAAGGATTTTGAACTACTCAATTGTAATTATCTATATCATTAACAATATTTACACATATAATCAGTTTTGCATTTTGTTCTGCAGCTCTGCAGTGCTGATCAATGAAGGTGTCATGTTGTGATTTCTGTTCTTGGTAGAAAACCGCGTTCTGTTTTTTCTAGCTGTATGGGGAATATCGGGAGCAGCTGGGTAACATTGCCAGACGGGAGGCCACACGTCTGTTGACTGAAAGGCAACGGAAGAGGCATGTCGGCAATGCCAAGGCAACCAGGAGAGGCCACGGCCGAGCACATCATGCCAGCCTGGATGTGGGGCCCATGACACCAGGTTTAAGCCCCTCCTCCTCTATAAAGAAGCCACGCCCCTATTCAAAATGCCAGGGTGAGTGACTAAAGAAAACTTATTCTGGTTATCTAGAAATGTACTTGCACTGTTTTAAAATGCAATGTCTAGTGTGAATTATCAACGAATGTGTTTGCTTTGCAGACTGTCTGGCCCGTATCCAGAGGTATATTGTGACAAAGCTGGGGGAGGACTGGATCTTCCTGGTTCTTTTGGGTCTCACTATGGCTCTGGTTAGCTGGAGCATGGACTATGCCAGTGCCAAGAGCCTACAAGGTATATCATACTATGTTCCTATTAAAGGGTTACTTCAGCGATTAGCATTAAGCTTTGTATCAGTAGAAACCCGGGAGTATATTCAAATTATCGTACTTTCCCCCCTCATATGACCCTGAGACGAGAGAATTATGTATTTTATTTCTGGAAAAATTCCTCCGATGACGCAAATATCGTCATTTTGCATCATCGGAGGAGTTTTTGGCCAGAGGCTAAAGACTACAGCCAGCAGTGGGCGCTATTTCCACATGTTTTCAACATCACACTCACAGCACTCACAGCACTCGGCTCATGTAAACGGAGTGGTGGAGACCAAAGTGAGTGTTTTAACTTTTAAAATGAACTTCCTATGAAAGTTATGCTTCCAAAGACATGAACTGAACACGCGCCAGACTGTTCACACGCTGTGAATGTAGCCGCAGCTGTGAATCCCGCGATTAACTCCACTCATGTGATGAATGTAATCCGATCATGCTGCGTTTGTGCCGTGACGCTCAATCGGTTCACTCACATTATATCAAACAGACACGTTCAGTTTTTAATTGTAGTGTCTCTAACTGAACTGATTTTCTGAAAATGAACGTGGTAGGCAAGTGATCCAGTAATCCAGTAGCAGACTAGCCGTGCCTAGAGTAGG